>OX375868.1:34496211-34659715 GCA_947359475.1 Heligmosomoides polygyrus bakeri
AGAATTTTCAAAATACGAAAAACTTACCGAATTATGAACCTTTTTGTGAACGTTTAGTTTCATGCTCCGATGACGTTGGTGCAAAGTCGACCTGAGGTCGATTCATCCTGTTCGATCCAGAAAATCATGATTTTTTTCACTGTGCATTGATCATGACTTGGAAGTTTTTGTGGCAAAATTTTATTCGTATGGGTGGCCTGCTTCGGCTAAAAAATATTTTTTTCATGAAAAACGAGAATTTTGCTTACGGTCCATCCTAATCATATCGTCATCGCAGTTCCGTCATCGCTGCGGAGAATCTTGTTTTTTGCTGGATCATGTACAGAGCTGGGGTTTTTTAGCTCCATTTTCGTTTTTTATGACGTTTTCTTAGGATGGGAGAACATTATTTCCGAGAGAAGTCCATCGTCCATCCTTCCTTTTTCCGCTCCATAATCGATTCGAGGAACGCTTCAAAAAATTTATAAGGAAAGCACTTAAGTCGTCGTCAAAAAGTAATACTCAAATTTTTATATAACACAATTTCGGCGCACAATTTCAGATGCAAACGTTGCTACTTCAGGTAGAAGAATGTTCCGTGTCCATGGTGTCCTGAAAAAAAAAAACTCCATAAATTGAACAGTGATGATTGGAAACTGCTACCAGAAGATCTTTATTTTGAAGTGTCGAAAATAGCGTTCAAAATTTTAAAGAATTTTATTGTGTTTTGAAAACATTATTGATCAGGGAACTCGTTTTCCTCTTCAGTGCCGAAGCCGCACCTGAAAAGAAGAATCTATTAAAGAGTTCAAACTGCACAAGAAACCTTGAAAAAATCAAGAAATACAAGAAATAGAACAGTGGAAGGGAGAGGGAGGGAGTCGTACAAATTCCGCTTCAGAGGGGGGGGGGGGGGGGTCGTAAATTTCCAGCAAAAATCGAACCCCACGCTTGACCCTGGCGCCATTCCAGCTGTCATTTATGCCTTATCAACCCGCTCTAAAGTGATACCATTTTGCCATTTCCGGACCACCCAGTGGCCCGTAGCAAAAAAGAAGCACAGTTCTGTGATCCTCGTTCGATGCTATACAAGAACATATAGGTCTCGTTGAGAATCTTTCGGGAAGTTCATGGGCTTCCCTTGTAAAGCCTATGTTATACTTCGGCGACGCTGTTGTCGGCGGTAGTGTTGAGCGAGTGCTACGCGGTGCGTATCCTTACAACTCAACAGTTCTGTACCACTTTGCGCTTACTCTCGCTTTTGTCGTTCTACCTCCAAGTTCCTCGGTTGACAAGGAGCTCGAAGATAATGTCGTAGCCCTTGTGATGACAGCATTCCCTCTGATGCCTTGTTGAGTCCGGGAGATCTTTCGATGCAGTTATAGCTCATACTAAAAAGAATGGTCTGCTTTATTGTTGCATTTCTTTTTAAGAGTTCTCCCTAGACCTCACACGGCTAAGGCAGGTGTTATACTTCGGCGACGCTGTTGTCGGCGAAGACGAAGATTTGGAGTGCAATTAAGGTTACCTAATATAGTGCTAAGGTTTTTTTTGCGTTACGGTTTGATGCAGGATTCCACACGCCTCCATTTGTCAACACTAACGGTGATGATTTGTTGGTGTCAAGCTCCTTTATGGACAGAAATTATGCACCAAGGGTGCTTCTCAGTAGAAGCAGAAGAAAAATCGCTGATTTTGTCATGCTATACAAAATTGTTACAAATAAAAGTTTAAACTTTCCTCTCGTCAACATCCCGTCAAGGAATTTATTTGTGTCAATGGAAACCAGTTGCTAAATCGCGAATCAGATCAGATTTCTTAACCTATCGCATTCTCAAGGAATTCAACCTGCGACTGGGCAAGTGTGAAGAATTAGAGAGGCTCTCTGCTCAAGCCTGTAGAATGTTTGTCAAAGATTGAATACCAAGCAGTCAAGAAATTATCCTGGCTTGTGTTCGAGTGGTCAATCTGTGATGTTTTATTCGATGTTTTTTTTACACTTTACATGCTAGACGTTTGCCTGTGTCTGTCTATGCCTTGAATAAATAAATAAATAAATAAATAAATAATCGACACCCGTCTATCCCCCTGCGGGTCTCGTCCGAAGCAGGGATACACATTTAACGGTTAACGATTTAATGAATTTAACGAATTAACGGCATTTTTCGTTAACATCTGGCTTAACGACTTAACGGAAATTTTTAAAAATTTAACGGTATTTTTAACGGACTTTTCTCAGTGAGTTTATCACATTCACCCTAAGCCTTCAGTATTGTTGCAGGTCTCGTCCTCCTGATTAGGACTGTTCCTGAAAGAACTGTTGAAATCAGCAAGAACATTTTCGTACTTTCACTAATTTATTTTGAGTGGGAACTCCGGGTCTTGCCTCATAGAACATTTTAAGATGACTTGTCGGTGATCATCTTGAACGACAATTCCATATCTGCTCTTATTGAACATCCTGTAGATAACTTGTTGCTGAAGGCTTGTTTATTTTTCCGCGCTTGTTGATGTTGAATCGCTTATTTTACATTGCAGTGTTACACTCCATTCCTTGAATTTTAGCTGTTAACCTCTTGAAGTTGAAACGTATAAGGTTTTCCTCCATTTTTTCACTTGAAATAATGGTTTGCAGCTAATTGAATTTTTAACGAAATTTAACGATTTACCGGAAATTTAACGAAAATTTTCCGTTAAGAAATTTCATTTAAAAAAATTTAACGCACAGAATTTTGTGTGCACCCCTGATCCGAAGCTCCTGGTACTCCGGGTGAGAGCCGCCGTGAACTACGACTGCCCTCGAGAACCTTTGAGACCAGCGGCTCCGCGACAAGTCGTCCGCGCCGCGGCTTCCACCACAGTGGCAGTGGTGGAAGTGTGGGTCCCCATTGGGGCGGAAGCGATGTGGACGAGTTCTCTGGGTGCTGCCGCGAGACTCTGTAGAGGCGCTTAGAAAATAAGCTGCTCCAATCGCAAGGAGCCTGTTACATTCATTCGTCGTGGCCACCCACTGCGAAAATGCGGCGGTGTGGTAAAGTTGTATACTTGTTTGTGTAGATCTCGAAGAGACGAATCGGCCGGTACCAACCATTTCCGCTAAAACCTCAAATTAGAGGAGTTGTGAGCATGCGACTGTATTCGACCGTTTGCGACGACAACTCATCCGCGACCGCCCTTCGCAGTGGAGCACGATTTTGAACGTAAAATTAAAGCATCGGGAGGTTCAGTTGAGTTCCGAAATTTTTGACAGTTTTTGCACGCTATCTGATAGAGCTTGAGCTGCTAAACCCAACCTTTTCTTAAATAATTAACTTTGAAGGGAGTTATTTCGAAAGGCCGGGAAAATTCGGCTTATTCGGCATTTTTGAAAAGGCTACGGCCATAATATACAAGAATGTGGTCGAGGGAATGAAATTTTAAGAACGAACAACGAACAAAGGACCATTTTGAGGAAATAGCTGGACAACATGAAAAGGGACGAGCAAATGAGAAAATATGAAAATAAGCTTAAGCTGCCGTTCGCTTGTAAAATGACCGGGGCTTAAATAGTATTAAGTCACTTCTGACCATTGGGGTTGTGGGTTTTCCGGAGGGGAACTTTTTTTGTAAAATAATTGTTTTATCTGGATTGCATTCTGGAGCTGAGGGAAGCTATTTGAGATTGTCATGCATCTGCCTGGGAGTGATGATTTACAAACCTTTATTATTAGTCTATATTATATACAACAACCATCTAGCAAGAATGCAGTTAGGGAGACTGCCAACCTTCCAACCCATGTAGGGGCGGGGCTTACAGAGGCGGTCGCCACTATACCGTGACATGCCCTTCCTTTCGAATTTGTCGGCCTCGACAAAAATATACAACACAATAATTTTTAAATAACAACAAAAAACAAGTATTCACTCCAATGATGAATTAAAATGATGGGTCGATGGACATAGACACGATTATGAGAGGATTCCTTCCAGTACGCACAGGGCGAAATTTGTGCATAAGGCTAGGGCCAGGTCATAGGGCCTCCGGTGTGCCTTCGGGGCATTGCTCGAATCGCTGCCCGCATACTGCCACCGGCCTTGCTTGGAGCCATCGCATCTCTAGAGCCGTCAACCATCGCATCTCTGGGGCACGTTTTATCGGCGTGACCCACATTGGCGACCAGGTTTAAGTCCTTGTTCGCCATCTTTGTCATCGCATCAACTTGCTCCTGACAAGTCAAAAGTGCTTGTTGGAGTTCTCGTACCTCTTCTTCCAAGATACCAGTTCGAGTACTGGTATCTTCGCATAGCTCCTCGAAATGAGTTTTTGCGGGAGTGTATTCACTGTCGTAATCATAGTCCGAATTTCCCTATGTCCTTATCAGCTCTACGGACATCGCTATATTCTGTAAAATGTCAAAAATATTTCGAAATCGTTATGACTTTACCTTTTGGTAAATGACGCGGCTTATAACAAAACTTGCTATTTCGTTATTCATTTTCTTCCAGTAAAATCGTACGTGAATCTTACTGCAAGGTATTTTTACTGCTCAAGTAACCTCCGGCAAAGGGGTTTTCGTGATTCTGCTACAAAATCTCTTTTTGGTGACATTCGTCTACTTTACCTAACCGAATATTTTCCCCTTCGTTATAATATAGGGCGTTATTTTGAATGCAATAGATTTTTATGCCGTCACAGTGACTTCTCAGTTGTGCGGAAATTCATTAGAATAATCCCGATATCGACGTTATCATGTTGGCCATCATAATTTCTCACGTAATTGTGAGAAGCGTTATTTCTAGGGATTTGAGAATCGCGTCCGTGATATCCACGTGGGCTTTGAATTCCTCCGTTATTGTAGTAACCGTTATCGTTATAGGATTGAGGATTACGTTCGTGATATGCTATTGTTCCAACGTGGTGAAAAATTTGGCGATGCACTAACAGCAGGGTATGGAGATTGATTCCACTCTTGACGCTGATGGTTCCCTTGATTTTGGTAATTTCGATGTGGGCAGCTTTCACTAGTGTGTGCGTTTTGAACGGCTTCCGCGATCGCATTTACTAGGGTGTTATCAATTATTCCTCTCTCACGCGTCACAATTTCAAGAAGATGACTTTCGTTTTCTGCAATTTGTTGCAGATCCTTGAAAGTCTGGGATGACTGCCTTTTTTTTCATTACCGCGATTCGAAGATTTGTAGTAAGGCCGCGCACAAATGTTTCACACATTACTTCTTCAATGGCGATGGGATTGCTTTCGCCAAAAGCGTCGGCAACTAAATCTCTCACCCGTTGACCATAAATGATCACGTTTTCATCGGGTTCCTGCTTCACGTGATAAATTTTTGCTTTCGCTATTTCGACATAGTTAGGGCTACGAAAGTCTTTTTTCAACTGGTCAACAACTCTTCTGTAATCCAGCTTAACATCGTTATCATAGTTCTCGTATTTTATTTTGGCTGCTCCGCTTAATTGCAGAGGAAGGAGCCTTGCCAGTTTCTGCTCGTCATATCCCGCTGCATTAGCTTTTTCGTTCATCTCTCTAACAAACTTCACCACTGACATGTTAGTTCCGTTATAATTCGGCCAGCACTGCAATGCGGGAAGGAACAGATCCAATGAGCAACCGTTCTATTAATTCCCATGATTCGTCAATACGTCGACTCGTTAGTTTCGCTTGATTTCTTTGCTCGGTGCGAGCAAATCGTTTCTCAGCTGGTGAGCTGTTCGGCACTAAGTAATTATCCGTTATGTTGATGAGTAAGATGAAGAAATAGAAGACAAGCAGAGAACTAAGGAAGCAGTAAGTAAAGAACGCAGTTGAACACAACCGTTCAACCGCAGTCACGAAGACGTAATGCCTCTTACCGTTAGATGACCTCAGTATGGGTTACCGCTCTCTTTTCCCTACGAGTGGGATTATCATAGCCTCGTTGACGCCGCTATTTTTAAGTGGGTACTTACGTGAGCTCTGGTCGACGCCCTCGAGTGTATGCTCGAAGCCACGTTTCGGCTCCTTTGTAATGCCGACATTACCTAGTATACGGTAGTGTAGCCGATGGGCGAAGTTCTATTAACATCGAGTAAAAATAAATCTAAAAAAAATTTTTTTTCTCTTTCGGATTTTTTTTTGGACGTCCTATGTACAGATTATATACAAGCTAGCGGTGGCATGAATGGCAGAGTAAAATGTAGCAAGTGAATTGACGATAAGTTAAGAATTGAAGGTTAGAGACATGAGCTATAAATTAGACGTTTTAATAAGCTAATAGTGAAAGATTTGATTAAGCTATTAACGTAATAACGAAAACATGAATGCAAAGAAATCATCTAGGACGTGCGCAAAAGGGAAAATCGGAAAAGTACGAGGTTCACAAGGGAGGTAGTTTGCACTCGGCAGTGACTCACGTGAAGAACGTACTTTCCACACACTTAGTGTTTTTGAAGACGCCAGGTCGGAAAATACGATATTCGCTTTAAATCGCTGTCGCGAATAGCGAAAATCGTACTTTTCGCAATCGATAATTAGAGTTTAAAAAATAGCATAGAGTAAGCGACTCAAATTCTTTGAAACTAGTAATAGTAATTCTTTGAAAAGTAGCTGTTTAGTTACATGCCCTACCTCATTCATGCGCCACGACGAAGACAAACGAAAAAGTGGAAATGATAAAAATCATGCTCAGTACAAAAAAAATCATGCCAGCATGCTTCGTGAGAAATGTACAATGTGCATGCGGTGTGGTGTACATATCTCGAGATATAAATACGTTTTGATGGCCGTCAAAACGGAGTCTCCCCTACTGCTAACTTCTTTTAAAAATTTTGAGCAAAATTCTAAAAGGATCTCCCCGCGACCTCCATGTCATGCTCCTGCCTGGGAGTGATGATTTACAAACCTTTATTATTAGTCTATATTATATACAACAACCATCTAGCAAGAATGCAGTTAGGGAGACTGCCAACCTTCCAACCCATGTAGGGGCGGGGCTTACAGGGGCGGTCGCCACTATACCGTGACAAGATTTTCATGCAACTCCTTCTTTCAAAAAAGAAAAGGTTGGAAAAATGACCTCCGCTCAACTGGTCAAGTAAAGATTGCTCAGCTCCAGACCTGCAACCGAGTTTTGCGGCATGTCTGCCACGCTCCTCTTCTTCTTCTTGAGCGTCTGTCTCGCTTCGTAGCGGGGTCCGCTATTCTGGTGTCATGATGTCACCTTTCCCGATCCAGCGCTGGGAGATGCCACGCCCTTCAGTGGGAGAAATTCTCGTACTTCTGTGGTTAAAATTAATATGGCCGTAGTTCTAGGCGCTATCGTGACAACGATTCTTCGGCGCGGCTCCCAGCGCAGTAAGAGCATGGGTCCCACCGACCATGATAGAAGCAGATTACGGCTCGATGGCGCAGAAGTGTGCTGCAAGCCCTAGACGAGTGTATGTAGCAGTATAGACATTTGAACCCCGAGAGGATCTTCGTTTTCTTGGCTTTAAAAAGAGCTATAAATCTACGCTGGTGCTAAAAGCAGTTTTGTGATCACCCAAAGACTGTGAACATTGTTTGAGACCCCTGTTTACCGAACATTAGTTGCCTTTCCGAGGATTCCGTTTAGAGGAGGAAAACTTTTTAAATGGTTCTTCTCTCTCAATGGCTGAAGTCTGATGGTCGAGTCTACTTTACTCTTCGCTGCTGTTCGTTGCGTACTCTTATTTCCAAGCGGTTTTATAGCAATTGCTTTTGCAAATTGGCTGCTTTTACCTTCTGCGTTGTGCAAGCCTAGTAAACATGGACATCGCACTGAAGCAAACCACTCGTGGCTCAGAGGTGTTGTACCACAAGGGTTTGTAATTCCAGGTTCGCACGAGTCTTTTCTTTCGGATGGCTTATTGCTCCGCGCAGTTATAGTCGTCATCCACTTACTGTTGGGGTTGGTGCTCTGCCTCGCCTTCGATTCTGTTTCGATTTTGTTCTCGATGGCTTTCATGCAGTCATGGATGGAAGCTACGTGTCAGAATTCGATGGAGGCAGTTTTTCCTGTCCGTTTTCGGAGCCACGGGCCCATCGCGGCTATTGTTCCTAAGCTATCTGTGCACTCGGGAAATTGGCACTCGCACTCCGTCAATCATTTTGGCAGTGCCTAAATCAGATGGTTTTTAGAGGCAGACCTAGCTGTTGCCACTACCGCGTACTACTACTTCTCATCCACTCTTGTCGGACCAAGCCACAGCTGCATAGGAACCCGATCGTTCTGAACTGTTTTTTGTGCTGTTGAAACAGTTCGGGAACAGCCCGCCATGTGACTCTGCCGCCAGCTCCGACCTTTAGAGGCAGTGACGAAATCCTTCTGCTCTATTTAACCGGCGGCAGTGCTTTGCTGATCCTGAAGAACTGCTCGTTCCCTCGAAATTGTTCAGGGCGGCCTGATCTGCCGATCACGAGCACGTCGCTTTCCGTCCGTTCCCTTCCTTGCTGGCATTCGCTGGGTCACTGCGCTCGGCATTCGCTAGACCTTTGGTCCTCCCGGATCTTGCACTTGTAATTAGGTTGCCATCTAAAATTCGGTGCAAATATCTGTCACCGAATCCTTCTGACACAGTCCGTTCAGTTACGTGACAGTGTTGCTTCGGAGACCCCTTTCCGTAGTTGTCGCTTTCTCTACCTGCAACCCTGAACAGCTCGAGTCTCCCCGTTTCTTCTGATTGTTTCGCAGTATTGAGTGCTACACCATTTCCTGTTTGTCTTCATTAACACTATTTAGTCCTGAGTGCGATAACACTCAAACGCGCCACAACGGTCTCGCAACATTACTGAGTTTTTGGTCTCATCGGAAAAACGTTACAGTACACCTTTCTGCTGGTAATCCACATGCCGATTAGCGATGAAGCGCGGAAATTGTGCGCTGGCGTCTCTTGTAGGTCAGCGGTGGTACTGCCAGCAAGCGGCTCGGAGCGCAGCGGATAGTGGTGTTGCTTTTTGCGAGGTAGGTTGAGAGCTCAGCTCTCCTGTGTTGCAGCGTTTCTGCATTTCAACCAGCTTGTTGAGATTTGAGGGGTTTTGACGTCTACACAATTTTCAGGCGTCTTCTGTGCATTTTTTGAACTGTATGCGCTTCAGCGCAGAACCCAGCTGCGGAGTCCCATGAGTGATAAAAGCAGATTCCACACAAGCAGCCTGGAGTAGAATAATTCGTATTGTGGAAGCAACAGCAGTAAACCGCTTCACATGGCAGGCCATGTTGGATAAGTGGTGAAATGTCAGGGGGAGGGAGGGGGGAGGGGCGAAAGGACGATCTCGTTCAAAAATCCTCCCCCCCGTGCAGTGGATTCGGTCAGGTGTTTGTGGTCGGGGGCAGACATAACTCTAACGCCGCGCGAACCCCCTGGCGTCGCGCACGGTGCGCGACGAAATTGGACCAGTTGTCGCGGTCCGATGCTTCCGACGGCTACAAACGCATCCTACAGGGACATGCAGCACGCCTTTGCCTTATTTCAACGTTTCTTGGAGATGGTATATGGATGTGGTTTCAATAGGACGATCAGCGACAGTTTATACAGGAATCCTGGTCATGTGGATGGTTTCTAGCGTCAGCATTTGCCATCTACAACTTCTGTCAATTTTTACCCGTGATTATGGTTATACTACGGAAAAAGGTCACTATCACCCATTCTCGGATCAATTGTCCTACTGCAGACTGTTGCCTACCACATTCTGTGGGATCTTAAGTTCCTTGCTAGAAATCTGGTCTGGGAGCTTAAACATTGAAGAACATTTCGTGCTCCGCGGCTAACCATGCGTCACCGAGCACAAGTCCTCGTTTCAACGCCGCGACGTGGCGTTGGAGTTAGGTTCTGGAGCCGTTGGCGGTGGATCGTGGAAGCTGCGCGCTGGCTCTCCTACGTTCTTGCACGCCCGCGGTGGCATCACAGCCAAGCGGCTCGGGGCGCAGTGGGTAGTGACGTTGCTTCACGCGAGTGGGGTCGGCAGTTCCGTCCTCTTGCGTTGTGGCATTTTTGCATTTCTACTGACCATTTGAGCTTTGAGAGGTATTGATGTCTACAAGATTTGCTGGCGTATCCTCGCATTTTCCAGCTGTCTGCGCTCTTCGAGCGCAGAACCCAGCCGCGGACGTCAGAAACGTTTAGAAACGCTGCCCAGCAGCGGAAGATCCAAACACGCCGGACACCTTGTCCCGCGTCGCCTCCACTGTGCGGTGCGCAAGCGCGCTCCACCGCGAACGCCTGACCGAACCCATCGCACGGCTGGTGTTTTAAAAGCGATCCTAAAGGACCAGGGGCCGTATGCTATTCTCTCCCCAACCGTCCCCGGCCGGGTATGGCATCTGTTATACTCCCGCGGGAGCATCTGCGGAACGTCCGCGGACCAATGGTGCACGGCGGAGGCGGGCGTGACTAGGCGCGGCGATTGGCCAGGTGAGGAGTCTCGGCGCGATTCCCGCCCTTCCGCGAACGCTCCCGCGGGAGTATAACTCAGGCCTATGAGGCGGTCTCCGCCCACATCCCTGATATGCACATCATGCGCCATCGACTTTTCGCGCCGTCCCCGTCCTCGAGTCGGGTGAGAATAGCATACGGCCCCAGGGCGCTCGAAAGATTCCGCTTTCCATCGCTAATCTGAATGTAGATTAGCACGTACCGTAACTGCACTCGTATCATCTACTATTCTAAAATCAGTAACGGTTGCGGTCGCACGGTGGCTTCCTGAAAACTTCACAGCCGTCAGGTCCTGCGAGGAAATTAGCGCAGAGGCTTGACTATAAGTGATGTGAATTCCTCAAAATTTTACTTACGCATGACAAAAAAAAGTGAAATTTTTGCAGTTTTTGTTGGTATCAGACTTGTCTGGAAACCGGCTTGGGTGGGAAGTCCCCACTGCACTATCACGTGCCTCGAAAGTTTAATACTGAAGAGTATAATGTGTAACTACTGAAGTGCTGTTGATGTAGTTCTGTCTCACCATACGAATGCTGAAGAGGTAGGACACTACCTACCTCTTTTGCCGTGCTTCGAGTGTTGTTATTAAAATCACAATTGCATTGGAGCCAGAATCATGGTTGGTTCACCCCCGTAAAGGCCGGTAAATGTTTGATAAACTTAAAACCGGAAAAACCCGTCTGAATCGTTCACCGTAGTTTCGGAGTGAAATTCAGGGACATCGTTACGGGACCACACAGTTGCCCACCTCTGCGCTAGTTAATCGCCGCAGCTAGCGATATTTGCGTGCTTGCCTAGCTGGCTCCTACTTTACTGGTCTCTCCTCACTTGATGACTGGTGCCAGTAAGGGGAACCAAGACGGAGGACCAATACGAGGAGACAGGTTTCTACCCTAAACGTAGTCAATAGGACTCCACGCTACACTTACAACGCTGAACTTTTCACGGACGAGCTGGGGGTGTGGGGCGCGGAAGTCACCGTGGAGCACGCTCTAACTGATGCGACATGCAAGGAACATGACATCTTGACTATTTTTAAGTGAACAACTTGAAGATCCATAATAAGGTGCGATCCTACCGATGAGAAGTGCAAGTGGGATGCCTCATTTCTCACCTGATCTCACAGATTTCTTTGCTGATTGTTAATTTTTCATTCTGTTTTCCCGTACATAGGCGCGGTATGGGATTTTAATGTGTGTTTGAGTTAATATATGTCACATTCACCTCGTTTCTGTGCTGCTGCACAACAATGAGTTGCCTCGAGGGAGAAAATGATGGCTTGTTCTCTCATCAGTTACTCGTTCCTCTAAAAAAATATTCTCTACCGATGATACAAGGGAATGCCATTTTGATAGCAGCTTTCGGAAAGACGCAAAAGTTTTTCTGTATGCTTCCATCCCCTTTTCTGTCATTTTCTTGCTTGGGTAGATTGACACAGGACTGCTACGACGAGGAAACATGACATACGTCGCCTTACCTACATTTCTAACTTTGATAACGTACTTCCTGCACAACTTTTCTCACTTCGACACAATCTTTTTGAAGCCATAGGTTTTTGGACGCAAATAGGGTCGGGGGAGGCTCACCTCATAGAATGTGTCACCAACACAAAAACAAAGAGACAAGACACACTGATAGTAAAGAAAAGGAACAAGCAAGTCGAGGAGAGATCGAAAAAAAAATTCGCCCAAACTTCGCGCAGGATGGTTATTTGGAGTGATGATCACGAATTTGACACACGTTTTTGAAATTGCGGCCGATTACGGTAGGTTCCACCGAGGTCATAATCACCGATTTCGCCCAAACTTCACCTAGGGGGTTATTTGAGGTGCTGATAACGAATCTGACATCCGTTTTTCGTTTTACGCTGGAGTTTGGGCGAAATCAGTGACTACTACCTTGGCCAACCGTACCTTCCGTAACCTACCGTAATCGACCGAAATTTCAAAAACGGATGTCAGATTTGTGATCAGCACCCCAAATAACCCCTGGGCGAAGTTTGGGAGAAAATTTTTTTTCGACCTCTCATCCTCTGGAGTCCCGAAAGTACAATAGTACCGCTCTGTTCTGTGCTCCCCTCGTCCGCTGACGCGGATGAGCACAGATTTTGGCAGAGGAAGGGACTCCAGGGTGTGGCTCGAGTGACGCACCCGTTTTAAAATCGCCTACATTCTAGAGTTTCCTCCCTTGCCCAATTCGGAAGTAGATAAAACCATCACCATCACAGTTCTACTTTGTTAACAAATATGAAATCATAGCTAATGAATCAGGTTTTTAGGACATGGACTCAAATGATGTTGAGAGTTCCGTTTGCGGGAACACGTTGCTGAAAAGGAATATCTTCGTACATCATCGCGATGTACACGGCGCCGCTCCAAAAGTATAGAAGAAATGAAAAAAGACGAAACTAGCTGGAAAGCAGAATACGGGAAAGTCCACGCTAATCTGTGAAGTATGTGGAGCAGTGCATACATCGAAAAAGGGGCTGAAAAACATGAACTCGAAGCACTCGGAGGATTTACCAACTCTGACGACTGTGTCTTGTATACGGCTTAGAGTACTCGTCATAGCTACACAAGCACGATTCTGGCGAAGACACCCCCGAATGGTTACCGTATCATATAGGCGTGCGTTGGCGGTGGCTCGCGAAATCCTTTATGCATAGCACTACACATGCGAACCTTTCGTGGCTCAGGGAATGCGGATCTGGGTTCACGCTAGGGAAGGGACTCCAGGGTGGGTGTCATCTAAGATGTTCGTGTGCAAACTGCTTTCGTCGCTCAGGGGGACTCCGCAGCTGGATTCTGCACTCTTCGAGCGGCGAAGCGCACACGGCTGAAACAATGCGCAAAAAAAAAACTCAGATCTTAGATAGTCAGCTGAAATGCAAGAGTGCCACGACGCACGGGAACCGAACCCCCCCCCCCACATCCCTCCCACGAAGCAAACCCGGTACCCACTACACCGCGACCCACTTGGCGGCGGTGTCATCGCGGGCGCACAAGACATCGATCGGTCAATCGGCAACGTGGACGCCGACGCGCGATCTCTAAGCAGGAAGGCGCAGACAGCCGGTATACGGTAACCATTCGGGGGTGTCTTCGCCGGAATCGTTTCTCACATAGCTGCTCTATGCTCTAACAATACGTCCAGCCCAGTGCAATTTCGTTATGGCTGGTAATGTACAAAACAACATTTCCCTGCGAATTAGACACACGAGGACAAATGCGTGCCGTGAAAACAGATTTCTACGTCGCTTCCAGACCTACTTAACCGCTTTTGAAAGCGTTTAGGTGAGATTTCGACAAAATAAGTAGTTCTCGCCCCCTGCAATGGATGAGTCCTGCGTATTATAGAAAACGATGGGCAAGTGTGTAAGATGATATAAGCCATCGACTTCCTTCCAATTCCGGGTGGTTGCCCGACTGCCTGCAGATCGCATCAGTTAGAGCGCGCTCCACGGTGAGTTCCGCGCCCCAAGCGCACCGCTCCGCCCCGACAGCTCGTCCGTGAAAAGTTCAGCGTTGTAAAGGTCCCCGAAGACTTTTGCGGCGTCGCCGCTGCCCTATGCTTAACCATAGGGCAGAGACGCAGAGCTCGCCGCCAGCGGCACCGGCGGCGTCGCCCAGCGGCACCGGCGGCGTCGCTGGCGGAAATGACTTGAATCATTCCACCCGGCGGCGCCGCTCCAGCGTCCGTCTGCGCTCTGCGCTCTGCCATTTCGCGGCGGGATCCAGAGCGGAGACGGTCGATGCGGGCGCGCGATCGTCATCGGGGCGCGTTATTGTTGAGCACCAGTCGGTCCCGACTAGAAACAGTACAGTACCTCGCCGTCACCGCTCCCACTGATGATGAGTCAACGGTTTCGCCCGCCGCTCGCCGCAGAAGTCTGCGGGGGCCTTAAGTGTGCCGATTGGCGGAAAACTTCATGTTTACAGAATGCCTGCTGTTCAAACTATTGCTATCCTCACATGCACTAGACATATGTATAGATTGGTTGCATCAGTTGAAGTTCAGAGAACAAACGCCAGAGAAGTGGCAAAAGTCGGATTCCACTGTTCTTCCTTCCGAATGTCCTTGTGTATAGGGTCATATATGGATACATTTGGAACGGGAATACCTCTGCGAATCGAGTCGCACTAGGCGACAACGGTAGAACGCCACTCTAGCAGAAAAAGACACACCAGTACAGACGGCTGCTGGAAAATCTTTCTGGCGATGTGCTCCAAAGGACGGCAATTAACCCTTCGCGATAATCGTTTTTATTCATTTTCGACTGTCTGTCGCAACGGACCGACATTTTTTTCGCGCCTCCGACGTCGGAGAATATTATCTGACAGGGAAGGCGTTTCTCCACAGGTGAGGTGTGCGGTCTTCTAGAGCTGCCAAGTATTCGCAGTAACTTCAACCAGGGGCACAGGCCCATATTCATACGGATCGTAATATGTATATCAATGTTGATCAATTACTCATCGAATGTACTGGCGTATTTCTGTAGGTATGCAGTGGTTTTGCTTCGTTGTTCTGCAAGAAGCTGTGGCGGCTGTCACAGCCATGTGATTGTCTGGTAGGATAGCTGTAAAACCTGTGAGTTATATCGATTGATGTATATCGACCAACCAGTTGGTCCTGTTGGGCACCATAAATTACCATTCTTGGGCCGGATTCATCAACGACTAACAGAGATTCAACGGAGAAATTGCAGCCGAATTTCCTGAAAAAAAAACGCGAATTAACGTGGCTTATCAACAGGCGATATGATGAAATGTTGGGCGTTATCAGGAATCTAGTCTGTAACTTCTCCGTTAAATCTCTGTAAGTCATTGATGAATCTGGCCCCTTATCTCCACCGTAACGGTAGATGAATGGCTGATACCTATGATTAGTTCTAAGAAACGATATTATGGTATCGCCACTGTTTTTCACTAGTTGTGAAGTGATCCAAGCTGCTATCGCATTCGCATCGTTATCTCGCTTGGTCAACATACATACATATCGCCATACAAGAATCGATAACATCAATCAATATCAGTCGACCGACTGGTCAAATATTTAGATCCAATAAGGCTCGAAAGGTTTCACCGCACTGAATATTTCCAGTTCAATGGCAGAGTTTACGCTTCACCTTAGGCCTTTGTCATACCATCGCTCACCCCGAGCGAGGCCTAATGGCATGCTCCCATATCGATGGGCGGCGCAATGGAATCGACGTGGCTGCATATCATTAGGCGTCGCTCGGGGTGAGCGATGGTATGACAAAGGCCTTACGTCTTGGTGGTGTTAATCCGCGTTTTCACTTCATATACTTCAGTAAGAAAAAATGTGGACCCTTAGGAGGGCCACGCTAAGCAGAGATACTAGAACTAAATGACGAAGAAGAAGAAGAAGAAGAAAAAAAGAAAAGAGAGAAGAAGATAAAGAATGAGGTATCCGACACCGCTGGAGGAGTGGTCTTTATGTACGAATGGTCACCGCGCCCGCGACGCCGACTGCCGCGTGCGCGATGAGCTCCGCTGCGGTCGTGTGAGCTGTGCCTCATGACCTGCTGCAGACGCTAGGTTTAAGTTGTTGACATCCCTTTCTTGTGTGGTAGGAGCTGCGGGAAAACATGCTCTGCTTCAGAAATTCAGTTCGACTTATAAAACTTAGCAACGTTCTAAGGCTCAATTTTATATGATGCTTCTTCAGGAAAAGCTGAAAATATGCACGCCATCGCAGTGAAACTGACTTTGTATACACTTCCTGACACTTGATGTGCAAGTTTTGAGGCAGGTCTACATATCACTGGCCGCTGAAGTCACCCAATTGCGACGTCTTCTGCCGCGCTGGCCGCGCTATCCGCCGCGTCCGCGGCGACCATTCGTACATAGTGTGCCGCAGCCACCCCGCTGTCCGACAGTGTCGCCAAGGGGTTAGATAGCGCATTCCTCAACCTTATCCTATTGCGGCTTTTTTCGATTTCGAACTGTAGCGGCTTCTATAGCTTTCCAACATCTCGTTGTGTGGATTTACACAGACTCGCTTCGATCTCCTGGCAAAGAATGAACAGAGCTGCGTGGGAACACTACTGTGCGTGCAACGACGAAGAATCGTGGTGTGGAATGTTCCAGAAGGAAGGCCTGGTGATGGCACGATCCCCAGGGCTCCAACGGGCCCCTTCTGATGCAATCCGGGAGAGGCGAGGGCTGATTACGAAACCTGGCGCGCGAAAATGTGACGTCACCGGGGTGGCTGCGCGAAGACATGTTGCCGACGGTCGACCGAGCTCCTGGCCAGTGTGGGTTTCCAGGCGGCTCCGGCTCGTCCTCGTCCCCTCGATTTTGCTTTCATTTCCTATCGCGTGATCATTCGAGTCTCAGGCGCAATCTTTATGCGGGGGAGGGGCAACTGGCCCGGTGTAGCCCTTCCATGCCTTTATAACTAAATTTCTTCAGTATCCCCGTGACGGGACGCGCTGTTTTCACGGGAGGGCATCAGGCAGGCACTTCATATGTCATGTTGTGTGAGTTTATCCTCAAATACAACATATTTACAAGTGACTACGGAGTCCTCCCCCACCTTGGCGTTGCGCCGAGTTCCGAAATCACATTGTCGTATGGTCTGAAGTATATGCCCGTTGTGTTCACAGCTTCGTGTAGCCCTTCCTGTTATCTGCGCTTATACATTGTAGTGCTCTGGGGCCGTATGCTCGTCTACCCCGACTCTCCCCCAATGGGGGATTGGGGCGTGATGTGATATGTTGATATTGATTGATTTTCCCCCAACGGGGGAACAGCATACGGCCCCTGAGCTTTTGATCGATATGAAGGCTGGGATTGGCAATCTTCAAGTTTTCATTCGATATTTGTGAAATGGCCAACAGTTTGTTCTGCCTCATGTGTTCTGTCTTTAGAAGTGTTCCCTGTTGCACATCCTCAAAGTCACATCTGGAAAATTTGAATTGTTGTCGAAGAAATGGAGACAAAATTGGTCTATTATTCTCCCCGGGTGCGGTTCAACAGTGCAGAGATCGAAATGTTTTGAGATTCTCATTGTCTTCGAGGACAGACTTTACCCCGATTACCAGAGATGGTTCTCAGACGTAGGTCTGAACGGCGAAAACGAACTTCGGAGCGAGATTCACTATGGAACTGCACGCTCGCACAAGGAAACAAACACGCAGACATCATCATCATTTTCAGTAGCGTTTGTCCCGCTTGGTGGCGGGGTGCGCTCTTCTGGTGTGGTGACGCCATTTCTCCCGATCAAATGCTTAATCAGGATGCACACTAGCTAACGTATCTAGCCAACGTGCTTAGGTCGTCCTCTGGGCCGTTTTCCAGGGACTTCGAGGTTCAGGCCAATCTTAGAGACGGTGTCGTCGTTAGCGCGAAGCACGTGGCCATACCATCGTAGACGAGCTTCACGCAACTTGTCGGCTGTCGTGGTGACACCAAACCTTTGTCGTGTGGTGTCATTGCGAACGCGGTCCAAACGCGTTACTCTGGCCGTCCACCTTAGCATCTTCGTCTCCATTACACTGACGCGGCTTTCAATCTCCTTCGTCACGGGCCAGCACTCAGCACCGTACGTCGCAACTGGGCGGACGACTGCTCTATACACCTTTGATTTGAGGTATACGGGTACTGCGTTATCGCAGAGCACCTCAGTCAGCGAGCGCCATTTGGACCGGGCTGCACTCACACGCGCGTTCACCTCCAACTTTAGACTGCCATCGGACGTGACTGTTGATCCAAGATACTTGAAAGATGTAACTCGTGAGAGCTCAGTACCATTGATCTTGATAGATCCGAGCTCATTCACATCTGTCGTCAAGTACTCCTTCTTTTTGACGTTCAGCTTGAGTCCAAACAATGCCAGGCGATCGCACCAATCCTGTGCCTGTCGCTCGAGTTCACCTTGGTCTTCACACGCAAGCATGACGTCATCGGCATTCAGCAACGTCCAAGGAGCTGCGATTTGGAGATCTCGTGTGATTGCATCCATGACGACCACGAGGAGCAGTGGGGAGAGATCAGATCACCACAACAAACACGCAGACATCGAACATGGAAATACAAAATGCTGCAAGGCAAGGATCAAATACCTCACCCCGCGCATTGAAATCAGTATTTTTGCATTTTGTTCTCCGAGTTCGATGTTGGGTACTATTGCGTTGTGAGATTGCGATTCCGTAGTACACTTATGGTATTTTAAAAAATTCGAATATTCGGATGGTTTCGAATTCTGATATTTTTCGAGTATGCGAATTCGAATTTATTACAACAGCGTGATTTTTCTGGACATTCATTCGAACTCGAATACATTTGAAAAACGCAATTTTTTGAATATGCGATATCGATTGTTCAAATTCGAATGGAAATACCTATTCGAATAGGTAATTCGAGCACGATTGTATTTCATAGTAAACTGTCGTGACTCTAACTCAACTTTCGATAACTCCCATGTTCAATAACTTTGTAAAATTGGAACACATTTTTCTATTATTTGAAGGGTGGGTATTCTAGCAGCGGTGTTCATCTTCATCGATCAGGCAAACCCCTGAGACCCTTTCCCGGTTAGTTTTAAATACATGTTTAGATATATCCTAATGGGAGCGAACACATTAGACTCTATTTATTATGGCATTAGGAGCAAAATGGAAGGTAATCTACTTTACCAAAGACAGCGCTCTGAGTTAGCATACGGGATTACCTTGCTTTGAGATTTCCTAGTGGAGAAGTAGGATAGATATACATCTTTTCACAGTAGGATGAAGACCATGTGACCCCGGCAGGTTGTATACGTAGGGGTTGGCGGGCTTCACAAGTACTGGTCCAAAAGATCTGTTCTAATGCGCTTTTCACTGAATCTGGTGGGCAATGGCGGCAATATTGAAGGTAAACTATTTTACAAAGACGACACAGTAAATTAGTCTCCGAGAAGACTTTGTTATACGATTTCTGAGCTGCAGGTGCTACCGTGTTTGTCTTCGTTTTGCTTTTATCGCGGTGCCATCCCCCAGTCCTGGCTCAACCCCACTCTACTAGGCTATCTGCCGTGCCTTTTAGCAAGTAATCGTGACACACAGCTGTTCACCTAGGCCCACGAAAAGTTGTAAAGATGATAAATACCAAACCAGGAAGAAGAATTGGCCAAGGGACGTGAATCGAACGCTTGCCCTTCGACCTACGAAGCATTTTCGGCCACCCCTGCGCTATCAATCCACTTACAGCAAAGTCCTTTGCCGCCTCTCTTAAGCCAACACGCATGGCACATAGCAATTAGATATACGCTGACGTTGCAAAACTCGGAGGGCCTTAGCTCCTTGTGTTCGAGTACTCACCGAAAACAAATCATGTTTCCTATTATATGAAGGGTGGAGATGCTCGCAGTGCTGTTCATTTCCTCCCATTAGGCAAGGTCCTAATCCTGGCCAGTTTTCGAGCCGCCTGATTTTACCCTCCGATCTAAACTCGCGACTAAATAGCCAAGGGTGGCGGCGAATTGTCCGCCAAGAATTGGGGGAGTTTGCTTACAGTGCTAGGGCGTTCGTTGCTGGACCACGCGGCAGCTTACCCTGGTGAAACCGCCACACAGTGACGTCGAATACGCCGCCATCACTCCTCCGCAACATTGTTTTCCACACCGCGTTTTTCGTGTTTCCCAGCCTCTTTCTTCAAATTTTTCCGGGTTGTCGGCAGGAAAGCCTAATTTATACAGGATGAAATCAAGGCGTAAAAGGCGCTAGTGTACTTAATGTGCCGCACTAAGTCTTGTTCAAAATATGTCTGTTAGGGGTAATCTGCCATGGAAGAACGAATGTCATAGTCGTTTTTGCGGAAATGCCTCGTAAGCCCGCTATATCAAGTTTGAATCGCCCAAGGCCTTGCGAAATAGCGCGCGCCGGTAAGGCCTGAGTTATATTCCCGCGGGAGCATCCGCGGAAGGGCGGGAATCGCGCCGAGGCTCCTCACCTGGCCAATCGCCGCGCCTCGCCACGCCCGCCTCCGCCGTGCACCATTGGTCCGCGGACGTTCCGCGGATGCTCCCGCGGGAGTATAACAGATGCCTAAGAGACGCAGAGACTCCGCCCCCTACCGGCACGCATTCGCGGTCGTCTCCGAGGGGGGAGGGGGAGTTACCACAGCAGGCCGTGGCGTGCAGACGTGGCAACTAGATACACACAGCGAATGTAGATGTAGTCTTATCTCCTCGTTTCGAAAACAGATTCGGGTCTTATTTTCTTCCGAATTGGGCAAGGGAGTGAACTCTGGGATGAAGGCAGTTTTAACACGGGCTGGTGAGCTCACACCTCGAGTCCCTTTCCCTGTCCGATTCTGTGCTCTACTCCGCTGACGCGGGAGCACAGAATAGCTTTCATGGCTTTTCAAGATTTCAAAGCTTCTGCCCCTGGCTAAGCTCTGCTGCAGACTAAAGACGGCGAAATAGTGCGTATCGGTAGGAGGCGCGCACTCTGCGTCTCTTACTAGCGTGCGCTATTTCGCAAGGCCTTGGGCGATTCGAGCTTAATATAGCGGGTTTATACGGCATTTCCGCAGAAAATGACTATGATATTCATTCTTCCCATGGAAGATTACCCCTAGTAGACCTATTCTGAACAAGATTTAGTGCGGTACACCAAGTACACTAGTACCGCGTAAAACATTGAGGAAACTGGAAAACTGGCAGAAGGTGTGGAGGAGATGTATCTGTATTCTCTTCTTTTGCTGTTGATAGAATTACTGCTCAATGTACACATCTTCTAATGGTTATAATCATAGCATCATTGCCTTCCAACGTCAAACCGACATTTACACTAAGAATGCAGGTCCAACAAAATTCCCATGGCTAGCTCACCCACAGTCAGGTTTGAGGGCAGAGGAGGAGAGCTCATGTGGTCCCGCAACGATCGCCGGAGTACTGTGGAAAGTTCGTCCGGTTCTTGCTGGGCAACTCGTTGCTACTCTTCACCATTTAGTCGCGGGTTCTATCTAATCGGTAGCTTCAGTTAGCGGATTGACGTGCTTGGCAATCACTTAAGCCGCGTGCACACTTTGCAGCGGGCAGTGAGCAGTAGGATGTGGGCGGTGCTGTTCTCCGCCCACATTCCACTGCGGCACTGTGGAACTGCGCCGCGGCCGCCACGCAGCGGCAGTGAGGAATGCCCGAATCAGTCCTCGCTGCCACTGTCGCTACAGCCGCTGCCGGCAGCGCTGCGTCAGCGGAAGTGTGCACACCTCCCTCCCTCCCCCTCCCCACTGCGGCCTTCGCTGCCGCTGTGCGACTCCGCCCTCCGCGCTATGCTCAGCGTGGCTGCCGCACTGCCGAGGCTGCGCGACAGAAGGTACACCCGCTCCCTGGTGGGGGTGTGGCGTCAGGAAGTACAGCCGCTGTTCTGCGGACCGGAAACTTTTGTTTTGCGTGTCAAATATTTGGTAAGGCACCGTTAGACTCTCGGTGAAGCCTAGGGGGTTAGGGATGAGTGAGCAAGGGAGATGAGAGGAAGGTCGCACGCCACCAAGCGGGGAGCGGGTGTACCTCGTGACCGTCCCCCCACTGCCGCTGCAAAGCTTGTACGTGGCTTCAGGGCCTGTTCATACTTCGAGCGACAAGAGCGACTGACGCGACGGACGGAGTGTAGGGTGCGTAATTAATCACGTATCCCACACTACGTTCGTCGCGGACGAAGTGCGAAGTACGTAATTAATTACATACTCTACACTCCGTCCGTCGCCTCAACCGCTCCAGTTGCTCTTGTCGCTCGAAGTATGAACAGGCCTTAGCGCTAATCGATTCATTGCTTGCTTCACATGAGGCACTGACTTACAGCCGTAGTGGACTATGAACAGCTCTCCGCTGAGATATTTTTCGGCCAAGGCTTGTTCACGCGACAGAAGTGATTGGTCTCCTTGCGAAACATGCTAGCCGCCACATCCCTCTATGAATTGATTGGTGAAACCAATTCAGGTCGGGAGAGGCAACTTTTAGAAAGATTGGATCCCGCCTCTAGAGTCGCATCATTCTGATTGCCTGAGTTTGAGCAAGAGCTCCCATATTTTGTACCGGCAACTTGAAGTCCAGGACAATCACGGCGGAGCGTGGTGTTGTGAAATACTCGCTCTCCCTCCCGACTTGGCTGGACACGATCTGCGTAGTTCGAAGGGCCAACCAGTCGTTGCCATAATTTTTTGTGAACCTATTAGGTCTGCCTAAGCTTTGTGTCTAAAGCGGAAGCATAGGCTTAGGGCCTGTTCATACTTCGCGACAAGAGCGACTGGACGACGGATGTAGTGTGGTGTACGTAAATAATTGCGTACTCCACACTCCGTCCGCGACGAATGTAGTGTAAAATGCGTAATTATTTACGTACACCACACTACATCCGTCGTTCCAGTCGTTATCGCTTCGCTCCCGTCGCGAAGTATGAAGAGGCCCTTATTAATTCGCTGTTTTAGAGCCGTATGGTAAGTCTTGTAGATATCAACCTGGCTCGCATGCGCCGTAGCTTATGATCCAGCTGTCACGGACAGATAAAGTCAACTACGTAGTTGTGTGGTGGTTGAACTTCTCTACCCCTGCGTTTGTCACTCGTCATCCGGCAACTTCTGTTCTGTTATCCAGCTCCTCAAATTCCGTATCTACCGATGAGATTGCTAAGACTGCTATCATTATTGTTTTCATAAATCGTAGTTGTTCTCGTGTAAGTTTTCAGTGATAAGATCTGCTGCTTTCTCGTCGTTCGCTGTGATTATAATTCCCATCACTTCATTCGCCAGTCTCGTTCTGGAAAGTTGGTTGCCAGTCAGTTCTGTCTTCTAGATTTCCAAACATGTGGTCGCTTGTGGGCGATCATTCATTGACAGCGCCGATTTCTTCGTCGTGCTGAAGTGCACTGCGTTAATTCGTTCCGAATTGGCATTGCCGTTGTATGCCCCAGGATCAGAGAGTTTTTAAGGTGGAGACGCCCCATCATTGCAGACCTTGTGGCCATGGGTTCTGCCCGCAAGCACGACCGAGCACGAGGAAAGGACAAGGAGAGCAAAGCACCAGCACACCCCACACCTGTCGTCGCTAAAGTATGTGGATGCCCAGTTCCCGATCCCATTCGCTGTTTCCTAGGTATGTTTCGCTTGCGATAAATGCATTAGTGCCTTGTTAGACGTGTTTCCGTCCAGGAGAGCCATTGCCTCCTGGCGCCGACGGAGTGAAGATGGAGTGCTCGAACGAGAAGTGTCCTTTCGCTGACGTCTTACTCCACCAGAAGTGTTTCGAGGCGTTCGAAGACCATCTCATAAAAGTGCTGAGCAATCTTGGTTAGTACGTAGCATTCGTCACCATCGAAAAGCGTTCGTTGAACCTCTGACCGTGTTGCAGGATCAGCCAGAGGGTGGACCGAAGCACAAAGACGCGCCAACCTTTGGGACAAAAAGGGTCAATCTCTTATCGCAAAGGCGAGTTGTACTGCGTGAAGCACTCGCGCAAGCTGTTCTAATTGGCGACGGACTGCAAGGATTTATCATTGTCGGCACTGGGTTAGGGGTGCAATAGAAAAGCGAAAAAATGTAAGCAGTGTGGCCTCTTCTGGCTACGAATTTGCAGACAATGGTCAGTTTCCGGTGTTGTCTTTGTGATCTGTTGTGTTTTGGTTTTGCGGTCATCGTGAGGGAGACTGGAGAGCCCTCCCCGCTAGGATAGATCCGGCTGTAACTCAGCGTAGTCACAGCTTGACCATATGTTTTTGGCGAGAGATAGATTCGGAGCGGGTGGTGTGAAGTCGTCCTGTCTTACCTTGGCAAGTGAAGTGTCGTCTAACACAATTTGGTGTGATTTTGATTTGATGACTAGGAAATTGAGGTGCGAGTGTTCATTTTTCTTCTTTTTAATATTCATTAGGAATTGTTTTGGTGCAGCTGTAATCGGGCTGGGGTCCACTTGACATTCTCCAAATAATCATGGTAGGAATAAAAAAGCAAATGTAAATAAAGTACACGCATGAAAACCTTATGTCCTCTAGTCCTGATAATTGCTTGAATGGATGCGCCAAACAGCATTCCTAGTTGAGGGGGAGGGGCGGTGGAATAGTGGAAGAATATAGAATTAAACAAAATTAAGCAAAACTTGGGACAAATTTGAACAGCTACGTCACGTAGATTCTGAGTAGGAGAGCTATTCCATCAATTCTTGAGATCTCTACTCTGTCTTCAAGAAGACAGGTAAATGACGTCTGCTGCGTATTTAAAATGATAGCCGGAATAAGTACTGTTGAACTCTCCAAGTTTTACAAACTCAGAATGTCTAGAACAAGAGGGACTCTGCTGAAAATCTGGTTCCCTCGACCAAAATCCAGTTCTTTATGGTTAGGGCTCAAAAGACTAGCGGAGAAGGCGTTACTTAAGCACTAGGGAGACGAGACATTTAAACAACCATTTCCTATTTTTTTCTGTTTTACACTGTTATGTTATACCATGTTCTGATGTAAATGAGCTGGATAGCCATTAGAACTAACCACTTGCTCCGCTGGCAATATGCCAGCTCCTACTGGAGTACCACGCAAACTTGCACATCAATCCGTGCCGAGACTGCTTTCGTCGCTGAGGGGGACATCGGAGATGGGTTGTGCGCTCTTCGAGCGCACAACTCGGCTAGGGAAGGGACTCCAGGGTGTGGGCCATCCAGGCGGCTCGTGCCAAGAATGCTTTCGTCGCAGGGGGGGGGGACATCGGAGATGGGTTGTGCGCTCTTCGAGCGCACAACTCGGCTAGGGAAGGGACTCCAGGGTGTAGTGCGTCCAAGGTGCTCGTGCAGGAACTGCTCCCGTCTCCCAGTGCTCTCCTGTAGCGGCGGTGGAAGAGCCGCGATCCGCCACCGACCGCTCAACGACCCTCCTCCATATCGACTGACCATGGTGTCGGTCGGTGGATATCGAAAATGGCCACGTCGACATGACGCGATATCAGGAGAATCTGGTTAGATCTAAAGCGGCTTTCACACTGCCGTTGCTGCTGTTGCGCAACCGATGCCGTAATGATGAAGCATACCGCAGGGATGCAGAGGAGCAACAACAGCAACGAGGGGGTCTTTCACACTGCTGTTGCCGCAACCCCGCATCAGCAACACCGGCATCGGTGCGCAACTGTTGCGCGGCCTCAGCAACAAGGAATGATCGCCATCATTGCTTGTTGCTGATGCTCGTAAACGGAGTCATATAACAGGTCTTATCTCACTATCTTATCTCACGCGTTGCGGCTGCATCAAGCATCGAACTCCACCCCTTTTTCGTTGCTCGTTGCTGCAACAGCAGCAACGGCAGTGTGAAAGCCGCTTAAGTAAGACCAATGAGCTGTTCTCATTTAATGTGTTAACAATATGCTGTTTTACGGCTATCTTAAATGGTCATAATAAATTATTATTATTATTATTATTATTATTACGCCATCTTCCGCAGGATGGATACGTCATCCCCTCTGTTCTTTCTTCCGAGATCCGACACGCCATCTCGTCGGTGAAGAAACGTACAGCACCCGGTCCTGACAGGATCAGAGCTGAACATCTGAAGAACCTCCCGCCAGCGCTCATCAACACCTTGGCGCGGCTCTTCACACGCTACCTGTCCGAATGCAAGGTTCCATCTCAGTGGAAGACCAGCAAGACCGTCTTGCTGTACAAGAAGGGAGACGCTCACGACATTGGTAACTATCGCCCGATCTGCCTGCTGTCCGTAGTCTACAAGCTGTTCACTCGAGTCATCCTGAATAGAATCAGCAGAGCGCTGGACGAAGGACAGCCATGCGAACAAGCAGGATTTCGGAGAGGATTCAGCACGATCGACCACATACACACCATTACGAAGCTCATCGAAGTGTCGCGAGAGTACAAGCTGCCGCTTTGCCTTACGTTCATTGACCTGAAGAAGGCATTCGACTCCGTCGAGACTGAAGCGGTCATGGAAGCCCTGCTCACCCAGGGCGTTCCTACTCAGTACATCAGAGTCCTTCGAGAGCTGTACAGTGGGTTCACGACCAAGATCTCACCATTCTACAACGACGTCGTCATTGACGTGAAGAGAGGGGTTCGACAAGGGGATACCATATCCCCGAAGCTCTTCAGCGCCACCCTCGAAAACGTCATGCGCGAACTAGAATGGGATGACATGGGAGTGAAGGTCGACGGCCGGCAACTGCACCATCTTCGCTTCGCTGACGACATCGTGCTCATAACACCGAGCATCACTCAGGCGGAGCGAATGCTGGCCGACTTCGATCGTGTATGTGGAAGCGTTGGACTGCAGCTGAATCTTACGAAGACGATGTTCATGAAGAACGGATGGGTTTCTGATGCCCCATTCTCGCTCAACGGAACGAACATCTCCGAATGCTCCAGCTATGTGTATCTGGGTCGCGAAGTCAACATGGCCAACGACCTAGCACCAGAGCTGAGCAGGAGGAAACGAGCGGCTTGGGGAGCTTTCAAGAGCGTCGAAGAAGTCGTGAAGAAAACGAAGAACGTCCGACTCCGTGCCCACCTATTCGACTCCACTGTTCTTCCTGCCCTAACATACGCCTCAGAGACCTGGGCTATACGAAAGCAGGATGAACACGCGATCAGCGTCGCGCAGCGTGGAATCGAGAGGACGATGCTCGGAGTGACACGACTCACGCAAGTGAGAGAAGGTCTCCGGAGTTCCGAGCTTCGCCGACGTTCGAAGATCAGAGACGCTGTCGCATGGGCCAAGTCGTCGAAAATTAGGTGGGCCGGCCACGTAATGCGATTCGCAGACACCCGCTGGACGAGAGCCGTCACAGACTGGATTCCGCGGGATGTCAAAAGAACACCAGGACGCCCACCAACGCGTTGGTCGGACTTCTTCGTGAAAGCCCTGAACGACCGATATGACGCTCTTCGTGTCCCTCGAGCGAGGAGGATCCATTGGACCACTCTGGCACGCGACAGGGACGAATGGAGACGCTGCTGGCGCCCGCTCGAGCAAGTCGATGATCAACGGGACGACAGGTGATACAGGTGATACAGGTGATTATTATTATTATTATTATTATTATTATTATTATTATTATTATTATTATTATTATTATTAATGTATTGGCCGTGGACAGACACGTTTCGCATATCAATATAATCGAATAGCTTTTCGACTCTTCAGAGCACTGCTTTATTCAGGAACTTGCTAAAGACTGGCGCCTTAGTATTCTGAGATTATTTCAGCATTCCGCAGATCCTTCCTGGCAGGGCTCGCCTTCAGCAGTTTTTATTGATCTGATTACGGAAGATCCCTCCCTGTTCAGAGAAGCATCCATGAACATCAGGGGCCGTATGCTCGTCTACCTCGAGTCTCCCCCGATGGGGGATTGGGGCGTGATAGGATATGTTGATATTGATTGGTTTTCCCCAACGGGGGACACGAGCATAATGCCCCTGATAGACTTCTGTTTGAAATCTGCTTTAAGGCTTTGACGCAAAAGATCAGTTTGAGAGTATTAGTGTTGAGCGCACTGCTAGTCTTCCTAAACCTCTCTTTTTCTCCTCCGTTTTTCAGTTCCGAAGCCAGGGACCGGATTCATCAACGACTTATGTAACCTTAATGGAGAATTGTAAGCTTATCAAACGATATGGTGAGCGATAGGCCGCGTTAAAAGCTCGGATAACGCGGCTTATCGCTCACCATATCGCTTGATAAGCTTACAACTCTCCGTTAAAGTTATGTAAGTCGTTGATGAATTCGGCCCGAGGTGTTTTCAGGATGTTGCCACGGGTGTGGGGCCGTATGCTCGTGTTCCCTCAATGGGGGAAATTCAATCAATATCAGCATATCTTATCACGCCCCAATCCCACATAGGGGATACTTGGGATAGACGAGCATACGGCCCCTTGAGTGTAACCTGAATGCGTGAAAACAGTTGTTCTGAGAAGCGATCAATAGCTGAGTTTGGGTGACGCATCAGAAGCGCATCCGAGCTTCAGCTGCTTTCGAATTATCCATTTAGATGTGGCTGCTTTAGTTTTCTGACCCTTGACCATCTCTGTACACAGCGTTCTTGAATATTCGGATTTTTTCCAAAAAATGCAACCAATTGACTGTCGGCAACCGCTGGAGAGGCCAGATTAATCTCGGCACTTGTAAATTAGTCAGGTTTTCCTTTTGTATTTCATGAACCTGCCTTGATTGCCGTTCTCAATCAGGGTCCGGATTCATCAAAGTTACTGCAGTAACTTTAACGGAGAATTGTAAGCGAAAGCTCAAATAACGCAGCCTATCAAGCGATATGGTGAGTGATAATCCGCGTTATCTGAGCTTTCGCTTACAATTCTCCGTTAGAGTTACTGCAGTAACTTTGATGAATCCGGCCCCAGGTTTCCACCAAGTATTTCATGCAAGAGGTTTATGTGAAGGTGAAAACGCTGCGACATTGAAACGCAGCTGAATGGAGAAGGGAGTAGGTTTGCTAACTGTTCATGATGCTGCGGCAGTGAAAATTCTCAATGGAAAGCTTGCCGTCCCATGATTCTTAGAATCGGGACGCACCGATAAGGCCTTGGCCTATTGAGATCCGTATGTTGTTGAGTAAATACTATTCCATTTGACCCGCCACGCTGTAACGGCGCTTGGGATATTCGAAAGCTACCTGAATACCAGTAGCTGTGCGCAGATTGCAGGTCCTATCCCTTGGAAGTGATTTTCATGTACTTCAGGTATGTCGATGCCGCTGTGGATTTGGTTTGACGAGAATGGACGAGATCGCTGCTTACGATCGATTAGTATGTCCATTCTCCGATATTCTTTTATTAATAGTGTCAGGTAGTTGTTCTCAGTATTCAGTAGACATCGGTTCGTTCGCCCGTTCTGTACTTAAAGCGCTGCTACAGAAACGAAAGAACCGTGAAGAAGCCGAAGCACAACGAGAAGCTGCTTTGGCTGCCGGACTGCCTACACCTCCGACGAAAAGGAAACATAGAACGAAAAATGCCCTTCCGAAACTGAATTTTGGAGTCGTGAAAGTAGCGCCGAGACAGCCGCACGTCGAGGAGCGGGAAACGCGATCAGTCACGTAAGAGTTTCTAGTTATGTTGCAACATCCCTACGCAGTGCACCTGCTATGTCTGTTCCAGCCGTCGGCAAGGAGCCAGATTACGAGAGCAGTCAACGTCCTCAGTAGGATCCAGCTATCTGGCACTCGAGGTTCGTCGCCAAGTATCTGCGCTACTGGTTTGGAGTTGGGAAGGCATCAGGGGTTTTAATGTGGTTGCTCCTGTTCGTGGTGCCTCAAAAATGTGCGCACTGCTTTTGATCATAAATTGATAGCAGTTAAATTCGTTGGACCTTTGTAACTGACGAGACAAATGACGAGAACATGAACGTGGTCGAATATGTTACACATTGAGGTTGCGCCGTGCAATTAAAGGAAGTGTTTTAAACTAGCCCGGCACCCTGAAACAAGATGTATTGTGGGTGTTCGAAAAGTGCTTGTCTACTAGCTGTGTGCAAATCGCCGTTTCCACGAGCAAAGGAGATAGGAGTTACCAGAGGTCAGATTCCAGCACACTTGCCTATAAGTCCTGCAAGTTGGGTAGCAGTTATGAGCGGATTAGTCGTTGTACGGTTTCCGGGAAGGGAGTTGTTCTATTCGTTTGTTGTTCGCTATCCGGCGAGTTTTGAACCGGATGACGAACAACACATGGAAGCGCTTCTAACGATAAAATGAGTGAAGCACATCATTAGAAGGAAAATTAGGTTTCAGATTGAAACTAGACCCAAAAGGATTTTGGTAGTGCACAGGCGCCGGATTCGTCAACGGCTTACAGCAGTTTAACAGAGAAAATACAGCCGAAATCCCTGATAGCGCGGCGAAATGCTTCGCCATGTCGCTTGATAAGCCGAGCTATCATTGATTGCTGCCGTATTTTCGCTGTTAAATTGCTGTAAGTCGTTGATGAATCCAGCCCCAGAATTTGAAAATTTTGCAAAGAACGGGTAGCATAGGGTTTGCTCATCTCACTCAGCCAGCAACTGCACCATCATTTATGCTCGTCTGCTGCTGACTCTCACGGGTTCTATAGGCAGCGGCTTGACATTTGACCTTCGCAACCCTTGTCTTCTTCGCTCGTGACAGCTGTAACCTGCATAGTTAACGGCAGCAACTTCTGAATAACGGTAAAGTTTAAACATTTTGCGTCTAAGGTGTCACGATTTTCATGTTGATTGCCGGTGATCCAGGTTTGCTCAGAAAATTCTGAAAACTAGCTAGTTTGCGGTATACCATAGCAGTGCACAATGCGATCTTAAAAGCTCACCATCATTCGGCTTTTGATTGCTTGTTCTTTAGCGTGAACCATAAGGCATCAGCGCAACTGATGTGTGAAGCCTTTATTACTACAATGGTTCAAACAGTGCATGCAGTTTGAATCATCCTGTTCTACAACTGCTATTTCTCTGTTTTTAGTCGCGGAGAGAATCCTTCACTTACGCGTCTGATGTTTGGGGCCTTCTACCATCGTTACCAGATGATACTAGACCTCATTCTGGTGAGTTGTTCAGTTTACGATGTACGGGTATGTGGTATTTGCTGCTATTTTGTGGTTCTGTTTCGCCAGTTGTTATAACCAAGTTCTTTAACTACAGCAGGTCATGCATGATTAGGAGGCTGCGTTTTCGGCGGAGTGTTCGTCTAAGAAGACGAATCTTCGTTGAGATTAAGAGTGCTTTAATCAAGTACAATCGTATATTACACCTATGTGACATGAAGAATTCAATTTTGCGGGTTTTATAGCAGCCTTACAAGGTAACATTTCCTCTTGTCGGATACTCTTGGCGCCGGCACAGGGTTTGAGGAGTACATTAACCCGAAAAGAGCAATGGAGTAGTTTGAGCAAGGGGCATCTCGTTGTTCGTCTCCTTCACTACGTCACCGAAGGTCGTTCGTTTTCTGTTTGTCTCGGCTCATGAGGCTGAAGCACTTAGTGCTCGTTCCGTTGATCATGAACGGAGGGACTGGAAAGTTAAGACTGTTGGTGATAGAGTCTACTTCTTCACTTCAGTAAGGCTCTTATTCTGAGACGGGCCCTTCTAGCGCAACCTGAGGAGATGCCAGCTGTCGCGTGCGCCCGATAACTGGTTCTTGGCTAGGATTTCCCGCCCAGGTCAACCAAGCCTTCCACCCCTCCGAAGTAGATGAAATGGTACCAGACGTATCTGGGAAGATAAAACACAGACTTATTCATCGGCTAGCCACCGCATGTGTCATTGCATGGCCAAATACGCAATCAAATCGCCTCCCGAAGTCCTGTAGAAATTCGTTTTTGATATTTTGATCGCCATCAATCGATATTGATCAAATTTTCGATTTTTTGTGGATGTCGTTGTCGTTTCAGTTGGCGAAAATGGGGAAATTACGGGGTGCAAAAATAGAGGAAAGTATCAAGACTTCTCTTACGTGACTGGGAATTCAGAAAACGTGCCAAACACCTCACTCAACGTGCCTGGCATTCAGAAGACGTGTAGAATACGTCTACCAACATGGGATTCATTAACACATCGTCCGCTAAGGGGAGCAGTAGTGGGGGACCATTTCCAGAAAGGGGCCAGTTATGGAGACTAAAACCAGTAATGGGGGACGAGTTCCACTAAAGAGGGACCAGTAGTGGGGAGCCGTTACGGTCCAGTAGTGGAGGAACAGTTCCAGTAAGAGGGTGAGCAGTAATGTGAGACCAGTACCAGTAATGGGGGACGAGTTCCAGCAGTGGGCGACCAGTATTAGTCACATGGGACCAGAACAGAGAAATCTGAAAGGAAATTTCCGTTCAGCATAGTATTAGGAGCGGTGGGAATCTGCCGTTCTGACAAAAAGGCTTTTCGTCGTGTGACCAAAATCGAGCACACGCTCAGTACTTATTGAAAATGTCCATTTTTGCCTGAGGTTGACCGTATGAGGACGAGGAGTGCAGGTGCCTGTAGTCAACGTAGTGCTAGAGTGAAGGGGGACGATGCTTTGCGACATCAAGAGTAGTCGAAGAACTTAGGGGACGAAGGCACTGATTAGCACAAGCATCGACGTCACTCAACCGTCTGGAGATGACTACTCATACCGCAAAACTACTGGTTCATCAATCGCTTACTGGCCGGTAGCGGTGAAAAGTACCGCCAAACCTGATGCTAATGAACCCCGGTATCTGGGCTTTGGCGGCACTTTTCGCCGTTACCGGCTGGTAAGCGGTTGACAAATCTGGCCCCCTCTCTTAAGGATGGTAGAGCTAGGTTGGAACATAATAAGCTGCATCAGCAAAGCAGCTTGCTTGATGTGATTGTCCTCAGCCTAGTGATACTGCAACATCGCGCGAAGCGCGCAAGTGCGAGGCACGCCGATAGGCGTGACGGAGCGCTTGTCTTTTTATAATTATCCTGACAAACGTATTGCTGTGTTAAAAATTTCCGAACAGTTTGAAAACCGAAAACATTCTCGTGCCAATTGGCCGCTCGTCGTTATGTGCTGCAAGAGCTGGATATATCGTAGTCGGAGCGGCAACCGTTACGTGATCATTGAGATCCTTCTCTCATGCAACAATATACCATTCCCCAAATTAGCTTGGGGGGGGGGGGAGTCATACACACATTTATTTATTTATTTATAAAAAAAATAAAAATCTAAAAAAAATCTATCTATTTAAATAATAGTTGCAATGGAAACACATGCAACGTGCAACGTAACGTTGCCGCTACACTCTCTCGGAGGGCTAGGAGTTGGGGAGTGTCACGCCAAGAGGACGAGGAGCAGAACTCGCGTCTCGTTATAAGGTGGACCTCCCACCTTATAACGGGTATTGGGATTGCACCTTCTAGCTTGAAAGCGCTAAAACAAGGGGTAGCAGTTGGAGTTCTCAGGGAACTTCAGGGGGGGGGGGCTTCGCGAGGTGATGCGCAGTATGCGTCGGAGATTTCTCAACAAAGTAAAAAATAGAGTGTGTGGCTGATATCTGATGGATTTCCTCGCGTTGATTAACAAATGAAAATCGTGTGGGTTGCCACTGTGTACTTTCTGTGCCTTTTTTGGGTAGGATAGGTCTTTGCTATCATCTACCTATCTGTTTTTGAGCATTTGTTTGAATATCCACTATCAAGGTTATCTTGGCTTTCTATGATTGTGATATTTTTGTGTCGCTAAGCATTTACTCACATCCTCTCATGAAGAACAGTGGGTGTAGAGATTTCCAGAGTTGCCCTTAAAATATATTTTTATTCGCTATTCCGTTTCTCTTGCCCTTGAGAGTAGTGAGTTTTGCAGTCATGTCTGGGAACTTCGCTGATCACGACGACACAATATCCACAAGCTCGAAGAACGACCTCACCCAAGAATCCTCAAACGTAAGTGTGAGTGGTGGTTTTTCACGGGAATGCTGTGATGCGTTCACATTTAGAGCGGTGGGCGTTTCAGGAGCTGATTCCTGCACCACTACCACCGCGGCAAACCATGTCCTACGCTTCGGCCATGAAAAGTAGAGGACCGCTTCAAAATGAGCAGACGACATCGCGCCACAACACGAGCTCGCCGCTCTCCATACAGATCGATGTAGGAAAATATAGTCTTATTTGTCTAGTAAGCGATATCCATTAGTTCCGATGAACAGGCGATTCTTTGCATACTCTTCAGGTGGCAAATGACAGTGGCGTCGAGCTGAAGAGCGGTTCTACAACGAGTTCTGACTACTCAGAGCTTGTATCAATCAAGGTAGGAGTTTTCCGATAAGGGTTATGTTTCCTTGCACATGCATGGTCTTGGAGGCGTCGCTTTCCAGGATATAGCATCACCTCTCAAGGAGTGTATGATGGCCATGCCATCGCTGACATCATTACCACTCAGTGGTGCAGAAGATGAGCTGCTATCGGTGCCGTTCGACTCGGACAGCAGCATATCGACGGAACGATTGGGAAGATTATGTGAGTTGCAGTTGGTTACCAGATCTGCTCATGCGGGGCTTGAAATGTGAATCTGACTGACCTAATGAGGGAGGGAGGGGCGGGTGTAACTGAAGAGACTAACCATAACTTACCTCACAACGCGCTCCTATCTCTTGGTTTCGGCCATAAATCGACCTTGGCCCGTAGCTGAGCAGGCAAGGGAAGTCGCATTTTGTAAGGTGACCCTTCACCCCATCCCCCCTCCTCCCCAAGTGCTATCATTGATTTCCGCTTTTGAAAAACCGAGACTTCACCTGATGTCCTCCTCTAAACTTGCACCGCGAGAACCCATTACGTTTTTACCTTCTAACCAGGGAACTACCTGAAGTGTAGGTCTGAACCAGCGATGCGGTGCATATGGGTAGAAGCGCCCCCCTCTGAGAAGTAACAATATGCAAGTATCTCGACCCGAGTACAACTTTGAGCAGAGTTACGGCCCCTGGAAGCCGCACCATTACAATGGAGTGGTGAAGCAAGCAAGACGGCTGGTATCTTATCACTCTCGAGTTCATTGCTTATCCGAAGGTGAGTGTCGACCGGACGGCCGAGTGGATAGCGTGGCAGACTTGCGAGTGAAACGTTGGGGGTTTGGATCCTGGGTGAGGCTTGTCTTCTGCATTTTTGCAAATCTCATGTTTTTGATGAGAGTTGCGCAGGCAGTGACAACGATGCAGGCAAGAAGCCAGTTTGCATAGTATTCACCGTTATATCTACACATAACATAGAACATTAACTTTCACCAAATTTATCCTTAATTTTCTTATTCTACAGTCTCTCACTAGTTATTCTCAAGTCTCTACACATCCCACACGTAGAACGTGAGTTGTCCCGCACGAGATATGCTGCTCAAGCCTGTATGTACAGACCTAGTAAAATCTACACTGACAATTTTTTCAAACTGCACGCTTCATTCAAAACAGAACTTTGTACAGAATAATATGTTTAATTATCGCAATTCCTAGCACCAATGGTACAATGCAACGTAGTGCATGAAACAATAACAACGACTGCAGTACAAACAGCGAATAAAAGCTACAGGTTCACTGCAGCCTTCTTCATCACATGATCCAATGTCCCTGGGGAATACACATTGAGCTGGGCTATCAAAAGACCCAGGGTGTTCAGCAAGGTACCCGGCCTTGTACCACGCAAACATAATGAGATTCCTGAAGCTGGTATGGCACAGCAAACGGTGAATCAGTGAAATGACCTTAAACGATTGTATGAATTTGCTGTTGCTTGAAAGTAACGCTTAAGGATTTCACGGGGGATGAAAACTTGCCTTCAATATATTATCTCTTTTTTGAACATCGAACGGAAGATCGTGGACAATCACGTGCGAGTGGAATCGCTTAACGAGTGATTTGAAGTACTGGAAAAATCCTACATCGGCTGGTTGAATTCGACTCGTTGTTCCAGGGGGAATCGTTCGTATAGTCAGATTCTTCTCGACCGGTACAAGAGCTGCGATAGCGTCGTGGTTGGAGAAACCTGCCCAGGAGTCGAGAAGAAGGATGCATTGGTCAGGCATATTCGGAAGGAAGACATTCTCAAAGAATGATAGAGTGGTGGTTGAGCTCATCATGTGCGTGCATCCCGCAGTGACGAAAAGATTTTTCGTCTGAAAGATACCCTTTCTAGGAAAGGTACCGTCTGACTCTTGCAGTTGCACGAACAGTGTCTCGCCGAGCTTTCCCGAAGCAAACAAGAGTGGCATCACTGTCAGGCTATGCGTAGTGGCAGATGACGACTGCACTATCCGTATTGTTTCTTTCTCTCCTTTAAATGACAGAGATCTCGGCACCTGTGTAATACGCTGCTAAAGAAAATGAGCTTCTTGAGATTTCTTCTAGTGTCTAACTAACCGTGGTTTCTTTGGCCAAGGCTGACTGATCGATATTTATAACGCATTCCAAAGAAACTTTTTCCATCTCATGCCGTATCTCTTCAACGAACTTATTTGCTGCCTCTTCAATTCTTCCTTGGTCAAAAAAGCTTCTCTTCTGCACAAATCGAGTAACTCTGCGATTTGCAAGACCGGCGTGTTTCTTAAACCTATTGAGCCAACTGGGAGAGGCGCAAAAGTTCGTCAAAGGATCTGGCATGTTGCGGTTGATGGCCAAAGCAAACTGCATGAGATCTCTATCATGGATGGACACTCCTAAAAGCAGCAGTATTTCTAATCTTTATAGCATTACCCTTTCTATTTGCCAATAATTTACCTAGGTTGATTTTTTGCACCACTTTCTTCTGAAGAGCTTCCACGATCAGCCTCATCTTGTGTCTTTCGCTCCTCTTTGCAAGCCCTGTCAGGAGGGAAAATGAAAATACGTTTGGGAAGTTAGCTTTTAATGTCGCTTTCGTAACTTGAGCTTTACCTTCTTCATAGAACGCTTTAGCTTAAACCAATTGCGTTCGCTACGAAGAAACGCAAACGAGTGGCGTGTGCTCTTCCTGCTGCGACATGATTTTCTTGACGTGGACCAATGGTATTCTGCCGCAGCCCAAACCTATAGATTATCTTTTTAGTCGGCCAGCATTTACATTAACAGGACCTTTCCTTTACACCATCACTACAAGAACGTACCTTATCCTCCGGAACTTGGAGGCCACCAGAAAATGTGACAGTTCCTGATCCACCTGCCTGGTTGTATTCTTCGACCTTCTCTTCATTTCCCATTGTCCATTCTGCGTCCACGCCGTCTTCCTCAACTTCCAATTGGTCTTCGTCATAGACGCCTTCCAGTTGTTTCTCCTCGAATGCCTTCAGTATGTTTGCAATTCTTCCTGCCAGCTTCTTCTCTTCCCTTGATGGAGGAGCATCCGATGGAGATCCAAATTCCAAAGTCAGGAGATGGATCACCACACGAGCATTAGAAGACATGGTGACCAACGGACACGGTGTAATTGACCTCACCTTCACCCAAGCAGTTGCTTATATTCTGTGGCTGTATCTCGTCCCGTGCGGGACAACTCACGTTCTACGTGTGGGATGTGTAGAGACTTGAGAATAACTAGTGAGAGACTGTAGAATAAGAAAATTAAGGATAAATTTGGTGAAAGTTAATGTTCTATGTTATGTGTAGATATAACGGTGAATACTATGCAAACTGGCTTCTTGCCTGCATCGTTGTCACTGCCTGCGCAACTCTCATCAAAAACATGAGATTTGCAAAAATGCAGAAGACAAGCCTCACCCAGGATCCAAACCCCCAACGTTTCACTCGCAAGTCTGCCACGCTATCCACTCGGCCGTCCGGTCGACACTCACCTTCGGATAAGCAATGAACTCGAGAGTGATAAGATACCAGCCGTCTTGCTTGCTTCACCACTCCATTGTAATGGTGCGGCTTCCAGGGGCCGTAACTCTGCTCAAAGTTGTACTCGGGTCGAGATACTTGCATATTGTTACTTCTCAGAGGGGGGCGCTTCTACCCATATGCACCGCATCGCTGGTTCAGACCTACACTTCAGGTAGTTCCCTGGTAAGAGATTTGGTATTCTCAACATAGAGCTTTTGTACGTGTCCGTTGATTTTCAGCAAGTATAAGTGACGACGAAGCATCTGTGCCGCAGTGGCATCTATTCGGTGGTACTAGCTTTGAGCTTGGAGAGAGCATTGTTGCTAACCTCTTCTTGCCATTGTGGAGCACGATAAGAAGCACTGATATATCAGCAGAGCTTTGATTTCCGGTACGAGTTTTCATTTTTCCAAAGAGTGACACTATTTCGAAGACCGCTTGCTCTAAACCGAACGCTGTATGCGGTTCTCTGCGCTCTGTGAAAGGGTCTCTAGATAGAATTCATCAATGAAGACTTCGAACGCTGCGCTACTGTTACGTCCAGTGTTGTTATGGGCTCCTCATAGTTCGACGACAGTGACTTGTCATTCAATGAAGAGGTGGCGATCAGTTTTCGTCTGTCGAGTGCCCAAAACTGTTCATGATTCAGCCCTGCCGTTGTTGCGCCCTATCGCCTCCATAAAACTTCTCCGCAGCAGCGGCGACCGCTCTCTGGGCAAGGTATACATGTGGATCGGGGATCGTTTGCGTTACTCGTAGCATTCCGCCCGAAAAGTAGAGGGTGCTGGTTCGAGTCCCGTCTGGAGCAAGGGTTTTGTTCGCAACTAAACTTCCATTTGACAGCTTGCATTAATCGATATGCATGCTTTGCCCTTTAACCAGTCGCTACCGCTGAGCACTATGAAAGGCGCATAGTCTGAGTAATACCAATGACGCTAGCGTTACGTGCGATTTGCGTTTGAGCGCACAATTCATCGTTTCTTCAGGTTCGAGGATCTCGAAGTCTTCAGTCAATTAAAGATAATTCTAAGCAGGATATGTCCATCATTATTATTCATTCATTACTTGCGAGCGTAAGGGCGGTATTATTTTGTTCAGGTTGTCGGCATCAGGGGTTCACACAAAATTCTGGGCCTTAAGCTTTTAAAGACCTTTTAACGGTAAAGAATTGTTAAATTTCGATAAGTCGTTAAATTTCGGTTGAAATCCAATTAGATGCGAACTATTATTTCAAATGGAAAAGATCAGGAAAAACGTTCTGTGTTCCAACTCTAGTTAGATCAGGCAGACCCCGGAGTTTCCTCGCTTTCCTGGTTCTGTGCGAATCCGTTTTGTGTGAATTTCTTCGAGCATGTACAATTTCGATGCAGGCACCAGCCCGCAATGTACCGAAATAACTAATAAAAATTCCGTTCAAAGGCCACCAGTGGAATGTTAACGTTCAGAAGTAGCTTATCGAAATTTCTGTCAGCGTTTTTCGCCATTCATCTAAAATGTGTGCAACGACAAAGAATGTTCTCTCCCCTACACTTTTCTGGTGAGCAAAAATATTTTGGGTTAAGCAAGACAACTTGGGATAGGAGGATCGAGGATCTTACGATTACGAGTGAAGTGAGACCAGGAACTTAGTGGATTCCTTGTCATGCTTGGCGACTCGACGAAGGACTTTCTAGCTGCTAAATTCATTATTTCCAACAACAACAAAAAAACATTAATGCAGTGCGAATCAAATACCGTTACCGGCCGGTAACGGTATCCTACTATATATATATACAGGGTGCGCCAAAATTATGGCGACAAGTTTTTCAATTCGCCGAGAGAGAAAATGCGGTACTTTCGAGAAACCAACGATGAGATTATGTTTATCAGTCTATTGTAAACTAAACGCAACATTGAGATTCGAAGATATCTCCATCGGCATCGATATAGACTTTGAGACGCTTCGGAAAGGCATCGACGGCGGCACGCAAGTAAGGCGCGTTGAGCTCATTCCACGCCTTCCTTCAAAGGATCTACGGGTGGTGAGGTTTTCCGCAGGCTTTGGCTTCCAGAGCTGGCCAGACCGTGTAATCCATCGGATTCAAATCCGGAGAGTTGGCTGGCCACTCGTGGAAGCTGATGAATTGCGGAAAGTTGCCTTTGCACCAGTCTTGCAGCATTCTTGCTCTGTGAGCTGGAACTCCTTCCTGTTTGAAGGTCCAGGAGGATGCACGTGGGTCTTCTTGTAGGCCTTAAGTCCCAGTTTACGGAAGATTCTTCTCAACGATGTCTCCATGATGTCCATCTTACCGACAACCGGCGGACCGAGCGCGCCGGCTTCCTGCGAATTCGTTTACGTACCTTCCTAATGTTGTCCCTAGTTGTCACAGATACGTGTCTTTATCGTCCGGATCTATCATCCTCGGTTCCCAGGTCTTCTTAGCGTCTGATGGATCATAATACTTTGATGAACTCCAAGATGGTGTGAATGTAGCGTGCCGAGAAGCCTTGACGGTAAAGCTCAATGATTTAAGAACGGTGGCACGAACGTTTCACTATCTTGAAAAACGACTTATTGTTATGTTTGACTGAAGTAAGCATAAACTAATTGACTCAATAAAAACAATATGAGCACGAAAAAAAGCAGACGCTCCGAACAAAAGGTCAAATTGTTTGCGCATGTGCTGTCGCCATAATTTTGGCGCACCCTGTATATTTATTTATTTATTTATTTATTTATTTAAATGCGTCTCAAGAACGCGCACTATATGTGAGAACAGCAAAAAAAATTAGGCCATGCAACTAAAAAAAAAGGGAAAATAACCAGGCAACAATGTTAGACTAAAACGGCAGCGTTAGACATTAAAGAAGGAACTTCAGAAGCCAACCATTTGGGTTGCAATATATGTATATAATCGGCTAATGTCACGTGTCCGTCACGGGAGGAGGGACTGGAGCCAAGAGATGCCTGCGACTACGCCAGCAGGGCTTTCTTTGAGCATAACCACGGGCGATTGCTAGCGAACTATATCGTTGGCGGCAGAACGTCCAAGTTCACGATATATTCAGCGTGCAACGCGTCAGGGTATGAGTGGGGATCAAGTGCAGAGCGTAGGGGTTTAGAAGACGTGCCGAAGACGTCCAACTTGCGTAGGGATTCTGAGCAAGGGGGACCGCTATGAAGAGGGGATCAGCAAAGGGAGACCACTAAAGCGGAGGGGAGGGGGCTGGATAAGGGTATCAGTATTTCCCCTCCTTATCGACCAATGAGCGTCGGGTTTCTGAAGATGGGCTACAGAAGTCGTGGCACGTCGGGGTGCAGGAATGTCATAGACGCCGCGGCAACATGGTGGCACATGAATCGGGACTCAGTGTCAGGTGGGGTACTTGGCTTTCACTCCGTTTCTTTGCAAGCACATAGTTAGCACATAGGGAAGTATTAGCTTGAGGGAGGTAGAGGGAGTGGTGACTGTGGGATTCGTAGGAGTATTATTGCCGTCTGACCGTAAATGGTGTCGACCTGTCGACCAATACTGACTTATTTTAATTATGTTTCTGCAGATTAAGCACATCGGATTGGAGTTGTCATTATATGTTTCTCGCCACCTAGAGAACGGGCACTTCGGGCAACAAATTGCGTACATGAGATAGAGGGTGGATGGGCTTCATTATAGCAGTGAAGAATCTGTCCTACCATATCCCGCTATTCTAATCTGTATAGTTCTTACTTAGGGCGCGTGTAGCGCAGTCGGAGGAGGCGCGACTGTCGCGTGCACCCGATACCAGGTTCCTGGTTCGGATTTCCCGCCCAGGCCAACCAAGCCTTCCATCCCTCCGGGGTCGGTGAATTGGTACCAGACTTGTCTGGGAAGGATAGAGCGCTGACTTGTTCATCGGCTGGCCACCGCAAGTCATTGTATGGCCAAATACGCATTCATGTCGCCTCCACGACATCCCGTAGAAGTAGAATGCGCTGGCGCATCCCAGAAGGGATTGAGTAACGCCGTCCTTTATCCTTTATCCTTTATAGTTCTTACTTAATAAAAGGAAGAAGGCTTGAAGAAGAATCGAGAAGATTGGGATTGTTCTCCTCTCGGAGGTTGGGGGCGAAGCCCCGAACCAGACGTTTGGCGGCCCCTAGGCCGCTGAACGTCTAGTATCTCTATAATCAAAGACTTACAGCAATTTAACAGAGAAATTACAGCCGAAATTGCAGTAGCCGGATTCATGAACCTTCCCGGGAACGTTCTCGGCTTCCCACGGGAAGCGATCAGGTGAGAGAGCGAGGTGGGAGAGAGAGGTGAGAGGTGATATCGCATATTACCCGCTCAGGCCGAATCCGGCCCCCGATCGCGCAGCTTATCGTTCGTTTGATAAGTCGCGCTATTAGGGATTTCTGCTGTAATTTTCTCTGTTAAATTGCTCTAAGCCGTTGATGGATCCGGTCCCTGGTTGGTGTGTTGTGTTTGGTACTTTCCGAGCAAATGACTAAGTGCTTCGGTCATGAAAAAAAGAGGACAGGAGGAAGGATGCGGTTTTCCTAGCTTACCTTGACTCGCATCCTGGTGTCACTTTTTCCAAGAATTGTTGGAGCTTTTTGAAAGTCGTGATTGGCAGTGCATTCTCGCGACTTACCAGGATACTATCTCAACGGTAGGTCGGAACGGCGCAAATGTTGTATATGGGCAGAACCGCCTTTCCATGGGAAGTAACAAACTGCAGGTATCTCGACCCCAATACAACTCTGCGCAAAGTTAGGGGCGACGGAAGTCGCCTGTTGGCGCCCTGTTGATTCACGTGCTCCACAGCTGACGGGCGCGCGCGGGATGAGGGCTGGTATAGCGGATTAGCGCAGTGCACAGGTGGCGTAGTAGGGAAGAGCTCTGGCTCATGAACGAGGGGTCGGAGGGTTTGGATCCCGCAGGCTGCGTTTGTTTTGCACTTTTGCAAAATCCATGTTTATCATATAGGTAATCCACCTAGGGTATTATAGTGTGTTATAGAGGATGTTTACATATAACATATGCTTCAAACTACAGATTAGCTAAAATGTTCACTTCTGTGTCACTTATTTTAAGCCTATTTTGTGTGAAGCTGCAGTTATGTAACGATAGATATTTTGTGGCACTAGTTAAAAGTTCCGACTCCACCAACAAGGCTTCAGTCAAAAAAAATTTTTGCTGAAACTTCGTCTGGGGGGTTATTTGGGGTGCTGATCACGAATCTGACATCCGTTTTTCACGACTCGGTCGGAGGCCACCCATACCGTTAACAAGGGTGGTCCAGGCAGGGTCACCGATTTCGCTGAAACTTCGTCTAGGGGGGTTATTTGGGGTGCTGATCACGAATCTGACATCCATTTTTCACGATTCTTTCTCTACCTGCCGTCACCGGCAGAAACTTTAGGAATGTAATCCTGTGACTTCCTGTATTTATATTATCCAGCCGAATCGTGAAAAATGGATGTCAGATTCGTGATCAGCACCCCAAATAACCCCCCTAGGCGAAGTTTCAGCGAAATCGGTGACCCTGCCTGGACCACCCTTGTTAACGGTATGGGTGGCCTCCGACGGAATCGTGGAGAACGGATATCAGATTCGTGATCACCACCCCAAATAACCCCCCTAAACGAAGTTTCAGCGAAATCGGTGACCCTGCCTGGACCACCATTGTTAACGGTATGCGTGATATATGTATATGTAAACATGCTCTATAACACACTATAATACCCTAGGTGGATCACCTATATGATAAACATGGATTTTGCAAAAGTGCAAAACAAACGCAGTCTGCGGGATCCAAACCCCCGACCCCTCGTTCATGAGCCCGAGCTCTTCCCTACTACGCCACCTGTGCACTGCGCTAATCCGCTATACCAGCCCTATCCCGCGCGCGCCCGTCAGCTGTGGAGCACGTGAATCAACAGGGCGCCAACACGCGACTTCCGTCGCCCCTAACTCTGCGCAGAGTTGTATTGGGGTCGAGATACCTGCAGTTTGTTACTTCCCAGGGAGAGGCGGTTCTGTCCATATACAACATTTGCGCCATTCCGACCTACCGTTGAGATAGTATCCTGGTTAGCCTTTAACGGTAGCTACCAGTTGTCGGCAAAAATTGGTCAGTTTTGCTCACGGTTTCGGGCGCTCGCCGAGATACTACGGGAATGTCCCGTCCTCTTAAATGGGCGAAGTGGGCTATTGATGGCAGGGCCACCATTCCCCTCTTATTTTTCAGTCTCTAAGATGACTTTTGCTGACTAACTCACGACTAAACAGTAAGGGGTATCGACGAGTTTCCCTACAGTATTCGGGCATCCATTGCGGGACCAAGCGATAGTCGACGCTCAATCAACGCGCGGTGGCGCTGGCTTCGCAATTGTCACTCATTCCAATTTTCATCTCCCTTTTGCATTTTCTACTGTGCTTTTCGACCACTTTCTTCAAGTCTTTCGGGATTGTTGATCGTAAATCGCGATACGTGCAAGGGAGATCAACGAAGGGCAGAGAACATCGAGGAAACTGGGAAAATCACACAAGATATGAAGAAGGAAACCCGTCCCATACGTGTTTTACAGTCGAATTACACAATGAAAAGCATGTAGTTGCCACAGAAGATGAATTTTAATAAGTACAACGAGATGCAAAGATCGCTTTGCGGCTGTCTTTTACCATCAGTTATAACTGTACTTTGAACAACAGCTCGTTCTTTTGCATGGGACTGGCTAAGCACATCAACCTTTATGTAGCCCGTTATGAGGAGAACTCATTTTGAAGGATCAATATTTTGCTTCAACACAGTGCCTTAACAGGACTGCATTTGTTTCATTTGCGACAAGATGCTCTCAGTGTTCTTCCACTTTGGTGAGATCATTTACAACCATAGGCATTCTGTTTCCGTCATTTCATTTCCATTAAGTCCTGGCTGGTCAATGTCAGAACCGATTTCTGCCCGAAATCTAAATTCTCAGTCTTCTACGAACAAAGTGAATACAAAGTGGATTCTTCTCAAAGTATTGCTGGCACGGCCAACAGTCAGGATTTGCCATCTGCAGCAGTACTGCATGCCAATTTTTTAATCAGGCATTCCTCACTGTGTCAAGGTGGTGCGGTGAAACTAGATGAACTTTGAAATTTGTGGTCATAAGCAATTCGGTGGCAGAGAGCTGGTAGTCATACAACCGACACACCCAGAATTTCTCCGGCGGCTGCAGGGAACATGGTCTTCAATTTGAAGACTTGCTTGCGTAGGAGACGATGTGATCTAATTACTACTTATAAGTTGATAAGTGGTATGTTGGACGTTCTCCTATTTCTATTCTGTATCACTTAACAGTAGAGGGGTCAAAGTGAGATACAAATACCAAGGGCCAGACCTATTGTAAGATCGGCATTTTTGAGAGATCGGGCTGGCTCTGAGTTTCTAAAGCTTTCAAAGAAGATCGTTCTGGCAAATTTACTGGGGCAATACAAAAGGCTTATTGACCAATATCTCGAGGAAGCTTCTGAATTAGTTTATCACATTTTTGTTTTTGCATGTACATCGTCTGCAGTTATTATTATTTGTGTCATCCTACTCTTTACCATGTACTCATTCGGTTGCCTTTTTGTTCCAACACTGCGTGACTGTTCACGTACAGAATAAATGAATAAACTGCTGTTGCTTCAATAAGACCTAAGATGTCCCCCTAAGGCCTATGTTATGCTTCGGCGTCGCTGTTGGCGGCGTTGTCGGCGACAGTGTTACGCGGGCTGCTACGCAGTGCGTAGCAGCCAGCTGGCAGAGCTTATTATGGCATGATCCGCGTTCTCCAACGTTACACCGAAATTTGCACCACGAATCCAGTTCAAGAATGTCTTCGTAGTTTCCCATTCATGATTTGAACCGGCCAAGGCAGAGGAAAGAGTTCGAGTGGTATGAGAGCGGCCGACTTAGTGCTGTAGAGAAACTTCACTTTTTGGCGGAGAACTCGTCGCTACTACCTTTGTCCTTTTCGAATTTCGAATAAATTCGAATTCTGAATATTCGATTATTCGAAAAGTGCAATATTCACATTATTCGCTTATTCCAATATTCGAGAAAGTCCAAAATTCGAATTATTGGTTTATTCGACTATTCGAAAGAGGCTAATATTTGAATATTCGAAGGCTTCGAATACCTGCTAAGTCTGTTGTTAAGAACTTGTAAAGAGATTGATAATGAATACTCGAGTGCCGAATATTCGAATATTCTTTATCAATCTCTTAACAAGTTGGTGGCATCCCTCCTCGAAAACCAGGGAAGTGCGACCTTATGATAAAAAACGATGCTTGACTTTCGCGCGTCGTTCAAAGTACGCCGAATTGATGCACGCAATCTGAGTCGACGCGAAGCGGTGACTCACTTATGATAAAAACGATGTTTGGTTCATAGCCAAGCGAGCTTTTGTCTCCTAATATAGAGTTGCCACTCAGCTAATTTGCCTGCTCTACAGATCAATGGATAATATCGATTTCGACCATTAGAGTAAGAGTAGTGGGAGTATGACGGCCAGGAGATCCATTGATTGAAGTCGATCTGTCACAGTTGATAGTCACCGATCGCCTTTCGCAATTAACCAATTGGTAAAAGAGTAGTGGCAATCTGAAGCTTTCGTATATGGCGCTCTCTCGAACGCGATTTACAGTGGGTAATAAAAAATAAGTAAAAGTTAATCATTGGGTGACCATAATAAATCGGAGTGTTCTTAATTCGAATATTTCGATAATTCGAATTGTTCCAATATTCGTCGTCTTGAAAATTCGAATGATACTCGATTATTCGAAATTCGACTTTTTTCCCAAGGAGAAATTTATAGTCGCTACCCTCGGCTATTTAGTCGCGAGTGGGGCACGGCACCGTCCGCTGTTCCAGCATTTCGGAACATACCCACATTTCTTGAGGCACCTTTTAGAGTGGGCTCGCGCAGTTCAGCTGCCGCTGCAGTCACTGGTGTCGCTGAAGGCACGCGAATCGCTGAGCCGCTAGCAAATAACTGAACAGGTCCTCAGCGGAATAGAGTTGTTCTCTGCGAAATTTACAAGTGATTAGTCCGATACTATTATAGCCGTGTAACCCCCTCTACGATTGGCGGTTGCCTTCTTGGCGAGAGGTGTCAGAGTAGTGGAGTGTAGATTTGATGCATTCTCTTTCCTTTTCCTCTTTCATACAGTGCTTTCAGGTTGCCTTGGTAACGTTCGCTGCCATCTGAACAGGATTTCCGCATTTGAAATCAGTTCATTCCTCATTCTCAAGATAAATTTGTTATTCCGCAGTTGATTCTATCACATTTCCGTTCAGCTTCTATCACCTTGTTGTTTGCCATTTCTGTTGGTTGTTGTTGGGGAGAGCGTCAGCCGCCTTGAATCTGATTCGAGGCTTACATTAAGGCCTTTGTTATACCATCGCTCACCCCGATGAGCGATGCCTAATGATATGCTCCCATATTGATCGAGCGGCGCGATATCATATCACATCATTAGGTGTCGCTCGGCGTGAGCGGTGGTATAACAAAGGACCAAGGGATCGTTTAGTATGCATGCGACGCGCGACGCGATGTATGGTAAGCTGCCATATCGATCATACGATGCGATGATTCGATATGGAGGCTTGTCGTAAGATCGCATCGCGTTCACACTAAACAATCCCTGAGACACATCACTATGCACCGCATTTCTGAACACTTCTGACGTCTCGCCGCGGGTCCTTCAGGTTTCTTTCTTGTTTTCGTGTAGAGGAGAGTTACAATAGAGGTAGTTTTCGTGTCTGTTGCTCTGCGACGGACACCGTCGCGAAGCGATTCATCCACTTATTTCCTATCTGTTCATCCTGCTAGAGCTCCTCCGTGCTGTGACCGTGTTTACTCGCGTGTTTGGAATCTCTGGCGCGTCCCGTAGGGCTGAGGCACGGGGCGCGCATGCTTACTGTTGTTCTGTTGAGTTTGCTGGGATTGCTTTCCATCGACGGGTGGACGTCTTTCTCGCCGTTGGAGCTCCTGTTGTTGTCGTTCTCGTGCAAACCGTTGAAAGAGTGGGATAATAGTGGAATAAAATGTACACTTATTCATGTGCAGTGTTGTTTTCTGAGGATGAAACGAATACATTGGTTAACAGCTAGGATGATGTATTTGGACGGTATCCACTCCTCAAAATGAAAAACTTCGAGGGCCAATACGTGCCGCTCTCGCTTTCTGATATGATACTGCAAACCTATACGAAGAGCTTTTTCGAAATACAATTTGCATTAATTAAGAGTTAAATTTTCCTTTGAATTTCGAAAATGCCGCGTAAATTTAATTTCAATGCGATTTAACGAAAAAGGCCATTGCTAAACTCCAATAAAGAAATTTAACGAAAATGCTGGTAAATTCGTTCACCTGTATCACCTGTCGTCCCGTTGATCATCGACTTGCTCGAGCGGGCGCGAGCAGCGTCTCCATTGGTCCTGTGGCGTGCCAGAGAGCTCCAATGGATCCTCCTCGCTCGAGGGACACGAAGAGCGTCATAGCGGTCGTTCAGGGCTTTCACGAAGAAGTCCGACCAACGCGTTGGAGGGCGTCCCGGCGTTCCCTTGACATCCCGCGGAATCCAGTCGGTAACGGCTCTCGTCCAGCGGGTGTCTGCGAAGCGCATTACGTGGCCGGCCCACCTAATTTTCGACAACTTGGCCCACGCGACAGCGTCTCTGATTTTCGAACGTCGGCGAAGCTCGGAACTGCGGAGGCCTTCTCTCACTTGCGTGAGTCGTGTCACTCCGAGCATCGTCCTCTCGATTCCACGCTGCGCGACGCTGATCGCGTGTTCATCCTGCTTTCGCATAGCCCAGGTCTCTGAGGCGTATGTTAGGGCAGGAAGAACGGTAGAGTCGAATAGGTGGGCACGGAGTCGGACGTTCTTCGTCTTCTTCGCGACTTCTTCGACGCTCTTGAAAGCTCCCCAAGCCGCTCGTTTCCTCCTGCTCAGCTCCGGCGCTAGGTCGTTGGCCATATTGACTTCGCGACCCAGATACACGTAGCTGGAGCATTCGGAGATGTTCGTGCCGTTGAGCGAGAATGGGGCATCAGAAACTTGTCCGTTCCTCATGAACATCGTCTTCGTAAGATTCAGCTGCAGTCCAACGTTCCCACATACACGATCGAAGTCGGCCAGCATTCGCTCCGCCTGGCTGATGCTCGGTGTTATGAGCACGATGTCGTCAGCGAAGCGAAGATGATTTAGTTGCCGGCCGTCGACTTTCACTCCCATGTCTTCCCATTCTAGTTCGCGCATGACGTTTTCGAGGGTGGCGCTGAAGAGCTACGGGCTCATGGTATCCTCCTGCCGAACCCATCTCTTTACGTCGATGAAGACGTCGTTGTAGAATGGTGATATCTTGGTCGTGAATCCACTGTACAGCTCTCGAAGGACTCCGATGTACTGGGTAGGAACACCCTGAGTGAGCAGGGCGTCGATGACCGTTTCAGTCTCGACGGAGTCGATTGCCTTCTTCACGTCGATGAATCTAAGGCACAGCGGCAGCTTGTACTCTCGCGACACTTCGATTGGGCTTCGTAATGATGTGAATGTGGTCGATCGTGCTGAATCCTCTCCGAAATCCTGCTTGTTCGCATGGTTGTCCTTATCCAGCGTTCTGCTGATCCTATTCAGGATCACTCGAGTGAACAGCTTGTAGACTACGGACAGCAGGCAGATCGGGCGATAGTTGCCAATGTCGTGCACGTCTGCCTTCTAGTACAGCAAGACGGTCCTGCTGGTCTTCCACTGAGATAGAACCTTGCATTCCGACAGGTAGCGCGAGAAGAGCCGCGCCAGGGTGTTGATGAACGCTGGCGGGAGGTTCTTCAGGTGTTCGGGTCTGATCCGACGGGACCGGGTGCTGTACGTTTCTTCACCAACGAGATGGCGTGTCGGATCTCGGAAGGGAGAACAGAGGGGACGACGTATCCATCCTGCGGAAGATGACATGGAGGCAGGTGGACGTGGCTATGGAAGAGATCGGAGTAGAAGTCGTGGATGACTTTCTCCATGGTCCTTCTGGAAGAGGTGACGGTTCCGTCAGGACGTCGGAGAGCGGTCATCTTGGTCTTGAAGTTGGCGAAGTTCCGGCGGGCATTGCGGATGCTCAGCCCTGCCTCTGCTGCTTCAGCCAACACTTCCGCCCTTCTCTCCTTCAGATCTTCCTTTATCGCCGCTCTGCATAGCTTTGCAAGCTCGGACGTCAGTTGATAGTTGCCTGACGCTCGTGCTGCTCCACGTTGGCGTATCAGCTCGAGAGTTTCCGGAGACAGGCGTCTCTTTGTGGTCTTCAAGCTCTCGGCTCCCTTAGCACTATCGCGGAGATGGTGCACGAAGTGATCGTATTCCTCGTCGATTTTGTCCATAGCGGTATCTTCCCAAAGGCCGGCAAGAGAGCTGTAAAGGTTCCAGTGGATGGTCGTTCTGGGACTCCTCTTCTTGAACTTCACGGCCTTCTCTCCTTGACGCGAGAAGCGAAACCTCGCGCGAAGGAGGCGGTGATCCGATCCCGTGTAGAACTTGGGGACAACGGAGACGTCGGTCGGGCAATATTTGCGGTTGAAGATGATGTGGTCGATCTCGTTGTGGAACTGCCCACCGGGGGATTCCCAGGTCCATCGTAGAGAGGGAGGCTTCTGGAACTGTGAGTTTCCATGGATGGTCTTGGTCGACATGATAAACTCAGACAGCCTTTCACCTTGCTCGTTCCACTCCAAACCGTGGGTTCCGATGTGAATTTCTTCCGGCGACCTTCGCGGTCCGATCTTGGCGTTGAAGTCGCCGAAGATCACCTTGTAGAAGGCTTCGACCTCTTCGTCGTCGTAGTCGGATTTTGGGGCATACGCGCCGAACACTGTCAAAGCTGGCTCGGAGCCACATCGCTTCAGTCGCAGACGTCCGATTCGGCTTGTCAGAGACTCGTACGAATCGATGTTCATGGTCATGTGCGTGTTGACGAGGACACCAACGCTGCCTACTCCACTGCTGTCCCATGTTCCGAGGAGCAGTTCTTCTCCGGAGTCGTAGGCGGCGTGTAGGGAGTGGTGTCTTCTCGTCTCGGTCAGTCCGATGATGTCGTACTTGATCTTCCTGGCTTGCATCATCAGGTCCTAAACGGATGCTTCCGATGAAGCGTGCGGGCGTTGTAAGTACAGATCGTCATCCTAGTCCTTCTCAATTTGCGCAGCCTGGTTAAGCCCTGAGATTTTAGCAGCCTCTCCGTACTCGTCCTTCCCATCGCTGCAGAAAGGGGGCTCTTTCGGGGTTAGGGAATGAGGCCCTTTAGTGCTGCTGTGTTTGACTGGAGTACACACGGGTAGCTAGTCGGGCTCTGTCGTGCGGGCGAAGAACTCCGAGCAGCCAGCCAGACTGCCCTAAGGGACGGGCGAGACTTAAGGCGGCCTCGAATCGCCTTACATGTACTCCCAGTCTACCGAGTGCAAGTTTTTGGCCGGGCCGACACAGTTACAATCCGCACAGTCACGGACACATCCACGCACACTGTGCACGAACATGCCGCTCCCACACACAAGGAACGCATCGACCCGACACAGCAGGAGCAAGGAGTCCATCCCCTGCATCCCACCTACGTCTCTGGGCAGTACACGGTCGCATTTGGTTCGCGTTTAATTCCCCTATCCACCACCCGGGGACGCGCCACGTGGCTCTGCGACAAGCGGCCCGAGATCCCTCTTAACAACAGAGCCCGAAGGCTCTCTATCGATGGAGATCCGTGGAAATTCGTTAAATCGGCGAATCAATAGTCGGTAAATGCCCAACACTGACCCGTAGTTCTATTAGTACACTGCGCTCCGATGCTCTCCTGTTGTCGACGTCAGACGCCGCCACAGAAGCGTAGACGACATCGCGGGCGGTACCGACGACATTTGGCGAGGTCGGTGACTGGTCGCAGAGTCGGCGACGCGTCACGAAGTATAACATAGGCCTTAGCATTTCCGGTAGCATTCCCAGCAGCAACAATGGCCATCCGGTCGGCAGCGGTCGGACCGACTGGAGCGCTAAGTGGCTTGGGGGGCAGTCAATAACGACGTTTAGTTTTGCACAAAATTAAAAACCATGTAACTCTGGCGTTCTCTACCCCTGTGATAAACTGAGCTAGGCCATTTCTGTTGTAATTGAACATAGAATTACTGCAGAAATGGCCTAGCTCAGTTCATCACAGGGGTAGAGAACGCCAGAGTTACATGGTTTTTAATTTTGTGCAAAACTAAACGTCGTTATTGCGTCATGAATGCTTCATATACTTGTGTCCTTCCAAAATTTTTTCGAGTAAACGAATAATCGAATATATTCGGTTTTATGAAAAACCGAATATTCGAATAATGAATATATTCGAATTTTGGACCTCGTCGAATATTCGAATAATGAATATATTCGAATTTTGGACCTTGTCGAATATTCGAATAATGAATATAATCGAATTTTGGACCTTGTCGAATATTCGAATAATGAATATAATCGAATTTTGTTCCTCATCGTATATTCGAATAATGAATATTCGAATTTATTAGAATATTCGTTCGAAATTATTCGATTCAGTCCGAAGTATAATACATATGCCTTCATGCCACGGCGGAGAACCACTGAGTACATGGTGACCCACCCCCTCCCCGAGGCAATTTGCGCTTATAGCCGGGTGCGTAGCGTTCGAATCGGCTGGTTTTAGGCGCCGCGGTCGCACGCCCATGTGGCCATACTGCTGCGTCATTCCTCTGCTCGCCGTCTCCGCTCACGCTGTGACACCCGTGGCGCGGACAATGGCCTGACGGAGGCTGTCGCGGCGGCCCCACGACGGCGGCCCGATGGACGGGCGGGGACGAGCGGAGCACACAGGTCGACCAGATTTACCGGGACTGCAATCAACAGGATGTTCAGAGGATTTACAAAACCTGTGTAAAGATATATGTTGATGTGAAACAAGCATAGCTCTACATCAGAATTTCGAGCTCTATTTAATGAGCTCTACTCAAGCTTATCAATGCTCCGCTGATGCGATACTCTTCAAATTTAAAACTGAAAAATAATTCTTCGCAAATCTGCGACGAAACGGTGAAAGGTATATTTCCAGGCTAAAAATTCACACAGAATTCAACTACGTCGTCTAAATAACTTCTAGGGGAGCGCTTTTTCGAAGAAAAAAAATTGTGTGTCTCACACCGGGGACATGCCTCCAAGCCAACAGTCTACGCAGAATTCAATCTCGAAGTTGACATTCTATCCTATTATATAAAAGTTTAGTTTTTTGTGTATGTCATTCACGCAGTCCGAAACTTTAGCCGTTGGAGTAATCGAGACCGCTGAACATGAATCTGAAGTTTGCTTTTGGTGTTTCTGTCGCCATCAATCGATATTGATCAAATTATCGATTCTTTGTGGATGTTGTTTTTCTATATTCGGTGTGATACACACAATTTTTTCTTCAAAAAAAAAAACGCTCCTCTAGAAGTGTTTACACGATGTAGTTGAATTCTGTGTGAAATTTTAGCCTGGAAATATACCTTTCACAGTTTCGTGGCAGGTTTACGAAAAATTATTTTTCAGTTTTAAATTTGAAGAGTATCGCATCAACGGTAGCATTGATAAGCTTGAGTAGAGCTCATTAGATAGAGCTCGAAATTCTGATGTAGAGCTATGTTTGTTTCACACCAACATGTATCTTTACACAGGTTTTGTAAATCCTCGGAACATTCGACTGCAGTCCCAGCAAATCTGGTCGTCATTTGTGTCCCCGGCCATCCATCGGGCCGCCGTCGTGGGGCCGCCGCTGACGTCCTCTGTCAGGCCGTTGTCCGCCGCGCGCGCCACGGGTGTCACTGCGTGAGCGGAGACGGCGAGCAGGGGAATGACGCCGCAGGTATGGCCACTTGGGCGTGCGGTGGCGGCGCTTACAACCACGTGATACGAACGCCCCCTCCCCCCCCCCCCCCATATAGCCATGTGCCATATGTTACCCAAGATCCTTGCAGGTTCACAAGCGCCTCGAAAGAACCTCGTGGAATACCTGAGAACGCCCAGGACTCAAGCCTACCATCTAACAGACCCATCTTGTGGAGGGCTCCAGCCGCTCGCTATAAGTTTCTCGAGTGAGCTCTATTTGAAAATCTACAAAACATCCTTCGCGCCAGTGCGCTTGCAATCATGCTAAGTTAAGGCCCAGTGTTGGTCTCAGTTGACCATCAGGACATGGTACAGGAACTGACTGAGGAAGCCAAAGTATTCGAGATCCGTTCGATTAGTCCCAACATGTACCCCGCACCACTGCTCGGATTCTTCAAGATGGTAGTAGGATGCTCGAGGCGCAGTCGACAGCCGCTCCAAACTCTGTGATTACATCAGTTTAAAGGAACGGCCGCGCCCCAATCGAACGCCGGATTACGGTGTCAAAGTCAGGAGTCGGATTTTTATAATACTGTGCTCGATGTCGCAGTTTAAACTGAACCCAGGACGGTGACCCCCCTCACCCAGAGGCAGGCAGTTAGAGACACTCAGTCCACGAATAAACGCATAGACACAAAAAAAAACAAAAAGAAAAAAGACAACGGGCGCATACTTGGCGAAGGTCCAGTGGCTGACACAAAAGGCGGCGTCGCACGCGCTTGCGACAGACGACCTCCTGAGCTCAAATATGTCCTTGGTTTTTCATATAGTGGACTTTAGGCGAGTTATATCCAGAAGATGCAAAAACTGACTGCCAATAATCTACCTTGCTAGCGGCGAATATATTCGAATTTTGGGCCATGTCCAGTCGAATAACGAATATATTCGAATATTGGACCTCGTCGAACAGTCGAATAGTGAATATATTCGAATTTTGGGCTCATCGAATATTCCAATAATTAATATTCGAATATTCGAATTTATTCGAATATTCACTCAAAATTATTCGATTCGATCCGAAGTATAATGCCTCATCCTGGGTACGCCTACCCCTATATCCAGCATACACGCGGGTAAAAGCGCTGATGAACCTCAGGGGTCAGATTCATCAACCGCTTGTCGGCCGGTAACGCTGTATCGGTTATCCTATCTGTATCTGTGTATCTCTCTGTGTCACTTACCTCGTAGACCGATATGGTGAATCCGCCGTGAGATGATACGGGCGGTATCGTTGATGAATATGGCCCTGTACAATAAGGCATTCATGTACCTTCTTACCAAGGCCGATAACCACTTAACACAAGGTGCCCCACAACTCCTGAGCCGCAGAGCCAAGACAAGTATGGTCTGTTGAAGCGTCTTCTTTTAGAGCTCATGTGTTGTCACTCTCGTTATGGTCACCGTGAGAGAGTTTTGGAACAAACGCCGGTTTCCTTCAGCTATAAAGGCAGGCCAACCGGTCGCTGTGTTGAACAACACAACCCTTTTGAAGCTGCACGGTGATGTCGATCTTCGTTTTTCGGCACGCCTATAGTGCTGAACATGTTCTATCGGATTTTGTCCTCGAAACTGTTTAAAACCGCTATCAGTCCTTGCTCTCTCTGCTAACAGTTGAGGGCGGAAATAGGCTCGGGGGTGGGGAATCACCATGTAGAACAGCTCTACACTATATACTGTGTTGTACAAAATTAAAAAGTCTATGCAGCACCGGTGTGTTCTACCTCTGTGGTGTACCGAGCTCGGCCATTTCTGATGTAATTGGGAAAGTACAGGGTGCACCAAAATAACGTGGACAAGATTTTTTGTCATAATTATAAAACAACCAACAATTCGAAAAAACGACGACTAATCTACAACAACACTAATATTGGGCTACACCATCTTAAAATGGTTTCGAGGTGACCTCCCCTAGAGCGGATGCAAAGGGCCAAACGTTTCGCGAAGTTTGGGGGCGATGGGCCGCAGTCGTGGCAGGGAAAAGATTCTGTTCACAGATGCGAAGCTGTTCACCGTGGAGCAGGCGCACAATCGCCAAAATGATCTGGTCTACAGAGGCTCCAAGCAGCTCTGCTATCGTCGAACACCGCCAGAACTCACAGTTGGCAATGGTTTGGGGCGGCTGTCGTCAGTAAGCGATTGTGGTACCTGTTGATTCGAATTCGGAAAAGCTTACTGTTCCTTTTCATATTCTGTTGCTGTGATCCTTGCGGTTAAGACTTGTGAGTGACGTCGGCACAAAGAAATAAAAAAAAGAAGGTGATTTTGATTGGTATGGTTCACTGAATACGGCATCTTCTGTCGATGCTAAATATGAGCTTTTCATCCAAATTCTCCATCACACCATGGACCTTTTTGTACCAAAAGTGATTGTGCCTACTAAGAAATTTGGCTTTCCCAGATACATACAAAAAAAATAGCATCCAGAAAGCTGGAAGTATGGAACAAGGCCAAGTTAAGCAATGAACCTAAGGATATTGAGGATTATAAAAGGCTAGCCATTACTTATGAGAAACGGTTGAGGAAATATTATAGCGCAGTAGAGAAGAAAATCATTGAATCCAAAAGCAAAACCAAATTTTTCAGATATGTAAAAGCACGGCTTATAAACAAGACGACGCCTGTTGTGCTGAAAAGAGAGGACGGAACTATGGCCACTAATGATGATGAGAAAGCTGAAATTTTTGCTGATATATTCGAGAAGGTTTACCAAAAAGACGATGATTTTGTCCAGCCAGTAGTCGTGCCAAAATTTCCCATGATGGCAGATGCGGTATGGTTTCATGCTGAGGTGATCCATGAACTTCTTTCAAAATGGCCTACTTCGTTTTCTGATACGCCAGACCATATTCCATTATGTTTTATTAAAGAGATATCTCATATCATTGCAGTCCCTTAGCTTTTATATATAACTTGAGCCTTATGCGGGCGGAAGTTACCAGTAGATGACGTGCTTCATTTATAACTCCAGTTCATAAAAAACAGTTACACACAGATCCAAGAAATTATAGACCAATCAGTATTACGTCTATTTTTGCCAAACTCTGAAAAAATAGTGAAGGAAAAAATTCCGAAAAATTTGAAAGATGATGCTGTTATCTTTGATTTTCAGCACGGGTTTCAAAGAAACAGGTTCACAATAACTGCAGTGTTGCAGTCGATGAATGATTGGACGGTTTCACTAGATAAAGATGTAAGCGTTGATGTAATTTATTTGGACTTTGCAAAGGCGTTTGAGCGTGTTTCTCATAGTAGGTTGCTCTACAAATTAGAATTGATTGGAATTCATCCTCGAATTGTTGTGTGGATTAAAGCCTTTCTGTCTGGAACGTACGTATTAAATCTATTTTTTCTACTCCCAGACAGCTGTGCAGTGGAGTCCCACAGGGCGGTGTACTGTCTCCAGTACTCTTCAACATTTTTACGTATGAACTTCCCTCAATCATTTCTTCGAACAGGGTCATGTGCTCAGCGTTCGCTGATGATTTTAAATTGTATTACCCCATTGCCTCTGTAGACGACTCGGTAATTCTACAAAATGCTCTGAACAGCGTCGTAAAGTGGGCTGATGAGTGGAAACTTCCTCTTTCTAATGAAAAACAAAAGTGTTGAGACTAGGTAAGAGGCATATTGATTTCAAATATACTATTGAAGGAGTACAGTTACAGGAGGTACAGGAAATAATGGATCTAGGGTTCTTAACAAAGCAGGACCTTAGTTTCGATGCTCACTGTCAACTTATAGCCGCCAAGGCGGCCGAAGTGGTACTTAATCTGTTCCGAACCCTATATACAACGAATACTAATGTTCTTATTGAAGCGTACAAAACAACATTTATCAGACCTTTACTGGAGTATGGCACAGCTATTTTCAATCCGTATAAGGTAAAATCAATAATTGAGCTGGAAAAAGTACAGAATAGTTTTACCCGTAAAGTTTCTGATCTTACACTACCTCTAAAGTTTCTGATCTTACACTCGAGTCGATATCGTGTTGGGTGAAATGTCTCTTTGTTGTTGAGTGGTTCACACGGATATCCCGTGTGTTAAATAATAATAATGATAAAGGCTGCGTGAGAGAACGTGGAAATCCTACCATAAAAGTTAGCTATAAAAATTCGAAACACTATTTCGGCACGCGAAAGACCCAACCGTTTTATTTGGAGAACTAGTCTATATTATTTTTAGCTGCCCTTGTACGTTGGAACTAAATTGCAGGAGCAACCTGAATTGGGATTGCTGCTTTAAAAATTGGTTGGTTAAGCAGACCAAGAAAATCAACTATCTACCGCAGAACTCCACTTATGTGGGATTTCTTCAAAACTAATGTAACACATCGTGTAAGCCATAAACACCTCGCTAGTTCAAGCGACAAGAAAAGCTGATGCCCATTTTAACGGTGTAAACATTTAAAGAATCGAACTTGCGGCCACCTTGATAGCGATTTTAAGGAAATGGCAGTTTTCTTTTATTTCCGCCTCCATGTTGGTTTTTGGTTTCCACCAATTCCTGAATGCTTCTTTTCCTGGTATTCCTTCTCTTTCTCTATGCAATGCATATACAGGGTGGTCCACATGAAGTGTTGCGGGCTACCGAAAGTCCATTTTTAGAAATATCTCTTACATTTTGTGCTTTGCTGTGGTGTTATCCGTTTTCTCCGTATCGTTTGGTCTACCTACGGCCAGTCTTATTCTCCGTTTTTAGGTAAACATGGTTTCGCTTCAGGATCGTTCAGCAGTAGCTATGTTCAAACGCGCGTCGTCCGTTTCCAAGACTTCAAAGATGCTCAAACTGCATCGGATGCAAGTACACCGCGTCATCCAACGTTTCGAAGAGACTGGAGGGATCGAAAACTACGAGAGGAAGACTACGACAAGCTGCAAGAACTCCTGCCCTTCGAAAGGCCGTCAAAGACAAGTTACACCGAAGTCCTGCAAGAAACATCAGGAAACTAGCTAAGGAGCACAACGTAGGTCGTTCTACTATAAAACGACTGATCAGGGATGATCTGCGATTGTATTCCTACAAATTCACCAAAGGACAGCACCTCACTGAGGAACTGAAGGCCTCAAGATTAAATAAATGGAGAAAGATGAAGAGCCTTACGCGCGGTGACAAGCTCGACCGGGTTCTCCTCACAAACGAGAAGATATTTACCGTCAAACCACTCCAAAATGCGCAGAATCAACGGGAACAGCTGCTAAAGAGATCTCCAAGAGCCTTCAACGTCGAAAGAGTTCATTTTCCGCAGTCCTTGATGGTATAGGATGAAATATCGGGCCTGAGCAAGGCCAAGCTTGTTTTTATTCAAAAAGAAGTTAAGACCAATGCCGAAGTTTACGGAAATAAATTCTGGAGAACGGTGTAATACCTTGGCACAAGAAAATGCTAAGGACATAGATTGGACGTTCCAGCGAGATTTGGCACCAGCTCACGGTGCCCAGAAGACTCTGGAGTGGTGTGAGGCCAATCTCCCGGATTTGTGGACGAAGGAGGTTTGGCCTTCAAACTCGCCTGATCTCAACCCAGTGGATCTCGCCATCTGGTGAATCCTGGAGCAAAAAGCTCGCTCTTTCAGACGCAGTTCACTGGATTCGCTGAAAAGAGCTCTGGAGAAGGCATGGGACGAAATTTCACCGGAAATGATCGCGCGCATCCTCAAGAATTTCTGAAAGAGATTGGACGCCTACATTGAAGCCAAAGGAGCAAGTTTTGAATGAGAAGTATGATATGTTATGTAGAATTTTCTTATCTTTTGAACGGTTGTACATTTTTCTTATTTGTGTTTGTTTGTACAAAGTAGTATATAGTTTTCTGTGTAACACTTCATGTGGACCACCCTGTAGATACCTGCTGAAAAAATCCGTACCGTAAAGAATTGTGCTCTCCAAAGCAGCGGCTTAACCGCTAAGGGGCGCTGCGACGTGCCTACTACCGCAGGCGGCGTCGCAGCGCGACAGCCGGTGATATCGAATAGTGCCCATCCCCGGCATGTGCGGCTGAGCCCTGGCCGTGCACCGGAAAGGGCGTGCTCGGTGGGGGCATGATGGCTGGAGCGATAATTGTGCGGTGTGCTATAACGGTCGGTGTTCTGCCGATACCGCACCCTCCACACTCGTTGCTCACCTACGCGACTTGCACCTACTTCGCTACTTGAGCGGCCAGGGGAGTTCAGTTACTGTAAAGGAACACTTCGGAAGCCTGAATCACACGCTCCCTATGGCCTGAGGAAAGTACGTTCCCACGTTTCTAGAAGAAGTCCAGTAAAGGACACCCTGTGTCACCATACTCACGTTGTATGGGGCACCGCTGCTGCTTCTAGGTCTTGATGTTACACAGCTCCTAGGCAAAAGTTCCTTTAGAATCTCAGCTTTTATTTAGCCTACGGAGTTTACACCAACCATTAATGCCATGCTTAATGCTCGCTCCAGTGAGCTTTTGTTTGGCCGCGGCAGTTCGAGGAACTCCGTCGACTTCAGACCTATGCGACTTCACGTGTTGAAGTATGCATTGAATTGGTCAGAGCTCTACCTTCGGAGCATACTTATGCTCTCGCAAAAATTTCGAATATTCGAACGCTTTTGAATACCGAAAATTTTCGAGCATTCGAAATCGAATATATTTGAAAAACATGGTTTTTCTGAATATTCGAATTCGAATACATTCGAAATACGCAATTTGTTGAATATTCGAATTCGTATACATTCAAAAAACGCTATTTGTTGAATATTCGAATTCGAACGAAAAATCAGGCTGCCTGATAGAGATGATAGACGACAGCCCGGAAGAAAAGTGGAAGCAATACAAAACGGAATCCTTCCTAGTTAAGCACGAGGTTTTTATCGGCTGGTTTCTCATAAATCCCTTTATACATTGTAGAAATGAAGTGGAGAACTTTCACATAGCGGGATTAAAGGGCTCATGGAAGGGTCTTCTAAAAAAGCACGTGCGTGTTGTAAAGTGCGGCTCATGAGGAACAAACGAAAGGTTTTCAAGACATTTGAAGGGGAAACAATCTGCTTGAGCCAGATGCAAGCTTCTAGGCCACTTTAAAACGATCATTTTGGAACAGGCGGCTGACTGACTGTTAAGAGCTTTCATGAAACAATGCTTCCGCATAGCGGCAGGTAATGACGGACTGACTACAAAGTTACATGCAAATCTGTAGCAAATCTGTCCTGCTCATCTAAAAACATGGAATATCAGACTGTCAATTTTGCGACCACAAAGTGTATTACAGGTAGCTAGAAATAGGCCAGTCATGAGGGACGGTCTCATTTCTTTCCGCTGATTCGCCCAAGCGAGTGGTAGAACAGATATTTCTTATTTGCGAACAACTTGCGAATGTAACTATTCTCCAGCCATTAAACGGTAAATTTAACAAAAATTGATCGATAAATAACAGACGGTCGATCTACATCGCCTCTCTTTCGTGAGGTCTGCCATACGGCCGACATATACACGCGTCTCCCACTGCCAATGGCCAACTAAGAGCAAAAGTCGATAAAATCGATCGATAACTGCCGGTCGCGAGAACAACTCTATTCACTGTGCCGCTGTAAAAGAAGATAGAAAACAATAACTTCGGTACCAAGGGGGCTGGTGCCCACTGCACACCTGCAAGGTATCTCAAACGGGCTAAGCTAGATCGGCCAGACCTCGGAGTTCCGTCAGTCACGTTACTGTATGTTTACAGGTGCATGGAAACACAGCAGGAGACCAGGCTGTCGTGTGCACCCCAAACAAAAGCTATTAGTTTGGGTCCCGCAGGCCAAGCAAGCAAGTTACTGAACTGCTACCAGATTTTTTTGAAAGATAAAACAGTGACTTATTCATCGGCTCGCCAGCGCAAGTCATTGTTTAGGCCAACTACGCATTCAAATTGCATCCACGACATCCGTAGACGTAGAATGTGTGCCGAATCTCAAAAAACAACTGACCGACGAAGAATTTCACCTTATATTAGGTTGTCCGGAAAGTTCTCAACATTTTGTGTTACGTTTCTTCATTCGTCTATTATTAAGTAGACATTCAACTTGCGTTGCGCATTAATGCTATCTGTACGGTATTTTTCGCTCTATCTGACTGAATAATTTATGTTTCACGTTGTTTTATATGTTGTTCTTGAGGAGCCTATTGAAGTGTGTCGAAGGAGCAATTCCGAGCGATACTTTATTTCAACTTCAAATGGGGACAATCCGCAGTCGAGACGATTCGATAGATCAGTCAAGTGTGGGGGCCTAATAGAGTTGGAGAAAGCACTGTGTGCCAATGGTTCAGTAAATTTCGGAGCGGAGATTTCAGCCTCGAAGATGACCCTAGCGGTCGACTTAGCGCGATCCTCGACGACGAGTTGAAGGAATTGGTGGAAGAGAAACAATCCCCAACAGTTCGCGGGACCGCGCAAGAGCTCGACGTCAGTAAAACTGCTGTCGCGAATGTTTGAAACGCCTTGGGAAGATGAAAAAGCACGAAAAGTGAAAAAATTGTCACGTTTCGAGAATTGTTCTTCTCTACTTTTACGCAACAAAGTTGACTCGTTCTTGGATCGAATCATCACGTGCGATGAAAAATAGATTCCGCGTGATAACAGGAAACGTTACGGACAGTGGTTGGACGACGAACCCCTAGGCATTTTTCAAATGCGAACCTCCACCAAAGAAAGGTAATGGTCACAGTGTTGGTCGGCGACTGGTGTGATCCATTAACTGTAAGAAAATCGACGAAATTCTCCGAAATTTGCGTCAACTTCAACAAGTATTGGTCAACAGAAGAGGCCCGATTCTTTTGCACGATAACGCCGGCCCATACGTTTCAAAAATCACTATTGGAAAATTGAACGAATCAAGGGCTGAAGTTCTGCCTCACCCGCCATGTTCTCCAGACCTCTCACCAACCGACTACCACATTTTCAAACACTTTAAGAACTTCCTCGCTTCTAAAACTTTCACCAATCAGGACCAAGCCAAACCAGCTTTCGTGGATTTTTTTCGAATCTCGACCACCTAATTTTTTCGCTGATGGAATAAGACGACAGGTGGCCCGTTGGCAAAGGTGTGCTGTTTCGAACGGTGCTTACTTCGACTGAGACCGATAAGATTTGTGAAAGTTACGGTAGTTCAAAGTGAAGCACTCAAAACGCTGAGAACGTTCCGCACAACCTAAAAATATAGCTTTTGCGGAACCGTAAATGTAGAAACGAAAACTAGAAGAAGAGCATTCAGCGACCACGGAGGAGCAGAAGAGCATAACGAGCAGTGAGATGAGAATCACAAGGCTTACTCCATAAGGCACTGCTCTGCACAAGGAGACATCGTACGTGGTGCGAGACCGAAGCGCTCCTGTTGAACCTCACTCCCATCCTGCAGACATTCAATGACCTGTGGTCTCAGACTGCAGCGTGAAGAAGTAGCATTCGTTTGAAAGACCGCTAGAAGTTTCATAATTTTCAAGCTTTTTTTGCAATTAAGAATTCCTACTCTTCATCGACTGCTTCGCATATGCGCAGTAATGACCAGAATCGACGAGGCGCTATCGCAACAGAGATTTGATTCACAGAAAGGACCGTTTTGGAGATCCTAATTACCCGAAAAACCTAACAAGCCTTTTTAGAATACGCCGTTACACAAATTCTCGGTGGGCATTCGAACGACACTTTTCGAAAACTCGAATAATTTTGGCTTCTTGGGAAATTTTGAATATTAGAACGGTTTCGAATATTCAAAATTTCCCAGGAAGCCATCGAAAAACAAATCAATCGAGAAACATGAATAGTACGTATGAAAACGGTCAGTGATGCTCATGGTGTTATGATTGAGTGCATGTTTGAAAGTCATCCATCTATTCGAACCAGGGCTGAAACGCTTGTATCCATACTATTCTTTGTGAGCTTCTTCATACCGAGTACCATCTAACAAGTGTCTCCTTAATTTCTTAGTGACATATGCTAATAGTATAATAGTATAGGCTAAATACTGAACCATAGACGACATTGGCCTCAACGAGTTCGTTTGTGTTAGAATTTTTCAAACCATTCGCTTCGATTCGCTGGGCTCTGCGTAACCCAAAGCCCAATTTCACATTCATTCTCTCGCGCACGCACCTGGCTTCATCAGCACGCGTAATGAGCTCAAACATAAGCTCATCAGATTCTGCTATGGTAGTGTGCAGTTTCGACTAATTTTCAATCTGCTCGATTTCATGCATGATGTCCTTTCTTTCTCTTCTGCTTTTACAGCTATTGCACTCTTCTCTGACTTCTTCGTACAATTTTTGGAGCGTTTCTTGCATCTCTCTGATCTGCTTAACCTCGCTTTCTAAGAGGGCTATGGTTGATCTACATTTTTCGCAGGCCTTGTTGCACCGGTGGTGGTCAGTTAGGTGGTGAAAGCAGTTAGTCTCAAAATTTATTTTCTTCTCTTTCCTAAGGGTTCGGTTGACGGGCCCATTATGGCGGGACGGCGGACGGTGAACAGGGGTATCGGCGAGGAGCAAGTCGAAGACGGGCGAACCAGGATTTGGGCCCGAGGAGATCCACTGGTGCGCGGTACGGTAGTCGAACGGGCGGTCTTCGAGACGGTACGGCGCGAATTCCAAATTAGTCGTGATCGCCACGACACTCCGGGCGCTTAGGCGAAGGATCCTTCCGAGGTTGAAGTTTCTCGGTCCCCTGCGTAGAGTCGAATCTGCTGGAGCGTCGTGCGTGGCGAATCAGCAATGTTGACCAAGATGAGAGTGTCGAAGGGCCGTCAACCGAAAGGGAATTCTTACCTAAGAGCTTGGCAATTTCTCAACTTATACAACAAGTACCTAAGGTCAGTCAACACAACAACAACGAATTCACAATACCAAACATAATCGATCGATCGCTTTCGGGAGCTGGATGGAGTGCGGATGGGAGCGGAGGCGATGGACGGCCGATCAAATGGACATTGAAGGCGTTTTAATGGCAGGGATGACGTTGCAGACGTTGCACTGATAGTGGCGACGGGAACTGGAGTAGATAAGGTGATGTCTCAAGAAGGCAAACAAGATATCTGTTTTCCTACTTAGTGCTTTTGGCACCTTTGCGACGTTGAGGCTCTCAACATCGAGGGGGAGATTTTCCTCGATGAAGAGGCGCTCGTTAGTTCTCAAAAGGACAGTAGACAAAACTGCATCGTGGTCTCCCTCCACGTAATTAGGCGTGAAGTTCGAAATGGTGATTCGTATGCGATAATATGGCGTGGGTTTTCTCAGGCTTTTCGGGATATGTGATGACAATCGAGAGGAGGCGTTAGTAACATCCTGACACTCGAACAACAACAGTTGTTAGTAACAATAACTATAACAATTTTGATCACTCGCTATCGCTGTGTCTTCTTTTCCGAGCGTGGTAGGAGGCGTACGATTTTTCGGCAGAGGCGCTTATCTTGGTGTAGTACTGTTCTAGCGGTTCACTAACGTCATTATCGACAACATCTCCTTTGCTGCAAAGAGCCTGGTGATGTGAGTAGGCGTGGCAGTAAAGGCACCAACTCCGACGTTTGCACTGACCGCGATCATGTCTGCTGAGGCACTTTATGCACCTGCCTCCTTTAACGAGGTGGTTTGCCCTCACAGACAGCCTACGTGTTCTCTTACATATGGCGGTGTAGTGAGAGCGGCCACCGCAAAAGATACAGCCTCATAGTTTGATGGCGGGCGAGCGGAAGGAGCCATGGACCTTTGTCCTGCTGGGGGGCTTCGCGAAGAAGATCGTTCAAGGGAGCGAGTTACGACAGGCGAGGAGGATCTGTGATGAGTGCGCAATGTGGGGCTTCTAGCGATGGCGGTAGTACGACAGCGGCATGAGGATAGCGCATTGGTTTGGGACTGGAAGCGATCTTTAAGAGCTTTTTGCAACTTTGAGATTATTTCGTACGCGTAGCATAAAGTGGTGTCCGCATCCGTGTAAAGGATGTCGATTTTGAGAGGCGAAACTCCGAACTGTGCTAGGCCAGACGCGATTTTAGCGATATCCTGAGGCTGGCCGAAGATACGCGGAATCAGCTTGCGGTCAATGGTGTTACGCTGACAATTGATATTTGAGATAAGCGTTGTTGTCTGTGCGATCCACTCAAGCATTTTTTGCTCGTTATCCCACGGCCCTTCATAGACCTCTATATGTACAGAGGTCAGTGCTTTGCAGTGAGCGTTAAGCGCTTTTGGTGCCTGCGTTACTGAGAAAACAGTAAAATCGTTATCTAGCCCATCCCTTATCTGACTAGGCGTTGGAGTCACTACATCCTTTGTGACTAGCTCGCGGAACGTCAGGTACAAATCGTCCTTCAGGAAGGCGTCTATGCGCGCAAGATCGTGGCTCCCTAGCTGTTGGAGGCTAAATATGCGCTCAATGTTAGCTGCGAGCATGAGATTCTGTGCAACTTTGCGGTGGAATTGTAGCCCCTAAGGGTAGCGTCCTCTTGCGAGTCTTTGACTTCGCTATGACTTGCATCTCCCACGTTTTGTCTCCGTTCACAAAGCGCCTACACTCTTTCCAAAAAAGTGGCCTCGCGGAAGCAGTGAGGCGCTTTGAGGAGGGGGTTGCCATCTGTCAAACGCCAGTTTTCAACTGAATTGTTTGCCTTTTTAGAGAAAAAGGTGCTACTGCTGGTGTTTAGAGAATTAACAGCACATTTGAAAAGTTCTTCATCTAGTGCCCCAGGGAGGTTTGCATTCGAATTGTTATCACTTTGAATCGAACTGTTGGAAGTAACTGATGTGATGTCGCTGCTTGCCGTAGAGTGACTTGTGTCGTCGCGGCACGACGTTGAATCGGACGAGTCCTCCATTTTCTCCTTCAGTTCGATCGCTGACACGGCCTCAGTAAGCGTCATCGCACGGCCGATCTTTTCTTTTAACCTGAAACAAAGGCTATGATGTTGCTGTAATAAGGCGTTCCACAATCACGTCGGTGGAGGCGATAACACGATTGTATTTTAGGCGTCAAAGGCATGAATGCGTAAACATGCAATTGAAGGCGTATGCATATGCGTATGCTAACAAGGCATTTAAGACAACTATGCAGTTGAAGGCGAGAAAGGGTGGGTTCAACGTAAGTCCGTAAATGCAGACACTCACGTACAAGCTGTGAAACGAGCGTAACATTTAGGTTGCCTGAAACGCTTCGAGGAGAGATGCTAGGTGAACAAAAGAAGGGTACAGATAAAGGTTAAAGTGGAGTACATATAGGAACATTTCTACTTTCTAAGTTTAAAGAATAGACAGGATATTAGAGAAGAACATGAGAAAATCCGAAATTCTGATTTTACCGTAGTCCGTTGGCGTTGGTGCGCGCAACTAGCGTCCTTTAATAAGCGTGCTCTAATGCGATTGCGGCTGTATCAGCGCGAAGAGATTTGTGGAACGAACAATGGAAGGCGAAGGATTCGAGGAGAGGAGGGGAAGAAGACAGGAGTGAATGCGGCAAGTGTTTCAGAAGTATTTTTTGTTTATAGTGGTGGTTTTTGCATTTCCTGTTGGTTGATGTCGAATTGTTGACAACTCCGACGGTTTACCGCAGTAGTCGTCAACAGTCCATATTTCTAGTGGATGTAGATGGTTGATTGAGCGTTCCATTAGTTTTCCCTTTGATGTTCGGACTATTGCGCTCCTTACGGTACCGTCGTTGCCTGGTTTTAGCTCTGTTATTATGGCTAACGGCCACTGCCCTCGCTGTAGTGTGTCGTCTGCCATAATGACGACTTCGTTTACTTTCGGTTGAGCGCGAGAATATCGTCCTTACTTTAGTCGTGTCCCACTTCTGTCCGAAATGGTTGAAAGGTATTCTGCGTGCCATATCTTCCAAAATTTTTCGAGGAGCGATGTTGTTGATTCGTACCACGTGATGAGTTGGTCCCTTGTTTTCGATGTTTCATAGGACTCGTCAACATCCGTAGGCATGGTTTGAAGAACGGCTTGTGGCGATATGAAATCGATTGGCCTTAAGGCGTTTATTTCATCTGAGAGTGAGGAGACGGTAGTGATCGGTCTGCAGTTTAGGACGGCTTCGATTTCTGTCACTAGAGTCTGGGGCGCAATGTGACTATGAAGGGGTTGGATAAATTTTAAAAAATGTATATGCCTAGATAGGCATTTATGTAAGCAAAACAAAACCACTTACCATTTAACCGGAATCACGCTCCTTTCACGTTGCTTGGTTCATTCAGTCCCCCCCCCCCTCGGCGGAACTCCCCTTCCTCCGGAATCCACCTCCCTCCCTCCTCGCCCTCACTCCTTCCACACCCCCCCCCCCGGCGCGCACATATCATACATAAATAAAGGAAACTTTTAAAAAACCTCGAAACCCAAAAAACCCATAAGAACTCACCTCTGCCGCTCGTCGCGCGGTCCAGCCGGTCGAATGGTCCGCTTGGAATCATTTTCCGTCTCGTCGTCTGGCGCACTCCACGCCTCCCTACTCTCTCCTCTGCAATATCCTACCTTCGCTGCAGGACCTAGGTCCAATAGCAAGAGAACGCCCTTTAAATTACCGGCCGAAACTGCCGTAAAGCGAGCTAGGTGAGTCTTTTTTCCCTTTCCCTACCGTTTTGCATGAATCCTTTCATTTCAACGAATCACCTAGGATGTGCTGAGTCCCATCCTAGCTGATTCGTTGAATTTATCCAACCCCTTCATAGTCACATAGCGCCGAGTCTGGAATTGCGTCATAGGTAGGACTGATTTCCCGATGGTTTTACTGAATGCGTTTTTGAACAATCCCACTAGGCGTTCGTAGAATCCGCCTTTCCATGGCGAAAGCGGAGTGATAAATCTCCAGGTGATTTTTTGGTTAGCAAAGAGGTCCGATTCGGCTAGATTTGACAAAAGCTCCGTGAGGCATTGACTTCCAGCCTTAAAATTTGTAGCGTTATCGCAGATGATTAGCTTAAGAACTCCTCTGCGCGCCATAAATCTTCTGAGAGCCATTAGAAATTCCTTAGTTGTTGCATTTGTGACCACTTCCAAGTGAATGGCCTTCGTAGCGGTGCATGTTATCAAGCAGATCCACACTTTTACCACGCTACACGCGTTGTCCTTGCATTGAAGAGGTCCAAGGTAATCTAGGCCTATTTTTTGGAATGGACGACATCGCGTGACTCTAGATTCTGGAAGACTTGGCATGTTTGGATATTGGTAGGCGTGTATATTAACTCTTTTGCAAGTGATACACTCTCGAAGAGTTCTTTCTACGACAGAACGAATCTTTGGGATGTAGTATTTTGTGCGAAGCTCCGCGATGGTTGATCGTGTCCCAGAATGGAAGGACTTTTGTGATGATAAAGTGTAATAGTTCGAGTAAGAGGATGAGTAGGCACAAGAAGTATAGGCGTTTTCGCTGTTTGCGCTATCATAGCGTTTTCAAGACGGTTTGGACAGAAAATGATCCATCGCGAGATCGCTGGGCGTTGCACTTAGCTAGGGGAAGTTTACAGAGCGTTGAGTAACTTTCCCTGTAATGCTCTTTTATGACGACCTTTTCTGCTGCTGCGAACTCATCACCTTTGATGACGAAACCGGAACTGATGGATTCAAATATTGGAAATTCTGACATGATTCGGCTTCTTGAGCGGTTCGACTTTAGGCGTTTCAAAATCCATTCCTTAAGAAACTTGAAAACATAGACCACCGAGCGGACCAGTTTCAAATAACGATAAGTTTTTTGAAACGGAACAACTGATATGTGGTCTTCGGTCGTTGTTACTGCCGTACTTACCAAACTTGGCTTTCGCGCTGGGTCTTCAACATCATTTGAAATCTCCTTGAAGTTCATGTGTGAATGAGGCCATTCTGCTGGATGTAGTTGCAGAAAGCTAGGGCCATGCCACCAGATGTGATCTTCGGAATGTTCCGCGTTCATGCCACGAGTAGCATAATCGGCGGGATTTTCGAAGGATGCGACATAATGAAATTTAGGCGTAATATTCGTAGCGGTCGTCAAACAGTTTACTATCTAATCTTCACCACCTTGTTTTTGACAAACACTTCGAGTGGCTTAGCAGAATGAATCCAGTAATGCGCAATTTGAGAATCCGAGAATATGTTGATTTGCTTGAGCGGGATGTCAAGTTGCGATTGGATAAACTTTGTCAGTCGAGTGTATATGAGAGCGGCGAGTAATTCAAGACGCGGAATGGACATTTTTCTCTTGGGATTGAAGCGACTTTTTGCCATGACTAAGTGAGAAGAGAATATAGTAGAAGAGCGACAAACAAGGTAGGCGCAGCATGCGTAAATCTGCGAAGACGCGTCTCAAAAAACATGAAGCTCGAATGAAACATTATGTGAAAGTATGTGAAACATTATGTGAAGGGGACAATGAAGCGTGGAAGACAGATACGTGTGGTGCTGACTGCATTAACAAGCTCTCTCCATCTGGTCATATCGTCGTCTGACAGCGGATCGTCCCAGTCGTATGACTTTGACCATAGTTCTTGCACGAAAACTTTGAACTTTACTAGGAAAGGCGTTGCTAGTCCAAGACGATCAAACGTAGAGGCTAGAGCGCGCAAAGCGGTGCGCTTTGATGTTACCTGTATGTGGTCTATTTTGATGTTAATGCGAATTGAGTCGTCATCAACGTTCCATTGGAGTCCTAATAGGTTGGCTTTACTTGGGTTTTTTATGCGGTCACATGTCGGAATAGCGTCGTTCACTTCCTTCCTGCTGCACAAGAACTCTCGTGAATTCATGTTCATTGTGGCGAAAAGCGACCTCGATTTCCGATATCGATTGATTGCGTCGCATACGTCAGAAGCTCCATAGAGGATGTTATCGACATAGATATTCCTGCGAACGTCACTGTGTAAAGGATCATTTGGTGACTTATTGAGGTAATAGAGGATTGAGATGGCAAGAAGAAAAGGTGAGGCGTTGACACCAAATGGTACACGCGTGAAGCGAAAACAGACGAGATTGTCATGAGTAGGCGGCTTCGTGACATCTTTTACCCAAACGAAGCGAGTGACATCGCATTGGTTTTCATGGAGGCGTACTTGATGGAACGCTTTCTCAACGTCAGATATTAACAAAAGGCGAAATGTCCTCATGCGCATTAAAATTCCTACGAGATTTGGCAGTATGGTAGGACCTTGGTGTATACAGTCGTTTAAGCTAGGCGTGCCCTTGCAATGAGAAGAAGCGTCGAATACCACTCGAATCGGGGAAGTTGCGCTATTTTTGATTACTGCTTGGTGCGGCAGGTAATAACATCGACCTTGACTGGGCAAGTCTTCATCGACTTCTTCGATGATGCCTGATGCGAGCTGGTCGTTGAATACCTTCGCGTACCCAGCTAAAAGGTCGGGTCGATCAACAAGGCTTCTGTACTGAATTTGTAGGCGTTTATATGCTAGTTTTTTATTATCAACCAAAGGTGGATGATTTGGTTTCCAAGGAAAGCGAACATGAAGATATTCGTTTATCACTTCGGCTGTTTCGTAGAACTCCTTGATGATGCGCTCGTTTTCTTTGGCGTCGAACGCAGGATCAGGGTCATCGGTGATGCCTATCGCTTCCAGTGACCAAAGCCTGTTGACCTCCTCGTTTAGTTTATGGTCTCCTTCTTTGTCGCTTGGAATTCCGGCACATTTTGCTGAATGATACGTCGAAAACGTTTCTTTACCTGAAATAACAGGCCCGAATCTGGAATAGGTGAGCACCAATCCTGACGGCAACATTACTGAAGGCTTTCTTGTAAGGATTTTCTAGTAGTGATCCATGCCTATGAGGATATCAGGTGTTAAGAGTTGAGCGTCTCGACATAGCATGTTGTCCTTGATGCCCAAGCTTGCTAGAAATTCCCTGTTCTTCCTTCCAAGTGCTGCAGTAGATTGAGGCGCAGTCAAAACATCCTTAACAAAGAGCGATAGATAGAATTCTTCACCGCACATGTCCTTGAACCTTGTGTCAACTATGCCTGAAGCTTCTGATGACGCGTGGCCTCCCAGTGTAATTAACGAGGAAGGTCAAAGAGGTCACCGTGGAGTTTCTCAAAGCGACCTATATAGTGTTGTAGGGTGTTGTCTGGGAAGCACCATAGTGGTTTCCAAATTTCCTGCGGACCTCTGGGTAGGCCAAAAATGGCAAAAAACTGTACCGCTTCAGTGCGTGCCGATAACGCAAAACCGACGCCCGGAATACCCTTGTCGTGCCCACAAATAGTCCTACAAAAGGTTTGGAGCTTCAATTATTGCTAGAACGTAGGAATTGATTAATTCATGGTTGAAGCGAGACGGCGCATTCACGAGAGGCGCGCGCCACTAGGCCGCCACAACTGGGTGGCGGAGTCGTTAGCGTGGCGGACTTGCGAGAAAGGGGTCGAGGGTTCGATTCCGGCGGTGTGGTTTCTGCATTGCTGGGCGGACATCTTGCGTTTTTGCCACCGAAAAGTGCTTTTCTGGGTGTCATATTCGATTTCCAACCCTCATTTCAACCTTCTTTGGTGACCGCCTGCAAGGACGGGTGCCTTGAAAATTGCCTCAAAAATTTAAACATCAAATGAGCTGGTCCGAAGTGATTCATGACTATCTTCAAAGTATTGTCTCTTGAGAAGCAGTTGAAATCCGGACGGAAGTGGAGCACATGTTCACGAATTCGCCGGATGAACCGTTTGAAAAGCCGAAAGAAATATACATCGAGAGGCTGGCAAAGGCTCGTCGCTCCTGGCGGTATTGTCATCAGCTTAAGCTCTTTTCCAGCAGGCACCTCGGAAACGAGGTTTTCGTGATCCCTGAACCCTTGCCAGCTGTCAAGAAGGACAATGGTTAGAGGTGCTGCAGAAGAGCCAACCATGCATTCTCGAAAGAAACGCGGGACTTGTTGCTTCGTCATGATGTGGCTCGTTCCTGCCACTATAAGAAGGTTTGGTGCCGACCAATGACCGCATTGAGAAAACGATCCACTAGCATCCTGCAAAATCAAAAAGAGCTTGTCTCCAAGTCGGCCGGGCGTATAGCACTGGAACAGCAGTGTAATAATGGGTCAGTGACGACAGGGATTGCACAACACGAGGCACTTGCTTCATTGGTTGGTGGAAACTGGTCTTATATACATTCCAGAAGTCGGTGCAGGGAAATTCATGGTATCAAATCAATGCATGTCGATTATGCTCACAATAGATCAATACAAGAAACATTTCCAAAAGTAATATGGTATATGTGTAACATACAACACATATGTACATAACATGAAAACTTCCCAAACAAGATGCACATGCTTGAGTAGGCGAGTAGCGTATACTTACATGTAGCGCGCGTGGGTGGCAGCTTCTCAACACCGGCGGACTACGCCTTCGATGAAGTGCCTGTCGACAGGTCCTGCCAGGAAGCTTCCTGCTGCTCTTCCTTGGCATTTATCCGCTGCTGCTGGTGTCAGAAGCTGCTTTGCTTCGCGTGTTTTATAGAACGTTACCACAACTGTTAAACAGTTTATTGCATATTCATTAGCGTAACTTGTGTTTTGAAGTGAAATCGCAGAAGATTGAAATAAGAGTTGGAAATCGAGTATGATACCCAGAAAAGCACTTTTCGGTGGCAAAAACGCAAGATGTCCGCCCACCAATGCAGAAACCACACCGCCGGAATCGAACCCTCGACCTCTTTCTCGCAAGTCCGCCACGCTAACGACTCCGCCACCCAGTTGTCTCGGACTAGTGACGCGCGCCTCCCGTGAATGCGCCGTCTCGCTTCAATTAGGAATCAATCAATTCCTACGTTCTAGCAATGATTGAAGCTCCAAACCTTTTGCAGGACTATTTGTGGGCGCGACAAGGGTATTCCAGGCGTCAGTTTTATCGGCCCGCACTGAAGCGGTACAGTTTTTTGCCATTTTTGACCTACCCAGAGGTCCGCAGGAAACTTCCCAGACAACGCCCTACAACCCTATGTAGGTCTCTTTGAGAAACTCCACGGTGACCTCTTTGACCTTCCTCGTAAGGTGATGCTTTGGCGGTTGCTGACCGAGCAGCCTAGGCGAAACACGGCTGATGCAGTGATGAAGCTTGGCTGCGAACCTGAGTCCAAGAAAACGGTGAGCGCTTCATATGATCGTGTCCTAGCATTGTATACGTTGGCGTTAACGAGCATGAGCCTAGATGACGCAGATAGCGAGCGTGAGCAAGAATTAGACGACGATTCCGAATTTCTACGAATGTTTGTTGCGAAACAGTCGAACTCGTCGTGTGATTCTTGCTCGGAATCATCACTAACGTCGCGAATATTAACGACATTTGACGTTACATCACTCTGGTGATCATTTTTGCGTGCATAAAAGCTGTGAACTCCTTTTGGGAAGTGATTGCGGCTCGGTGAAAATGATACCGATTTCTGCGGTGCTGGAGAGAACGATCTCAGTGAGCGGAAAGGTCTGTGGTCCTGGCTGTCACGTGAAGAACTTCTGATTGACCCATGACTATCACGTGAAGAACTTCTATTATAACGATTAGGCGTTCGCGTGGTGAGCGTCTGCGTTCACCATCGCGATGTACACGAGAAGATCGTTGCTCGTTCCCGCGAATTGGTTTATTTTTTGCATCGCACAACAAAACGTTGTGGTCCTGACCACACGTAGCACAAGAAGGGAAAATGCAGGCGTTACTAGCATGGTCTTCTCGAAAGCATTTCCAACAAAGTTTATGCATGCGAACAATGCGTCGGCGCTCTCGTGCGGAAAAGTTCGCTCTATATCTAAGCGGAGAATGTTTACGCGAAAGACAGAAACAGCACACAGGGTGGTCCTGCTCAGAAGGCGATGTACCTCTAAAGCTGGAGAGACTCGCTGAGTTGACGGGATATTCTGAGCCTACTACTGAAGACGGTGCTTGATATGATTCAATCGCTTCAAGTTCTTCTACAACGCAATCTAGCCCTGCTAACAGCTGCTCAAGAGTCCAGATAGCTCCAGAGGCGTGCTCCCTCTTGGCAACTTCAAGTTTAGTGCGCTCAGGAAACTTGTCAAGAACAATGCGTAGCGTCGAGGTGGCAGTATTATTGTCTTCATATCTAGAGAGTTGAGCAATAAGCGATTGTATTTGGCATAGAGTATTATGTTGCGAGATGGATGATACTGAAGCGTGTGGCAACTCCTTCAACTGTTGGAAAATAGAGTTTCTAGCGGACTGAGGTTTGTTGAAACGCTTATGAAGCAGCTCTATGGCAAGTTCGTAGTTCTCTTTTGAATTATGGATACGCTGAATAACGTGAGAGGCGTTTCCTTTCAAACCGAGCTTCAAGTATCCAAACTTAGCGGAGATAGGAATGTTCGGATTTGAGTGAACAAGTGTATCAAACGTGCACCAGAACTCACTGAATTGACCAATATCTCCGAAGTATGGTTCCACTTCGAGCTTTTGAAGCTGCGAAGGTAAAACGTTGCAGCTGTCTTCAACAGCAGGAGTAACAGTTATATCACGAACTCGAAACGTTGCTTGTGCTTCTGAAATGCCGTTAGAACGAGCGATACTAGGAGAATTTTGAAGCGAGTGCAGCATCTGATTACATGATGAAGAGGCGTTGTTGAGTTGAGAACTTGCATTTCTAGCGTTTACGATTTCTTGCGGATATAGCTGTTTAGGCGTGCTATCGATTTCCTTGAGTATGTTGGACTCAAAGACATCGAGCTTTTGTAGTTGAGCGGTCACTCTTATTAAGGCTTCCTCCGCCTTCTCTTCTATCTCATCACCGTTGTTTTTATCCCAGTACTCGTCGAGTTCATTTTGCAGCAGAGCGAAATTAGACAAGTCGACATTTTTTGCTACCTCAAAGGCGGAAGTGAGCTTATTTTTTGCGCTCGCTAGAAGCAGCTCTGTTCGAGTCTTGAGTTCGATTACAGCAGCTTTTCGCTCAACTATCGTATTGAGGCGTTTATTAGGAGAAGAAGGCTCCGATAAATCATTCGTCGAAAAAACGTTATTGTCAATATTGTCCAGCTTCCGGAGAGAAAGCGTGATTTGGGCTTTGCTACTACGTATAGTCGCCATGAAGTTTTGAATTGGAGGTGGTGCAGTTCGAACCCAAGTTTCTAAACTCTGAATTGTGCGCACTGATGGTTAACGGTTAAGGTCAGTAAGAAAAGTGGCAAGAGTTTCTAAAATAATGGTTAAATGATGGCGAAGACTATAATGTTGATTAGAGGATGACGGTGAATGAGTAGAGTTATGATGTTGTCCGATTTCTTTGCCGTGTTGTCCTTGACCTGTAGTTGATCGCAAATTCGAACCGTTCGCAAACAACACAAGGTAGCCTCAGACGCTACGATCGACGTAACCGTTGCTGGGCATCTACGACCCCGGGCCCTCCCGGCTGTCGGATCCCGAGACCCACGGCTAGCGTCCATGCGATTGGTAGTGTGAATGGGCTCGAGTCGGCTTTCAAAGTGCTGACGCTCACCGCCCATGGGAGGTGCAATGGGAGAGCAGCCCCTGCCACAAGCTGCGCTCCGAAGGCATTGCACCACAGTGAGGCCACCACCTAGTATCCTCCACAGAGTCGGTACAACAAGGCGATAAGAAATCCGAATTTGAATTAGAATCAGAAATAGGTTACTTTATGAAACGATGAAAAGGTTGAGTATGTGAAGAAATAGTGATTGGTGTAGTGAGCCTGCGGAAGTCCAGCGGGTTAGTGAAATCCGTTTGGCCGATGCACCATGTTGCACCGGTGGTGGTCAGTTAGGTGGTGAAAGCAGTTGGTCTCAAAATTTATTTTCTTCTCTTTCCTAAGGGTTCGGTTGACGGGCCCATTATGGCGGGACGGCGGACGGTGAACAGGGGAATCAGCGAGGAGCAAGTTGAAGACGGGCGAACCAGGATTTAGGCCCGAGGAGATCCACTGGTGCGCGGTACGGTAGTCGAACGGGCGATCTTCGAGACGGTACGGCGCGAATTCCAAATTAGTCGTGATCGTCACGACAGGCCTGTTCATCTATGGTAGTGAAATCTACCACAGCGGTATAATCGTTGTACCAATCTACCATGTTTTTGAATGTCGTCGCGCTCAATACATTAGGCGTCCTATAGAAATGAAGCGCCGTTTTGTTTTCGAAAAAGGTTTTCGTTCTTGCTTTTTCATGAAACGAAGTGAGAATTTTTTCTCGTTGCTCCTCGTCATGTATGCAGAAGTCTTTTTAGTCGCTTAAGCAGATGCTGCTGTCGCAACCAGACCAACTCAAGGTGTGAACCGAGAGTAATTCTCTTGACTGGAAAAAATAATGTCCAAGTCCGACGTTCTTGAAACCTGGGCATTTTGTAACTATCTGTTAATCTTCTCTGCCTACCAGGTTTGGTACAAATTTTTTTATTGCGATCGACGTTTCGACGAACTCGTCTTTATCAGGGTCTAAAAGAAGCTCGGAATGTTCGCTTCTGCAGAGTTCATTTGGTCAGAAACGCTGCGTCCCCCTTCTCTACGATACGATACGAGAGACTTACGATTCTCCTTGGAGAAAGCGATCTGCTATAGGTCAACTTTTGGCTTATTTGGCCGTTGCACCAGAATGTGCGGTTTAGTGAATTTATAGGTATGCGTACAGAAGCAGAGAGAAGAGGAACGTGTTTATTCCTTGGTAACCCGAAAGAGAGTGCCTTAACGTGGGTTTGGAATAGGCCCCGCCCCTGCCATCGCCATCGGCGGCGATAGAGTTCACCGACTTCAGAACTCTTAGAATTTCACGCCCATCGTAGTCCATCCTCAGCGCGTTCAGAAAATGCATGCGTATTCTGATGGTGTTTATTTGGAGTGGAAAAATGCTTTGAAGGCGGAGACATCTTAATTTGAATGTGGCGGTTTAAATCCACCAGGACTCGGACGAACCCTAATCTTTTGGACCGCCTTTATATTTCCAAAAGAGTAAATTGAGGAGCTTTAAACCGCATTCGTACTCTTCACCTCTAGCAAGTGTATTGTACAGCTTTGAGATCAGGTGTTCTAAGAAGAAAATTTATTATTTGTTATTTATTGTAATTACACCTCACGGATGTGGCAACTCAACCTTTCTTGTAGAAAACGAACAATAATAAGAAAAGCAGGATAAAAAATACTCAAGGGTCACATTTAATATAGTGAGAGTATAAAGGAAGAAGGCTAAATTGTCTGCTGGCTAGATCGTAAAGAATTGGCGAGTTTCATATGGCTGAAATAAAAAGGACTAGGCTCAGGAGAAATGAAGGCTGAAATAAGGCGAGAAACGGACTTTCTGCTGCACACGTACTCACACACTTTCTTGGGAAGGTGTATCAACCTGGCTGATGAAGAAAGGAGCACCGGGAGGAATTCGCTCTCATTTTGTTTATTTGTCGGTGATTTCTCTACGGTTCGCTATGAAAAGGACTCCTTTTGTGAGACCAGAAGCAATTTTATGTAATGGAACGGGAGGGTCAAAGGGCTTCGTATTTTACAAGGGCAAATTTGAACCAATAATGTGGTTGTCACGACTTTAACAGGAATCTTTCTTATAACATACTATATGTAGTTTACGCTGATCAATTACGGCAGCATGGAACAACCTTGGTGCGAAGAATTAGCAAGTAGCTGCACATTTAGGAGAGAACGTTTGGTGTCAGGTTAAATGAAGATTTCGAGCGATACAATAATGCCAGGCATACCTTATAAAATCGGCTTTCCCAGAAGCTGGTGCACCTTCTACATCAAGAACTAAATATTACTTCAATAAATAGCTCCTAGATGTCTTATTAACGCTGCAGGACAGGTACTGAGCCAACCAGTAAAATGTCTTGATGAATTTGTCGGCTCATGAAGTCTAGAATGGTTTGCGCTCGTGAAACACTAGCGTGCCGCGCTTTTCCTTAACCCAACTGAAAGGTTGGCTTCTGAGCGAAGATGTTTCGGCTTGAATGTAGCTCCCTGCCCTCAAGCTGTATGACATCGTGTTGTCTTGTCTGTCACCGCAATGGCTACCCGTGTGTACTTCGTGCGACATGAGTTCATCAACTTTTAGATTTGCGACGAAGCTGGTGCATCAGAGGAAGGCCTCGGGTCAAGGATAGCTGCGTTGGAGAAAGAATTAGCCGTTCAAAAAGGAATCCTGCCTGTAAAAACGGCTGGTCCATGTCTGCAGGACGCTCCCCGCGAAAGGTCAATCTGCTTCCTTTCTGTTGTCCGTCTTTTTCTCCAATAATTGTTGAACTGACCTTGACAGTGTGCCCAGTTTTAGCGGGAGATCGCCCGATGCGGTGGATGAGTTTTATAAGGTATGCATTTATACATATTAGGAAGGAAATATCACACTCACTCCACCTCTACCGGCGGGTTTCAGGACGATGCGTACTAGTCGGCACCAACGTCTCTGAGAACAGCGGAGAGTACGCTGTATGAGGTAGTAGACCAAGGCTTAGTTTCGGAAGAAAAATCCCTTAAAGCTTACTGTTCTGGACCGCTGTAGCAGGCTACGAGGGGCCATTGTCACGCGAGTGTGTCGAAGGGACTAGGACGCTCTGAGATAGTATAACGAGCGTAGTGCACATCAATGCCAGAGGTGATAGCTAGACTTCTGAGCACTTCCGATGTTAGTGCAACGCTTTCGATTCTCCAAGTCCTACGACAGTCATTCTCGATCCCGCATCCGAAAAGGGTTCATCTCCAGAAGTGAATAGCTGGAGACATTGACCGTGAATTTGGTGACAGTACCTTTGCCGATTACATGGCTTGGCGTCGTCGATTGACCGTAGAGTCTTGCTCTAGCTGCGTTCTTACAAGGAAAGGTTCCCAACTCATGGTGGGCTTTCGTGATGCTGTTTTGACAGGATGTAGGGCCGTGTGAGGGGAGTGCAGAACTATAGCTAGTTTTTGCTGAACGCTCTTTTAAATATACCTGAAAAAAAGGTGTGAAAACGTGTGCGCAACACCCTTTAAGCCCCTATGACACCCCGTGATATGTGCGTAGTCGGTAGGAGTGCCGCCTCATAGGAGCGCATTGGCGGGATTTTGAGTTCGAGTCCGCTACTGCCAACACTTTGCACAGATTAGTTTGTTGTTAATACGCGTTCTCATGATCACAACAGTCATTTTAGGCCATCAATGCTTACAACAAACCAGGGTTGTCTATTTGCGTCTTCATATGTGCTAGTTTTTTCAACCATTCACATCTGCACCACAACCATATCATCTTGCATCACCAATGATACCGTAACTGCACACAAATTCGCATACCTTACGGTTGAATATTATAAGCCCGTGCTATATCTTTAGATATGTGTGCTAAAAGTGTCGTTCTCGTCTGAACGTGCTGTCAGCCGACTACTTTCCGCCTTCGCACGGGATTTCAAAGGTAGTACAATGAGAATGGAATCTTAGCGAAGATGGAGAAGACTGTTCCTCACTGGCTTCTGTGAGATGCTGCTGGTGTGACTGTGTTGTGTGCTGTGTTTTACTTGTTTTATACTTTTGTAGCATAGCCGTTGATTAAAAGGAAGGACAATAAGACCTTTTATTTCCAGAGGTGTGATGTGGTGCAGATAGCATCGTTGAAGAACGAGCACATATGAAGGCGCAAAGAGACAGCCTTACTTTGCTGTAAGCATTGATGGTCTAAAATTGACTTCTGTAACCATGAGAAAGCGTAATAACAAACTGATATGTGCAAAAATATTGGCAGCACGCGTACTCGAACTACCTCGCCGGTGTGCTTCTGTGAGGCGGCACTCCTACCGGCTGCGCACATCTCGCGAGGAGTCATAGGGGCTGATGATTGTTGTGCACACGTTCGCACACCTCTTTTTCAGGTCTTTAAAAAGCGCTTAACAAAAATTAATTGTGGTTCTGAACTCCGCTCACAGGGCCCTACATCCTGTTAAAATAGCATCGCAAAAGCTCACCTAGAGTTGGGAACTTTTCCTTGTTAATTTTGAGCGAACATCACCGTCAGTGAACGCAGTGCGCGCGTTGATTGTATCCCGTAATGTCGCAAGAGGTGAAGTGTGCTGTGCATCGCAGGTCTGGCCGATCATTTTCTTTATTCATCACTTCCGGATTGACGAGTACTGCTACAGCAGCATGGAGGCTGACTCCATGGTGTAGTGGAAAGAGCTCGATCGCTGGATTTCTGGCTCTGTCCCGAGTTCAAGGGTGCAACACGTGACTAGGCACTTTCCGAGGGGTGCGTCTGCCGTGTGAGGCGCAAATTTGTCCACGTCGTCGGCTCTAAAGTGGACAGTAGATCCGGTTCTCCTTGTTATGTCGAGCTGCTGACCGTCATTTTCTGCCCCTTTTCAGGATCCCGAGTTGAGGGCGCGACGACTCCGAACCGAACACAGCACACGAGGCTAAACAGGAAAATGGCCGAAACGCAAGAGGACATGGGCAACACGAATCGCTGTGCTCAGCAGTAGTTGCCGTTCGCAGGCCTTCGGAGAGGAGTTGCCCTCTGCTCATTGTTGCAGTTAGCTTTAGCTACCTAATCATGTTCTGAGTAGCCTTAAACTGACGACTCACACTAGCATAAGCCGTTTTACGCTGGCCATTCACGATTCGTTCCGCACAGATTACTGTTTTGATTTATTTATTTATTTATTTATTTATTTATTACTGCACCACAAGTGCGCCTATTAAAAACAACAATAAACATTGTTGGTCAACACAGTCCAGACTAACTTAAAAACAATTAACCTTAACAAAATAGAGATTAGGAGTTTGGTACATACTTTGGGTGGCACTATCGGTTGCAACTAGATAAGAGAGCTTTCTTATGAAGCTGCTCGGAAGACCCGATGCAGACGACTGAACAAAAATAGCTCCAAAGAAGAGTGGTATAGTATAATACTACATCTAATTATCTTAAATTGGTCAAACTTATTTGAATAAATAAAATTTGATAAAGTTATAGTGTAACAAGGGTGCGTCATAATTCAGTATGACTATGGTGTGATTCCAAGTGGGCCTGGCAATCACTTTCGAGCAACTTGACGAGAGGAGAGCACCTAGGAGTCCGGGCACATAACCGGTCATACCCAGGCGAGCATTTGCTTCATTACGCTTCCTCTCGATGATGCTTCCATAGAACTGAATTATGTCCAACCGCACCTGTATACGGAATGTATCAAAAAGTGTATAGAATCGGATTACGAATAAGTAAAAAGAAACCAATAACATAGGTGTTTAAAAAATAACAAGTTTGGAGTATCTGTATTGGTCCTCTGCAATGAACCTCTGAAGAACTGCAATCACTAAAAGCACTAGAAACAGCAGACATAGTGTTACCAAAAATCAGTGTAAGAACACAATCCGAAATCAAACAAGGCTGTATGTGGCAACTAGCCGTAGCATCTGATGAAGGCCGATGTCACAGAGGCAGATATTGCGTGGAGAGGCCAGCAAAGGGATTGTAGTCCTGGAACAGCAATAAAAATAAAGCTGTATTAGTGAGAAAAACTAGTAATCAAAAGTCTTCAATTCTAAAAACCGACAGCAGATCGATTCTTTTCAGGCGCGTTCTGAAAATAGAACTATTAATCGATTCAAGCACATCTGTAGGTAGCACCTCCAACCACCTTGCACAACGAGTGAAGAACCCACTGAGTATCTTAGGGCTTCGACTTGTATTCATCCTGATAGTACGTAACAACAGTAAATTAACACGTCCCCACATGGCCTAAAAACCCAATATTTACTTGGTTTCAATTTCGATTCTCCTTTGAGCATCTTGAGACAAGGACGAGATCATTTACTGTTCTACGGTATAATAACGTATCAAGTTTGAGAATATTTGACCTTCTCCTGTAATCAGGCTTAGCACATGGATAGTCCGAGTTTGGGAAACATTTACACATTACAATTCGAGTGAATGTTTGCTGCACCTTTTCTATTTTACCTTGAAGCTTCTTTGTCGCTGGACTTCAAATTTGTGATCCATATTCCAAAACAGGCACAACCTACGCTTTATATAGTTTAATAAATCTTTGCGATTTGCTGCAACGATTATTCCTGCATATGGTGAAAACAGCACCAAATGCCTTGCGAACAATTAGTTTCACATGCCTTTCAAGTGATAAGTCGGATTTGACAAAAACTCCAAGATCGCGTACCTCTTCAATGTTTTGAAAAGCCACATCCTTAAATTTTTATTCCACTCGTTTAGAGTTTCCAATATGAAGGACACACGTTTTAGACAGGTTTACAGGAATCTGCCAGGCTGTCGCCCACTCCATCACTCTTACTGTTTTGATATACGTCGTGCGTATCACCTGTACCATATAAGAGCTTGGCGTTTAGAAGAGTAAACGTTATTTTTAAGCACTAATGTCTAATCTTAGGAGGTCGTGTTCAACCGAGGCAATTGGCGGACGTTCATCACGACAGTGCATTGTGTTCAACGGCTGCATTCATCAAGGTGTTTACCCTGAATGGTTTTATCTACTTCGTTACATGAGCTAAACATGTAGGGTCAACGAAATAATTCAACAAACAAAACATTTAACTAGCAACACTTCGTTGACGTTCTAGGAACTACTTGAAAGTATCAAAATCGATTCCAGAGCCACAGAAAAGCCAATGCTGTGAAGCAAAATGGGGAAAAACGCATCGCCACTACTTAACAGATTCAGGTGCATGTATGTATATCTATCATGGCTTTGAATGGAGCAATCGGGTTAGGAAGAACTCTATTTCTGGAAAACCTATAGTAACTTGACGAGAAAAATTGCGGCCTAAAGCGTGTGTTCGTCCTAACGGCAATCAGCTTGATCATGCCACTTCTACTAATGAACTGGGAAGAACGCCAACAGTCGGGACATCTTCAGAAATGACTGGAAGGGAACCATCGAGGATTTCGTCGCGAGCAGTTGTGAAATCAATTTCACATCCTCGACCTGTGATTAAGGGGTGATCACATATACCATTTTGTCGTCAAATTGGACACTTTTCAAATCAAAATGGACATTTTTCAAACCAAAGGGGACACTTTTCACGTCAAACTGGACACTCTTTTAAGCCAGCCTATAAACCTTGAAATCAAATTGAACGTCTTCCAAATCAAAATGAGCTTCTTACAGATTAAATTAAAGCTTTTCCAAGATGGTTAGAATTTTTTTTTGTTAAAGGAAAAGTTAGAATAACGTTTTCGATTTCTTTACTTCAGCCGCTCGAATGAGAAACGCGTCATCCGCGTGCAGCTTTTCAGACCTATTGCAAGGCACCTTCGGCCGTCAGGAATCGGTAGTGTTTTCTCCTTTCTAGCCGTATGTGCATTGCGTTAATTACTGCAAGACAGTATTTTGCCGTCAACAAAGTTGTTCAATTAGAGGTGGTCTGAGGGTGTTCCGCTGTAAAGTTAAGGAAATGAAAGGGGAAGTTGGCGTTTTATTTCTCTTCTTCACTTCAAAGCGGCTGCATTATACAGGATAAATAACTGTGTTAATCCTGGATGCGCCACGCTAGTCCTACGGGGTGTCTAGTCCTACGGGATGTCTAGTCCTCGTGGAGACTACTGAATGCGTATTTAGCCTATGCGACGACTTGCGACGATGGCGATGTGCGGGTCAGTGTTTCACCCTTCCCGGACGAGTTTAGTACCAATTCATCGACCCCGGAAAGATGGAAGGCCTGGCTGGCATAAGCAGAGCCATTAAATGTGCAAGAGCCATGTGCCGAGAACCGAGATCTCCTCCAACTACGCTTCCGCGCTCGACATCATACCTCCTACTAATTGTGCTGGCGCTGAGAACTGAAGCAATATGAACTAAATCAACTTTATCAAAAACAAAATGGAGATTTTAATCCCATCCGAAAGATTTCAGTGCACACTGCGGCGAGATATTTTTTTTGTTATGGTGTTAAAAGCAACGCACAGTAGAAGACGACTGTTGAATGACGATGAAATCCTTCACGATGGAAGAGGCGAAAGTTCTTACGACTAAATGCGGGATGAAATGTTTGAAAAAGTCGCAAGAACTCATGTTTTTGTTGATGTTAACGAAATCTTTACCTTCACAATGCCATTGAGAAAACGTACAGTTTGGGCCAGAAAGAGGTCTAAGACTTGGAACGAGGATTAGTAATGTTGTCGTTCTTGGAGAAATAATCAGGAGAGCTCCACTTCATCGAGATCCGTCACAGTCGCAGTAGAAGTATCGCACTGTTATCAGCGACATGCTATGCTGCATAGAATCCTCCCTACCTGTTGCACCTTTTTCATTAAGACCCGGGGCGATTTGAGAAGACACCGATCACGATCGCGGCAGTTTTCTGAGAGCACTGGAGCGGGCATTTATCACTCTGAGAGCTTTCTTGCGTGAGGTTTGCCGTCCTTTTGCACGGTGTAGGCTTCGCTGTCGGCGCTGTATCTGTATATCCTTCAGCTGATCTAAGCGACACTGGAGATGTGCGCGAACTCTCCATCGTGAACACCGCAAATCCCCACGCCGCCGTTGCAACATTGTCTCGTGAACCTGTCCGCCGACAGCTGATCCGGCAATTACGGTTCTTTATGGTCCTTTCATCCCTCAGACATCCTTTTGCAGTTTCATCTGCCTTGCCTGCTCATTTTAACCGCTGTGCAGATGATCTTAGACACTCTCGAATTTCGAATCTGCTAAGCACTAGGTTTGGTCCTGTAACCTATATGCAATCACATTCTTTAGAGTCTGCGAGCTTAAGTGAAATTTACTCGAATGTCATTTAAATTCACAGTTTGCTGTCCTGTCAGAACAACAAAGCATCCCATGAAGATATGTAATAATATGTAATACTCTCTATGCTACATAATAGGTTGTGACAAAAGGTTTTTCGGCTTTCACGGCCGCTATTCAAAAAGCAAAAAAAAATCGCCTTAGATAGGGCTATTTTCTCAATCTGAAAACCGCTCTGCAGGTCACATATTTGGCCACGCGAAGCAAATTCGCGCCGGTCTAAGTTGTGCCAAAAACTCTGATACGCCGTCGCTTGAAATTAAAAAGGTGAATTCTCAAAAACCATCTTCCTAGTGAAGTCATCGGTGTTTAGAAGAAGCCTAGGGCTAGGTTTGATAATTTTTTTCTAAATAGTGAGTGTTTTGATAGATGTACAATAATACTCAATCTATTGTTGGCTCACTTTTCACATGATGTTCCCTGAAAGTGGGCCCATGGTGTGCTATATAAGAAGCAGCGAACACTACCTGTTATGGGCTGCAGCTTCAGCTTCGAATTATTTGTACTTGCTCCGAAGAATAATGAGATAGTGATTTCAGTTGATTTAAGAAAGAAACAGAAGGTCAACCTGGGTGCGAAACTTCAAATCGTTTCAGATAACTTTCTCCGAACAAGCTTTAAAAACTCTAGAAGCTTATTGGTAAAAGGCCAGTAACTAAAATGTCTGCACCTCGCCTAAAGAGGCCTATGTTCGTCAAAACAGACTTTTTTACAGTGCGAAATTTGGGAAAAGGCTATATCTTCAGCCATCTACCTTATCAATGGTCGCAGTCAATCTGCTCATGAGCGTCTCCATTAGTTCATCTTACAGCGATATCTTCCGTCTCCTTGGTCTCTATGGTTCGGCACTTGGAACTGGCTGCGCCATCACAACACTATTTTCGAGACTCCATTAGCGCCCGCATATAGTGAAGGCCGACCATGGGTTTAGAGCTATTAATTCCTTCGCCAAATTCAACAAGCGTGACCGATCTCTGCTAAACTTCGTCTTTGGCCAAAGGCCACGGCTAACCCTCCATCGCACTCCACTTCAATCACATATTGGACGCTACCATTACTAAGGAAGCTACTTACAGTGCTTACATTTCAGTGCTGACAAACCCTAAGTGGAGAGACTTACTGGCACATGTTCATCAAGAGACTACATTTGGCCGACTGATAAAAGAATAAGGACAAAAATCTCCAATGTCTCTCTTCTTCAAACCTCGGCATTGTAAGTTATTAGTGAGCTTTTTTGCGCCAACACGTAGTTCTTAGGTGCATTTTATTTAGGAAGGCCTGGCCTTAAAAAAGTGGAGCGCAAATAAAACTTATGTACCACGTTCAGGCCTCTGAAGACGACGAGAATTCGAAACGTCAGGCTCTGCCAAATAAAGATCCACCTAAAAACATTGGGTTGGCACAAAAAACTAACCGACTAACAATTAAGGACAGCGTTAATCAATTCCTTATGGGATGCGCACTCTACTTCTGGATTTCGTGGAGGTGATTTGAAAATGTATTCGGCCATACAATTACTTCCTGTGACCAGCCGATGCACCCGACTGTACTCTAGTCTTCCCAGACAAGTCTGGTGCCACTTCACCGAGGGATGGAAGGCTCAGTTGGCCTGGGCGAAAAATCACAACCAATAACTGGGTATGTACAATCGATAACCGAAGATTGATAGGCGACAAACGGCCGAAATCGGAAGTGGCAGCTCCCTTACATATCTGTAGGGCAGTCGGTACGAAGTGTAAATCTCAGAAGACCTACGAATTAATCTTTAGATTCGCTGACGCCAAATCAAGCCAGACTTTTCACTATGCGAAGGGCAAACACTTGTTTGTCTGCTGGCTGGCAGATCAATGTTCATCGCTTTCTTCACCTGGAAAACATCCGCCGCAACGCCTGCAGTACTATTTCTGTTTTTGTTCCTAGTTTTTTTCATTATCGAGGTTCTATGGTTCTCCAGGAGGCGTAGAGGTGACGTTGTTAAAGCTATAAAAAATTAATCTGGAGAGGCAAAATGAAGAAAAGAGTAAAAGAAAAATGAACGAAAAATAAGGTGTGTAGCGCATCCTAAAATTGTTTGGCAGGCCTCTGTTCCTTTATCTTAACCCACTAGTGAACATCAAAAATTATGGCTTCATAGGCGGGTAATGCTCTACCAAGGTTTTCACCGTGTGACTGGTGGCAATAGAGTAAGCAAGCCAACTTTTTCTATTTCGCTTCCTTGTATACACATCAGCAGTCTAGGAGCCAAAGGACTGTTATTCAGCCTAGGTACGTTTTTTATTTATTTGTATTTATTTTTTATGGGCGCGTGCAGCGCAGTCAGACGGGGTGCCGGCTGTCGCGTATATCTGATGGCCAAGAGATTCCGTAGAAGTGGAATGCCTGCTGCATCAGTAACGCCGTCTTTTATCCTTTTATCCTTTATCCTATTTATTTATTTTAACTTTATCTTAGTCACTCGTGTGTTTTATTTTTGCTATTTATTCCATTTTATTTCTGTAGTTTTCTAACATGCCTGGAAAAAGGTTTGCAGATGGAAAATTCACATTTGAAGTATCGCAGCGGATAAAATCCTCTAGTAGAATAATTGTGAATAATTGGACGGTGAGAACTATACCAGCAGAAAATAATCGAATAACAAAAGCGTTGATTTGAATGTGGTCTATAAACTTCACGATGGATCGAGAAAACTACCAGTATAATAAGAAAGTTTTAAGGTGTTCGATATTTTTTCTTCTTTATTTTTTACGCAGTATACAATGAAATTCACCAAAATTATCATTATCACCATCTTTAGTCACTGCCACCTGGGCAGGTCAACGATTACCTTCCTTCAGAACTGGCGAGATTGGGAGTGAAAGAATTCGCTGGCCGTCTTGCCAACATCTTCAACTTTGATATTTTCCTTCGAAGGAATGCATCATGGGGACGAAATATGTGATGGTCAGAGGGGGGCAAGATCGCTTAGGCTCTGCTTCTACCTATTCCTTTGTATGGTCGTCTATTCTCAGAAAGGCTCCCCATCATTTTAAGGTTCTCGACGTCTTCAACAAAGTGTGCTTTGTAAATGTTTTACTGCTGTTTTTAATCAGTGGTTTAATCAATCAATGGATTGCAACAGTCAGCCGATATTCAAGTTAATGTTCAGCCTAGACAAAGCTGATTCCAATTCGCTGACACTGGAATGGTGGTAGGCTAGTTTGATCTAGGAAGGCCTGGACCATAGATCGATATAAGTTGCTGTTATAACGATGCTTTGTTGCGATCAAAACTCGACCCGCTCCCCAGCTAACCGCGCAGGAAACGTGTGGTGTAGAGCATCCTGCCCGGTAACTGGAGGTGCAAGTTCGAGTCTCGCCTGGCGCTAGAGTTTTGATCGCTACAAAACATGGCTACAGCAGCTTACACCCTCAGTTACATTTACTTGAATCTCAAAGAAAATGACATGATTCAGGGCGCACGGCGTATCTTTCTGTTACGTTCCCTACGCTCTTGCTCATTAAGGTAGAGTTAATAGGCGAAAATGGGGTGCATGGCGCATCGTGAGAGAAAGTGCAGTCTCGTTCACTTTCCTTCTAATGTCCTGTTATATGCGAAAGAAATGCTGGTTGTATGAAAATTGCCCCCAGAGATCTGGACTGTTCTTTGAGGGAACATGCGAATTCCCATTTTACGGAGCTGGGCGAAAGCCGAAAGTGTGGCGCAACTTAGGTGGCCGCTCTCCAAAGTTTTGCGCGAGGAAATTGGTCCGATGGGTGACTAACGGCGGCACTCTGTGGCTTGTACTGCGTGACGCATCCCCACGAGTTGCGCTATCGTCCCCGTGTTTTCGGGAGCTCCGCCGGAACCGCTCAGGCGTGACTTCCTCCCTCGGGCTCGTGCTCTCAGACGGAAAAAGCGTCCGTCCGAGGAGCTCTCGTGCTGTCCACCTCGCGTGCGTGTTTGATTTCCGTGTGACGTGCGAATCTTCCCTGTCCAGCCACGAGTGTCCACTCTCCCTCCAGTTCTTCTGCAAAAGTTCACCTTCAGAGAACATGTCGTCCGGTGGTCGAACGCGATGATTCATTTGTTCAAAAAGTAGCCGAGACGGACGGAAAGCGAAAGTCGTTTTATTCGTTGGCCGATAGTCTCGGTTTCAGAACTTAGCGGAAGAGTATGCACATATTGAATTCAAGTTATTTGGCGAAATCTTAGTTTCTCTTTATTCTCCGTAAACAACTCCTATTCCCTACGGTTGTTGTGAAGTGAAGTGAACGAGATTTTGCAGCCTTCCTGAAACCATTTTATATAGTTCTCCAGTGAGGCTAACTGACTCTTTCCGTGGCTACCAAACAACTATGTACTGTATTACTTTAAGTTTTTGAGGAATAGCTGAGTAACACATTCGATGCTTACTTTCACTTACTTAATAAGGGATAAGGAACAAAGGTCGTCGTTATGTAATCCATTTGTGGGATGCACCGCGCTTTAAAGTTATTCGTGGTAACAATTCGGATGCCTATACACAATAGCTTGCGGCAGGTAACCGATGTATAAGTCGGTGTTTTATTATTCCCAGACAAGTCTACTACAAATTCCCTGCGCTGAAGGGATTAAATGCTTGATTGGTCTGGGCAGGACCCGAACGTTGAGTAGATTCTAAGTGCTCACCAGAGTCCTTTCTTCCTTTATATATGATTTACGATGGATTAAAATCATGAGGAAGATAACCTTCGCCGATGCAAGTTACAGCAAGGATAAGGCCTGGTCGATATTTCAATGTTACAAAACTTCCAGAACTTGTGGGCAGTTTTTTGAAGGTGCATTCACCTCAGAAAGAAGAAGAAAATAGTAATAGGAAATTGACCATACATAAACGTCTACGGTGTTAAAGAATAAAGGGCGTCGTTACTCAATTCCTCTTGGGATGCGTCACGCATTCTACTTCTGCAGAATGTCGTGCAGGCAATTTGATTGCGTTTTTGGCTCGTGCAACCACTTACAGTGGCGAGCCGATGAGGAAGTCAGCGCTCTATCTTTGCCAGACAAGTCTGGTACCAGTTCATCGACCCCGGAGGATAGAAGACTTGGTTGGCCTAGGCGGAAAATCCGAGCCGACAACATGAACATACCTATATGATAATCAACTCCGCGTTATCCGAAAGGAGCAGGAAGTCTGTATTGCAGTAGCCCAAGTGCTTGGGTCCTTCTTTGGATTCTGTAAATTCCGATCTATCTGACCTTCGCAACTTCCATCCTTGATCCTGTCTCCATCACCCTCTAGAAAATGACTCTATAGGGCGATTATGCGAGTAGCACTATCACAAAGTGACTCCTCCAAGTTCACGTCAAAACTCTCCGAATGTTTGAAGTCCGAGCAACTTATGTAGCAAGGATCAACTGCAGGGTTCACTTGGATGTCGACCCACTTCATCTTATGCGGAGACAATGTCAGCCTTCAGTCTTAGGTTCCGTTGAATGCATTCCAGTTGTATTTTCATGCGGTTAGGATTCTCTCCAAGCAAAAAGGATTACTCACAATGCGTACACAACATTTGTAGATCCTACCCTATGCATCCTTCCTCTGTTATTTATTTCATTTTTTGTTTCTTCTCCTTCCCCTCTTCCTTGCAACCTCTTTATTGCATCAGTTTTTATACATACTTAGCGTCTTTAGTCGTTGTCTTTATACAACACGTTCGTTATTCCTGCAATACTCGAAGCGGGATGCCTTCAGGTAGTCCTAGTTTTAATGCTTCAATAGATAGAGGTGTTCATTAACCGTTCTTCACCCATCGTGCTCCTTAAGATTGGCAGCTACATGGGGAGAATGCTCCCAACGGAAGAGGGTAAGACTGGCGAGGGCGGCGCTGGAGAAGCACTACGGTACATGCTCCCATCCCCCAGCTGACGCCTGCACGGAGGGGAGCACAGAACCCGGCTGCAATGGTAGAAAGCTCCAACTATTAATTTCATGGTCGATGCTATGGGACGATGAAGAGAAAAGGAATAGCTGGATCTGCCCGACGCAGTGCAGTCTTTTCCGAAAATCGCCTATCACTCATATTGCTCACTCCCTCGCTCTCAATTTGGTTAGTTGATTGTGCTCACCAATGAGCGTAGAAAGTAAATAAACTCACCACCGTACCGTTTGATTGGCAGTATACATTCGATCCGTCCCGACTCGGATAATTCGGATTCGTCTTCTCTTCAAACACCAGGTAAAAGAATCATTTCAATAATTACAATTTCGAGAGGCTCGGATTTTAGAAATTCAGATAAGTACGATTTTCACCAGACCAGGTTTTCATATGATTCAGATAACTGAATTCAATCATAGATTTTTATCCGACTCGTATATCCGAACCCGCTCCGAATAAATCAGTTTTCTGGATCATCCCTAAGGTCACCCTTATCTGAATCATCCGAATTTTTTCGGGCCTTTCAAAATTACTATTATGCGAAGGATCAATTTACACGGGCGTGAACAACGGATCCCCAATTTATGACGTCGGACCCAATGTATGATTTGCAGACGCCTCTTCACTTGCTGCTCCTTCATCTCCACGTTAGGAGTTTTCCCTCTATGAACGTAGTTCCGGTTCCAACTTCAAATTATTGCGAGTGTCCAGCTTCTGCAGATTCCTCCACCCTAGGTTTTCGCATTGCTAAAGCACATAATATTACTGGAACTCACATGCAATCCCGTGCAGAGTTTTCAAGCCAACAAAAGTTGGTCGAAACATTATTATATAATTAAGTATTTGGAAGGAGAATAACGATAACCTCTTCGGATCATTGCTCATCAGCGTGTCTCCCGCACGTATGTAAACAGGCAGACAAAGAGGTGTCATTGATGGTTCACTGGAGAGGCGGCGGCGTTGGTCTGTTTGGTCGCGGGCCGATCCACTTTCGGATTACGTGCGACCACACCGATCGCTTCTCTGTCCCGTCCCCGTGCACGATGTGTCGGTCAAAGCAGAGTGCTTTGTTCCGTACTCAGAAGAATGAACCTGCTGCTGGTCGCTCAAGACTTGAACGACAAGTGAAGGCCGAATTGTGCAGCAGCGAAAGGGGCAGACCGATCACGAGCCGAAGCAAGACCAACCAACACAATAAGTAGGAGACTAAGTAAGTAACATAAGTGCATAAGTAGGAGTAGGACAGCGGGTTCGCCTTGGAAGGAAGGTGCATGGGCCAATTCCGAGTATACGTTCGCATTCGATGTGCTTCGAGGTACAGATTTCTCTCCGAAGTAGGTCTCCCAAGAAGGACAAGGCTGACCTACATAATGGTCTACAGTGGCCAACCGATGAAAAAGTCAGTGCTTTATCCTTCCCAGACAAGTCTGTTACCTATTCACCGACACGGAGGGATGAACGGCTTGGTTGGCCTGTGCGGTTAATCTGAACCAAGAACCTGGAATCGGGTGCACGCGACAGCTCGCACCTCTGTGCTACATGAGAAGATCTCCACCACTATGATACTGTTAAAATATGTTGTTAGAAGCGCATTTAAAACACTGTGCATTCAATTGCTTTAAAATGTGTGCTCGTGGTTTCTCTACACAACAAACGTCATCGTCGAAACGAAAGTTTCCGAAATTTTAGAAGTAATGATTACTGCCTACATGTTGTGTAGACCGATGATCGTCCAAATGCGTTCATTGGGATGTTGCCGGAATTCGAGAGCATGCCGCCACCTTTCACCTTACGCGGAACCACGAATGTTTTTGAGAACGTGCAAAAGGACAAAAAAGTCTGTGAGCAGCGTAAGAGGGATAACGAGATTCGTGTCTGGGAGGAAATTGTAAACATTGGAACGAGTACTCCACCGGTGTTTCCTGCGTGCGTGCCACTATCCACATAGAGGATATTATGCGCCTAACAAAACGCTTGAATTGGCGTTCAAAGATCCTGCAGCCGTTCGAAGATCGGTTTTGTGTAAGAAGGAGCCGCACCTCCATGAACCTCACGCCAAGTGGTGCTGTTGCTTGACTGATCTGCCATGGGACCTCTCGTCGATTTGCTTCGCTCCCAGGCCAGCCAAGCCTTCCATCCACGGGTTCGGTGAACTGTTACCAGACCTTTCTCAAAGTATAAAACTCTGACTTGCCCATTGGCTGAATATATCGTTATGAATAAAACCGAATACGTGTTCAAGCTACCTTTACCACATCTCCTAGAAGTAGGATACGTGGCACACCCTTCAGGGACAACATAGGCAACACCGAGCCCTACCGCCCTCGTCATCCAGCGTTCCGTTCTCAGGCAAGAAATTCCCGGTTTTCCAGCTGGATGCGAGCGGGCACCGTTGGCTAGAAAAGGTCTGCTGAAACAGGCCTTGTTGTTTTGTTTTTTCGAGAAACTCTGAGCTTAGAGGTCCTTGCTATTTTCGTTTTTCGTCATACTTTTCCTAATAGCCATCTTTCCATTCGCCTTTTTTTCTGAGCTATCGCAAGCAGTTGGTTCGCTCCCTTTTCTAAATGTACTCCTTATCTTCATTCTCATTTGATAGTAGGCTTCTATCCAGATACTGCACAGCGTTTTCTAGTCACTAGAAGTGCTGTCCCAAGCAATTGCACTCAGTCTACAAAATTCTTCTCTCTTTTCTTTTTAAAATGCTTCTCTATTTGTCCTAAACAACGACAAAGTTGCAAAACTTTATTAGCAAATGGTCGCAGGGATAACGCCGTGCACGCCCATTATTTATTTGATTGAATTAGACGAGGATGTGTAGTGAGGATGGCCCCCAAATTTCTTCTTGTTTTCTCGCATCCTTCGGATGGCGTTCCCATTGACCAAGAGCTTCTGCTACCTTTGAACATGCTAAAACCTCTTGTTCTCTACGAAGTTCTTCGACAAAGCATATATTCACCAGTGTTTCCATCTTCTCGTCGCCTTCAGAGATCTGAAAGAAGCCCGTAGGAAACTGTTCGTGACATACATACTCGAACAGGCGACTTAACCACACTCGCGTTTCTGTCCTGGTGGGATTCAGTTGGGAGGACAGGACATTCTGGAAGATCACAGAAACGCTAGCATTGGGACGGCTTGGTTAGGCACGTCGTATTACCTAGACCTCCACTAGAAACTGAAGCGATGCTAGGTTTCTCATGCAGTGAAGACGTTTTTTGGTACAAACAACCACAGCAGGTCTGCGAGATCATCAGCCCTTGTAGTACGTGAGGCATCTAACCCTCATACAAGCATTCCATCCTCGAGGATCTGTGAGTTGGCACCAGGCTTGATCGCGAAGGGTAAAACACTGACTTATCTATCAGCTGGTTACCGTGTGTGAGCCGAATGAAAAACAAAAAGGATGAACGACGACACTAATCAATCCCTTTGTGGAATGCGTCATGCATTCTACCATACCTCTTCTACATATCGAGTAGGCCCTATGAATGCGTAGTTGGTGTACGAAATGACTTGCTGCGGCCAGCGTTTTACCTTTGCCTGGTAGCAATCGACCCCGGGAAATATTAGTTGGAGTGAACTGGAGCCGAGCCATAGGCCGAACATCGATTCAATTTCCTCCGCGATTTAACGCAGAAAGGGTGTGCGTGACGAATGCCATGAAGGGACTGATTAACGCCGACCATCATCCTTTGTCTACTTTAAAGGTTTGCTGAACATACTCACGGGTTTTCATTGCACATGTTGTTAGGTTGATAGGAAACTTCTCGACGTTTTTGACTTCTAACCTCAAATGGTAATGACTATGTTCATTGCAACCATTAATGTTGAGGTAGAACAGTTACACCTGGGGCCATTCATCAACAATTGAACCCGCCGGTATATGGGGTATAAGGGGTAGAGATAAAATAAGGGATAGATATGAATGTTTCATCGTAGATATATCTGCCCCCTACACCCGCGGGTTAGTCGTTGATGTACACGGCGTCTGGAGTATCCCTGCCATTGGAACTCGCTAGTAGCAAACTATAAGTTGTGAACAACTGGACAGCTAGAGATCATGAACTGTCGGAAGGCATTTTTGCGCCACTCTTGCACGCGGTGGGAATTCTTCTTTGATTGAAAACAATCCAAGCAATACAAGAGAACAACGCTGTGAAAGCTACATATGCGGATATCACGCAAAATAGAGAACAACTCTCAACTCCGCTTCTTCAACTTTTGTGCGACGCAATTAATGAGCTGTTATTTGGCACCTCATTACATGCGTCCGCACAAAAGTTGTAGAAGCTCGGAAGGGCGCGAACTTTTGCTTACCAGACCAGGGTTCATTTTGAGCAGATTTTCATGCTTGTTCTCAGAGTTGATATCAACATGCTCTGCTCTAATTGACTAGCTAGCTCACTAGATTCCATTTTGAATTGTAATGGTAGATCCATCAAATACCAATAATGATGATTTGAGTGTTACCTAGAAAGTTTGCCAGGTAGGAGAAGACTAGCACTCCACAAATGCTTCGCAATCCGCCTTCTACTCCTGATCCATTGTTCATAAAAAGTACTAATGTTTTGAAAAAATTATGTTTCTTGCCCCGCTAGAAAATGTTCCAACGGTTGCCATTGGCACACGATTTTTCGAGGCTCCAGACAGTAGAGTTCAGACTAAGTGATGTTCTTTCTTTCCTATGCAAGGATGTGTCTCAGCCGGATACTTCTGCTACCTCAAACCTTACCTAAAGTAGGGGAGCACCGCTTAGGCTTTGCCTCTATCTATTCCTCTGTGCGATCGTCAACTCTTATAGCAAGGGTCTCCGTTATTTTAAGTTCTCTATCCCAGTCTATCTCCCAAGTGCCTCATGTCAGTACTTCACTACTGATTTTTCAAACAACTGGCTCCTGACATAGACATAGCTCCTAAATTGTTATTATTGAATACCGATATATATATATATGTATATATGTATATATACGTAGAAAACATGTATTCAAAACTAAATTCATGCTCTCTACGTAATGCTCATGAATTCGTGGAGAAAAACTGAAACAATGGCGGGAATTGAACCTGTGGTGGGATTCTACTCTTTGAACCTATGGTAGGGTTCTGAACCTATGGTGCGGTTCTGTTTTTGGGCTTGGTCATCGCCCTTGGTTAACAAACTCTTGAAGTCCAATACTTTATCGGACAATGTATGTGCACACTATTTCTTCGCGCTCCGGCTATTTATGCCGAGAGCCGTATCACTCCCGTATCAATCGCGCAGGCCCTTCTTTGGAACCCTGCGATTGATACGGGCACTTTTTCTGCTATCTTAGACATCAATGTACATGGGAAATACAATGGAGGTCACGCCAAGTGAGACAAAGTGGCAGGTTTTTTTAACCGCTCTGTGAGCTATTTGTTTTCGTTGAAAAGCTGCTATTATGCTATTCATGAGCACCAAACCAACCCTACGAAACTTTCGTTTTAGGGTATTTATTGCAGACGAGTTCTCAACGATAAACTTGGTCCCACGAAGCTTTCTTGCCAGTTTGCTCAACTGATTTTTAGCCTCTATCATGTGAAATTCAATCGAGTGAATTATTTGGTTGGAGTCAGCGATTCTCTCGAAGGACTGGGTCTCATTCTCCATTTCAACTATCTGACTGAGAAGGAACTTTTTGTCCATTGCCGACTTCGCCTCTTGGTGAAGTTCGTCAATTAAACACTGCAGTATATCTCTGCTTTGTTTTATTGTCTCAACACTCCCTGAGAGCAATATTATCCTGCTGGAGTACTCTTCGTATCTTTCGTGGCCATCTCCTGAAGCAGGAGCGCCATCTGCATACGAGGAAAATCTCTAGCAAATTCTGCAGGTTTGCAGAGCTCAGCTCAATTGGTTTCTTATAGAAAACCAATAACATTTTTGTATCTTGAGCAGAGCTTTAAGCGTTTGTTAACGCTTGGTTGCAAATCTTAGCTTCTATAGGATGAGCTTTAAGAAGCTGGATTATTGCTGTTTAGGCCGATGCACCAAAAAATGAACCTGTGGTTGGGTTCAGCTCGCTGGGCTTGGTTATCGCCCTGGTGATATACTGCACTTCCTTTCAATATTTATTGAGGCGGGAGATATTAAACATACACCTGAGTCAGAACCAAAATATACAACAGAGGTAACGCGGAGCGGGACAGGAATATTCAAGGAACTAAGACGGCGAGAACCTCCCTTACAGCCTAATATGTAAGTAGTTATGTGGAATAAATTAACGCACCAGACCACGAACAGATAAACTAAATATAATTGTAGAAAGCAATTCAGAATAGAATAATTACCATCCAAGCCAATGATCATGATGCTTGCACACCAATCTTGCTATAACGGACACTACTTCATACTTGTCTAACAGGATACTAAAGATCTCTGAGAGTGCTGCTTTTCGTAGATTTCGTAGATTTAATTGGGATGCCGGCGTCCGCATTTTTTCGCCACCAAAATTATTTTGGACTTGAGCTCCTACGTCAACGTATCACCTGCAGTATTTTTTTACTTTACGGGACTGGCACTTGTCTAGCTGCTCAATTGGTTTTGTGTCAAAAACAGATGGCCATCTTTTGGGATCGAACGAACCGGGCAATTACAGTATGAAAATTCGAAAGAGGATCAGCAAACGGTGATTGACAGGATCTGTGACCAAGAAGAGTCCAAGCCCAAACAGTTTGCAAGCGATGACTCATTGACGTTCATCACGTTGGGATCTAGTTCTCATCTGATGGCGGTTCGTCGATGATGCTTCCTGTATGTCCAGCCTTCCCGACCTCCCGGTTCCGATCCTCCACGGTTGTTAGGCTAAGAGCTCCTGACACTGATAGAGCACCTATCTCGCTCTCTTGGCTTCCATGTTTGCCTACGAAACGCTGGTGATGTTGTTGTCGCTTCTTGTCGCCTGATAGCGATGCCAGCTGCTTTCGTCTGTAGCACTTCGTCTTTGCCGCCGAGCTAAGTGGGAATTTCAGATTATGAGCGCGGTGACGGCTTTCGAGCTGCCCGTCAAAACGCCACTTCCGCAAATCACTATGACGCCGAAGATCTTAGGACCGTTCGAGGTTGGATTTTCAGCATTCCATTGCCTAGATTCTGATTCTCCAATAAAGCCTTGTGGTGCGTGGAAAGCAGCGACTAGTTCAGCTAGCGGTCCGATGGAGCGGGTTGGACTTGAGCAACTCCGCCGTGACGAGAAGCGGTAGCTGGGTGAAAAGCATCTGCATGATACTCGTTTGCATAGTGATCTGCCTGCTAATGTTCCTGAAGTCACTGATGCTAATGATGGACTCCGCTAAGGTCAGTCTCTTGAGAACCCTTCAGCTACCGCAACGATCTAAGCTAGTCCTTCCAGCCGATGACACTTGAGTGGGTGATCAGCTGCGTGTGGGGCTTCATGGCTTTGCACGGCTTCGCCTCAGCCCTCTGTGTTGTCTCCTGGACGAGATCACGCTTCTTACCGCAGCTGCAAACCACGTTGTCGACGCTCCAGAATCAGCAGGTACTATTTGCCTATTACTTCCGTTCTCGGGAACAGAGCGAGTCAACCTCTTCAGGGTCCATCGTGCGGGTTGACGGACTTTGCCAGCCTCTACCGGCGGATCGTCATCGGCGCTGCGCTCCTAATCACGACATGGGTCCTGTCGTCTATGAAGGATAGACTCTTCGAAGGATTTCAAGCGAACTCTTCGGAGCCTTTCTCGATAGGGTAAATTTATATAATACATTCAAAGGTTATTCCGGGCACTGCAGTTTGCCACCTGATCTACATGAACCAACCGAATGTCAATAATATCCTTCGCTACGAGCGACCTGCTTAGTTGCGACAGCTTCTTAAATCGAGCAGCTGTTGTTTATTTTATAACGGATAAAGGACTGCGTTACTCAACCCATTTTGGGGTGCGCCACGCATTCTACTTCTACGGGATGTCGTGGAGGCGATTTAATGCGTATTTGGCCGTACAACGATGACTTGCGGTGGCCAGCCGATGAAGAAGTCAGCGCTTTACCCCTTCCAGACAAGTCTGGTATCAATTCACCGACCCCGGAGGTCTGGAAGGCTTGGTTGGCCTGGCCGGGAAATCCGAACCAGAAACCTGGTATAGGGTGCACGCAATAGCCGGCACCTCCTCCGATTGCCCTACCCGCGCCTAAAAAAGTTGCTTATTTGACACGTGCGATGGTTTCACGAAGTGGGTGATGAAGGTTTTTTTCGTGGTTGGTGCTAACGTAGGAAGATCATTTCCCTGCTTCTATCAATTCTTTTAAAACAGAAAGCAATACCACTCCATATTTTTCTCCTCACCACATTGCTCACGCTACTTAGCTACGACCGTTATTCAAAAATATTTTCGCCCAAAATAGCAGCAGAAGGTCTAGGTACATTCCGTGGGTCGGACCTCGGGTTCAAACGTTTGAGATTTTGTAAATTTAGGATGCGTTCTGACTTTCTTAAAGTGTTGGCTTCCTAACCTCGTTTTCAGCCTGTTATCAGATTTTGGTAGCGCTAGTTTTCGTCGTGTTACACCAAAGACCCAGTAAACAGTGCTTGCCTCGACTGGAATTCTTTCACTAAAAGCTATCCATTTATGATTTCTTCGTAGTGCTCTATTAGTTTTGAAAGCATTTCTCATGCGATGTTTCGAGAGTGGAGCAAAATTTGCTCATTGTTAGATCCCTCTCCAGGACATGCCGATTATTCTTCGAATTGCTCTAGAAAACTCTCTTCTTCCTACTTTTAACAAATTGACGTATTAGCATTTCTCGAGTCTACTATATTTCTTCCATCGCGTGTTATTTGTTGCTTCGCCGCTTACTGCTTGCATACTGCTTTTGTCAGGACCTCCTCAACTCGTACAGCAAGGAGTGTGCCACCTCTGATAACGCATTTGCACTCTTGATTAATGAGTCGGTAAAAAGCTCGCCCAAGGTTCACCAAAGGACTTACTTGGAGTGCTGATAACGAATTCGGCATACGATTTCTGGATGACGATAGGTTGCTGTAGCTTACGAAAGGTATGGGTAAGTCTAAAGGATATCCGGTTTCGCAAAAAATTCGTCCAGAAGTATTATCGGGGTTTTGACCACGAATTTGGCATGCATTTTAAACAAATACGTTTCCTAAGCACTATTTTCCACCTCAAAGTAGTGTACTGAAGCAAAGCCCGACTAGGTGAAGAAATCGCCGATATCGACTCAGTTTCTTGTACTACCCATTACAACCGTTACCTACTGTATTCTACCGCATCACCGAAAACAGAAGTCCGACTCACGCCAGCACACCAAACAACCCTCTAGACGAATTTTTAGCGAAAATTTTTCAGTCTTTTCAAAAAGTCTTTATTTTTCATTCAGATTTTCCGTTGTGAAGAATGCCAATGCCTTGTCAATAATGGCACTCGTCCCTCCTGTACGAGTAAGGAAGGTCTGTAAAATAGGCAGCAAGACGTCCATAACACGCAACTGGAGAAAGATTGTAGATTGTGGAATGTCAGTGGATTTGGTAAGAGTAGGAATTTGAGCCAATTCTATAGAAATCAAAAAAAAATGATCGTCATATCGCGGATAAAAAATACTTGCCTATCACATGTGCAGATGAAGAAGCTCATGAGAAACACTTCCAAAACTAATAGTGTCCATTACGCAGAATCATTTATGGACATCATAATGCGAAAACGCTACTCTACCGAAGTCTAAATCCACTCTACAATTTCGAGAGCAGATACAATGCACTCAGCAATCCAGAAACCTCACCTAAAGAATCGAACTCCCGACCATTCCTAGAAGCAGGCAACGATTCCGCCAAAATATTCAGGCGCGGCGGGCGTCCCAATGAATGGCTAGCGTCCTAATAAAACGAGGTCTCAATGCCCCACTTCGGTTTTTTATCGCCATCCAGAAAATTATCGGATTGGTACGAACCGACTATAACTGAACCCAAACCTTTTCAGCTTCATTTCTCAGCTCGGCAAGGTCACTCCAAGCGTCAGTCTTACCTTATCAGCTCGCACTGCAGTGCTACGGTTTTCCGTAATTTTTCACTTTCCCAGATGTCTGCTTCAATTTTGAAAACCCGGTACTCCTTGGACAGACCCCTACAACACTCAATAGACCACTCTGAAAAAGTTCACGTGATAGACGCAGTTAGAAGGATGTTTAGTTGCGATCAAAACTTTTTGCGCCAGGCGGTACTCGAACTCACACTACGCGATGTTCATTGACCTCCCTCGCAAGATTTTGAGGAAGCGGCAGCGCCGAAACGGAAGCCGTAGTAGGGATCTAGGCTAATATTTGGCTTCGCAGAAAGAATCGCTCGTTAAACCCAACGACAAAGTTGCCAAAACTCAACCCGACTCCGACGTGAAAACGGACGACAAAGTGACGCATTTAATTTGAATCAGGAAACGACGAGAAACTCACGCGTGTACTGCGAATTAAAATCAGAATCAGAACACAGTGGGAGTCGTGTAGTCCAGTAGGTCACTCCCTGACGAAAATACTTTTTTGCAACAGTAGTGAGAGCATAATAAGAAAAGTGAAGGATTTTGCAAAGACTCCTTCTTCTGCGCTTCTGGCCGTCATTCGTCTAACAGCAGTGTTTCAGCTACCCGGTGAACCTGTCCACCATGTACGGCCTGGACCCCTTCGTATACTTGGCTGTTGGGATCTCAAGCTCCCTGGCGATGACGGTCTACGTGCTGGTCTACGCACACGTCAATCGCGAATGGGCGACATTCAACGAAGATCTCTCCAACACTCTCCGACTGCATCAGCTCGCGGTTCGTTCGTTCTCGTTAGATTTCCAATGACGAAGACAGACTGCTCACTGATAGCTCGTTTTTGAGTTGGAAGATATTTCAATTCCTCTTCTTCTTCTTCTTCTTCTTCAGCGTTTGTCCCGCATCGTCGCGGGGTCCGCTCTTCTGGTGTTACAACGCCACCTTTCCCGATCCTGCGCTTGATCAGGGTGGACACCAGCTACTTTCATGTCCGTGTGTAACGTATCGGACCAACGCTGCTTCGGGCGTCCTCTAGGCCGCTTTCCAGATACTTCCAACTCAAGGCCAATCTTGCGGACGCTGTCTTCTTTCCCACGCAGAACGTGGCCGTACCATCGCAAGCGAGCTTCGCGCATCTTGTCCGCTATCAGCGCGACACCGAACTTCTGCCGAATGGCATCATTTCTGACGCGGTCCATGCGCGTGACTCCAGCCGTCCAGCGCAGCATCTTCGTCTCCATGACGCTGAGGCGTGTTTCAACTTCCTTAGTCGCAGGCCAACACTCAGCGCCGTACATCGCTACCGGGCGCACGACGGCTCTGTAAATCTTCGACTTCAGGTGCTCTGGTATCCTCCTATCGCAGAGCACGCCAGTCAGCGAACGCCACTTGGACCAAGCTGCACTCACGCTTGAGTTCACTTCAACCATCAGACCGCCGTCAGACGCTATTGCTGATCCCAGGTATTTAAACACCGAAGTGCGTGCAAGTTCAGTACCGTTAATCTTAATGGAGCCGGACTCGTTCACGTCAGTCGTTAGGTACTCGGTCTTCTTGACGTTCAATTTGAGTCCGAACCTCGCTAGACGGTCGCACCAAGCTTGCACCTGCCGCTCGAGATCGTCTTTCTCTTCGCAAGCGAGCATCACGTCATCAGCATCGAGCAATTTCCATGGGACAGGCTTCTGAAGATCTCGCGTAATGGCATCCATGACGACAACAAAGAGGAGTGGAGAAAGCGAAGAACCTTGGTGCACCCCGACAGAGATGGGAAACTCCATCGAGGTTCCAGCTGCAGCTTGGACTCGACACTTTGGACAAGAGTAGAGCATGCGCACCCACTCTATGAGTTCCTCAGGTACGTTGTGTCGTCGCAAGGCGTACCATATAAGCTCACGCGGTACGCGGTCGAAGGCCTTCTCCAAGTCGAGAAAGGCTATATGCACCGGCTTCTGTCTCTCGCGATGCTTCTCCACCAGGAGGCGGGCGGCGTGTATAGCATCAATGGTCCCACAACCAGACACAAAGCCGCACTTGTTGTCGGAGAGCTTGACGATTTCACGGATCCGTCTATCGAGGATTCGCTCGAAGATCTTCATGCTGTGCGAAAGCAAGCGAATTGGACGGTAATTGAAGCAGTCCGCAGGACTGCCCTTCTTCTTCCAAATCGGAATCGTCGTACTGTTGTGCCAACACTCCGGTACTTTCTTCTCCTTTACTACCTGGTTGAAGAACTCAGCCAACCACTCAGCAGGATACCAAAGCTTCGACTTCCAAACATCGGCTGCCAGATCATCCGGCCCTGTCGCCTTACCGGGCTTCATCTTCTTTAGAGCCGCTTCTGCTTCCTCCACGATGATCTTGCGAACGGGACCGTGAACAGAAGCCACAGAAGGGATGGCCGGATGAGGAAATTCCATAGTGGAAGTTTCCTCAAAGTAATCACGCCATCGCTTCAGCGCCTTTTTGCGGTCTGTCAGACGATGGCCGCTCTCGTCATTGATGCCAACAAACTTTTCAATGTCCTCGGTTTGGCGATGGCGGGTCTTAGCAAGTCGGTACAAATACCGCTCACCATCGCGCGATTCGAGCTTTCGGTAGACATCACCATAATGAGTGGCTTTCGCAACAGCCACGGCTTTCTTTGCAGCCTTCTTCGCCTTCTGATACTCCTGCCAGTTGTCGGCTGTTCTGTCGCCGAGAAACACATGATACAGCGACTTCTTCTCTCGAACTTTCGCTTTCACATCGTCTGTCCACAGCCATGCCTGCTTGTCGACTTTGCGTCGTCCAGCCTTCGTAGTGCCGAGTTCCAACCTTGCAGCTTGGCGTATCGCGTCGGTTGCTTTCTTCCAAGTTTCATCGACATTCATAACTGTCGGTAGCCGCACGCGAGAAATCACAGCTGCTTCCTTCTCTTTCATTCGCCACTATTGATTCTTGCAGCACCGCATCGCTTGACCTGCTTCAGCCTCGGAGAGGCGATCTTCAAAGTACAAATCAGCGGACGATGCTGTGGGGCGACCGTTTCATACGGCACGATCTTCGCGTCTGTGACGAGATTTCGGTCACGATCCTTCACAAGCACAAAGTCTATCTGAGACTTGGAGCTCCCACTATAATATGAGATGAGGTGGAAGTCGCGTTTTCGGAAAACGGTGTTCATAATAGTGAGACTATGCGATTCCGCATACTCAAGAATACGCTCACCATCGGGGTTACCAGACCCGTATCCGAAACCACCATGACAGCTGTACCCGTCCTTCGCAGCACCTACGTGCCCATTAAGGTCACCAGCGACTATGATGACATCTTTCGACGGTACCTCTGCTGTCTTTTCATCAAGCAGGTTCCAAAACTCATCCTTGGCTTGATCGGAGCAGCCAGTCTGCGGAGCATACACAGAGAAGAAGTGATAGAGTCGCTCCTTAGCGGCGACAATGATCTTCATCAATCGATCGTCAAAGCGCTCGACGCTTACAATCGAGTCACGAAATCGTTCGGAGACGATTATTCCGACACCGCTGGTAGTCCTGGGACTTCCACATAGAACGGCCTTGAAACCACGTCCTATGTCCCTTGACTTGCGGCAGGACCACCTCGTCTCCTGCACCGCACAGAAATCAACTCTTCTTCGCGCCAGTGCTTCAACCAACTCGCACGAGCGGCCCGTCAACGTACCCACATTCAGCGTAGCCACGCGGGTCCTGCTTACGTTACGGGACTTTCGGACTAGCTCAGTTGCCCCCCCCCCCCCCCCCGATGCCGTCCTCGCATCAGGGACCCTCGCATACTTCTCACACTCGCCGGGCTCTGCGAGTGCGCGTCGGCTCCCGCGGACGCCGTAGCACTGTCTCGAGAAACTTGACTTATCATACACCATGTGATGTGACATGGCTCTTCGTAGGCCGGCCTGTCACAAGGGCCTGTCGCCTGCATACGAATGTCCGTGATTAGCTTAGCTCGCAGAGCGAGCAGTTTCCAGTGGCACCACGTGGAGGAACGGACATCGCCACCAACATATTTCGATTCCATTTATTGAAAACTATAAATGTTCAATCCCCAATGGCCAGGATTGGAAAAGTGGGATAGACATGTATTTCACATATCTACTGGAGACATTCCCACTTTTTTAGAATTGAAAAAAGAACGTCAAACTTTATTAGGAGCGAAAATTCGGCATCTTTAAGAATTAGCTATACTTATTGGAAGCAGCACTAAAATATCTTGATGACTGATGAGGCGTTTAAGCGAGCGTTTTTCCAGGTTCCGGGAGTTTTAACAACGTTCAGCGCAAGGCAGTCTGAACTGATTCGAATGGTGAAGTTCGTCAGCCAGAAAACAGGTGCGTTCTCCCCCGAATTGTCACCAAGAAGATTTTGTTATCAAACAACACTCGACATTTCAGAAGTGTTCTGCTCGGTGTCGACAGCATTCGCCGCTCTCGCGTCAGCGAACACCATCTACATGCTGGCTGGGTTAGTTCGTTTCTGCGCTGCTGCAGCACTGCTGAAGAACTGTAATAAGAACGAGCACTTTGGGTCCAAGCTTGGTGCCTGTCTAGAGAACCAAGGATTACCGAGTTATGACATACTTTCTAAGTAACTGATTTCACTAATTCTCTTCTTCCTGCCCTTTCTCACTGGTTACGACCATTTTCCACAGTAACATCAGAAGCGTTAATGCCTAGTTGTAAACGTGGAAATGGCTCATCCTGGCTTACATCTCTCTGATGGTCCCTAGAGAACAAGGGTTGGTGAGGCTTTTTTCACCTCAAATACTGTGATAATCGTTCTAAATTTATTTATCCGTTTCCTATTCATTTACTATTTACTCACGACCACTATGAACCACCTAACACAAATCATTTCTCCAGGTGCCATACGCGTAGGCTTCAGACTATAGTCATTCCTCCACGTCGATTAGGGCCGTAGACCAAAACCATCATAAACTACATTCCGCGAACTTTTCGGAGCCCACGTTATCATTGGCGCACATCGAAGCGCAGTCGGAAAAAGCACAGGCTGTAGTGTGCATCCGATTCAAGATTCCTGGTTCGGGTCCCGCCCATGCTAAGACTTCCATACCTCCAGGGATGGTGAATTGGTACCACAATTTTCTTTGAAGAATAAAACGCTGAGTTGTCCACCAACTGACCATTGCAAGATACTGTATAGCCCAAATATGCATACAAATTTCCTGCACAAAATCACCTAGAAATAAAAGGCATCGCAAGGGAGGTTGATTGACGGCTACCCTTGTCCTTTATTCTTGTCGGTTGTCTGTGGAACCCGGTAGATTAGAGGAGGCGTTTAGAGCATTTCTAGCTCAAACACCATTCTGCCACAAGGGATGCTGACCTCAACGGAAGGGGAGATCAGAATCAGATTCCGCGACACAGGCATCAGAAACCAACAACTAACCTCGCACGGTGAAGCGGATCCGACAGAACACCTCAAGTATCCTATGCGTATATACGCGGATCCTTCGCAGTATGGTCAGAAATCGCAAACGATTTTACGCTGCTGGGATTCGCGACTATTCAAAATCTTAAACTATTCTGGAGCGAAACTTTAGGTTATGCTACCTTATAAGTGAACGACGTAACGACTAAGTGAAAGTCTAACTACTTTCTACTTTCTTGTTTACGGAACTGAAGGGCATGCTGGCATGTCAATGTTTTTCCTTACTAGACAAGTCTGGTAGCCATACCCCGGCCTCGGAGATATGAAGGGCTTGGTTGTCCTAGGCGAGAAATCCAAGAACGTGGAATCGGGTGCACGCGACAGTAGGCACCTCCTCCGACTGCAGTTCACCTGTCCCCTCTGAAGGATAAAGGGACAAATGGAATATGGTGGGGGTTAATCCATTTGGAATACGGTATGTCCTGTAGGCACATTGAAAGCGTATTCCGCCTGCTCGATGTTTTGTGGCGAAATGTGATGAAAAACCATGGCTATCACATTTTCGTAGAGGTCGGATACTAATTTTGCGACAACGAGGGAGGAGAACACGCTGACGGCTTAACAACTACAAAACCGAGAGATGTGGTTAGGATACCTCAGTGCACATGAGAGTGACGTCTCCTTTCGACTATGCCATATGCTGACAAGCACTCCTTCCGAAGTCGTAGTTCCAGCTGTAGATATCACTGCCTGGCCAGCCTTCTCTGTGTGGCACCAATGTAGCTGTTTGCCTCGAAAGCTTTGAGGAGTTACGAAAAACCTGGTATAGCCGCAGTGGATCGAGGCTGTGTGTAAAAAAACATCAGCCCCAAGGTCTCTGAATTCTTTCCCTCGCTTTTCGAATTATTTCTGAGGAGTTTCCTTCCTTCAATATATTTATGCTGTATCGGGCGATGATAGATAATACAAGGAGAATAAGAAAAAGAATATTTATTCGCCAAAAACATGGTACAGTATGAAATTTTAAGGAAACCTTATGATATAAGTTGGCTGTTTTGAGGTAAGCGTGGCATAAATAGTTTTATAAAGAAACTTTGTTTGAGAAATTCCTTGTTCTCTTTACTTACTTTTCTGGAGTAAGCTGTTGTAACGATGTTTTGATGCGATCAAAACTCTAGCGCCAGACGGGACTCGAAAGAGTACCTCTTGCTGACCGAGCGGGATCAATTGCACGAGGTGTGGATGCTGCATTTGACCAATCAGCGCCGGTGGTGTGATGGCGCAGAGCGTTCCCGCCCGGGCAAGAGGAGGGGCGGGTTCGAGTCCCGCCTTACGCTAGAGTTTTGATCGCAAAAAAACATCGTTACAACAGCTTGCAACCTCGATACCAGACACTTTGACTAAAAGAGACTGACTTGAATCTTTTCTGGAGTGCTTAGTACTTGTTTCCTAATAAATTGCCTAAAATGGGAATCAATAAAGGCTGTATATGAGCATGAAAAGCAGGAGATGGGAGCTCATGTCCATCCTTGCACACATTTTTTATCAGAACAAAATAGTGTTGCGCCAATTAAGCAGTCAGCTGACACATACTTTATACCTAAATACAACGTTGAAACCACTTGTAAGAATATTGGACAAAACCTGCTGACCATGATGAGGCGAGACGGGTGAGGATCCAGAGAAGAGATTCTCCCTCTGCATCCTCTATCTCTTGCAGCTTTACCTGTAACAATGCTAGGTGTCCTCTTAAGCCATGTCATGAAGGAGCATAAAGGTAGATCTGTTGCTCTAGGCTTCCACTGCGAGACACTTCCGCAGTATTTTTGCTATCGAAACTTTACCTGATGAAAGTTATTTATGGAAGCGAAGTACTCGATGAAGCATCATAGTTTCCAGGTTCGGCAGTGAAACGTCGGTGACAATGAAGGTTCTCAGTTTCCTGTGGATGAATTGCACGATGGCTGTGATTCTGATAACTCATCGGCAGCCGGCCCAGACGCAAGCAGAGGTAATAGAATCTTATTTACTGCACTTGCTATGAGGTGTCCAGCTGCTTCCCTATCCTTTTTCCATCGCTAAGTTCCTTCAGGTCAATAACACGGCTCAGCTGCTCCTTGCTGACGACATCGCTCAACACTCTCAGGACGAGCAAGTGAGTAGCAGCCAACGAAGAACAACGCCTTTCGTGACAGCAAGTCCGAAAGACAAACACTGACCCCACAAACTCATTCACCGCTCCCGTGCACGGCTCCCCGAACTCCGAAATATAATACAACCGGTTCGGTCGACCATTGATGAATGCGCTCCCTTCCATCACTGTCAATATTATGCCGCTGGAGCAGTAACTGGAAATAACGCCACGGAGGTATTGCCAAAATGCGCACAGCGGAAACAGTACAAACAGTTGCGAGCGCTCGGACACGTGCGTCATAAATAAATAGTGTTCTCGAGTCTAGGACAGTTCTACGCCGCATCACCACCCAGAATGAATCCTCCAGGAGGAAGCAGTCAGCCCTTTACAGAAGTTATTGGGCGTGATTGATGCTGTGTATCTTTACCCGCCTCGTATTTTCGTCCGATCTGCTGCGTCGCCATTTCTTTGTCAACCTTGCCATTCATCGCTCATCCATATACTGTAAAAATAGGACTCGCTCAAGAGACTAAGTAGATCTGGCACCGAGATGGCAGGACGGGAACACCTTCCATTTTGTGAAGAGAGCCAGCTGGTTCTCAGGGACCTTGCTTAATACAAGAGCAAGATAAAGGAACCAGGAACCACAAATAAATAACAATTTTTAAGTAGCACGAAAAAAAACAGATACCAGCAGAAAGGGGACATTCAGCTACCAGTTTGCCTCAAGTGTTTTACCATACGCTGTATGAACGGTCCAATGGTGCCTTTCGATTTAATGCACTACATTAAAATTATAAAAGTGTTAGAGCCTATCTCTTTTCTTTGCTCATGACATATTTGAATGGGGAGATCGCGGAGGAGGCGCCGGGTTTTCCGCCCAGGCCAAGCAAACCTTCCAACCCTCAAGGTATGGTACCTATACATTGGAACCGAATGAATCATTTTCGGATATCCGATTCCGAAATCACGATCCGACTCATTCAAAAACCCGGGCCCGCGAAATTGCCATTATCCAAATCATCCAAAAATCCGGGGTCCTGGAATTTGCATCATTCGATTGATCCAGTTAACCGACTTTTCGATCGGATCTAACGTATAGTGGTACCAGAGTTGCATGGGAGTAAGAGAACACTGAGCTGACCTGGCTGGCCAGTGCGAGTCATGGTATAGGTCAAATACGCATTCAAACTGCCTCCACAACATCCCTTGGATGTAGAATGCGTGGCTCATCCCCAGAAGGATCAACACCGTCCTTTATCCCTTTACCTTTTAATGTGTTTGGGGTGATGGATGGGGCATCATGGGCTTATCGAATCGAAGCCCTTGGAGTACGTTCAGGGTTGGTTCAAAATATGGCCTAAGCGCCGTGCATACATTTCTGAAAGCTCCTTCCTTGTTCTGTTCCAATCATGTTCCACCTTGGCTTTATCCTTCCTAATCTCTTTGAGTGGAACTCACCAATGTCTGCCACCTATACAGGACTTGAACACTTTTGAATCCTCCCAGATTAAGATCTGTAGCCTAATTTTGCTACAGCTTTCTTCCGAATTCTGCTTGGGCTTCTTAATTTGTTCCTGTCGTTTGAATGTCTGCTGTAGATTCCTAAATGAAGACATCGTAAATCCGCATCTTCCGCGTCATAAACTCCCAAAAATTAGAGAACATTATCAAGTGGAGTTAAAGATGTGCCTTTTGTTCCTAGTTTTTAAACCATTCATGCTGGGCAGTCAAGTGTAGAATAGCAAAACCCGATCTATTTTTGGGCCGGCCTAATGTCTCGAGGAGCACTTATGCATTAAAACAATCTTTTTTGGTTACTGCCCATAGAAGTTCAAATATCTCTTGCTGCAGATAGCTTTCCATTCTACAAACAAACACGAATCTGAGAGCGTTTAACGCACTCAGCATGTCTGGCACCTTACCAATTGAAGGTCCGCATCGCCCCTGGCCAATCGTCTTCCGTTCTTTCGGAGTTCCTGAATGTGTAGCAACCTTAAATAGAGCGGAGACGAACCTGACTTGACCATCGGCCGGGTGCCGCAAGTCGCTGTATAGGCGAAATGGCGCACTCAAACCTCCCCCGTACAGGTGGAGTGCGTGGCGTGTCCCGAGCAGTTTAATTACCGGCTTCAGAAGTCGAAGCTACAACTGAAGACCTTCCTCAAAGTGCTTATCCTAGCCTCGTTCCAGATCTGGAGGACGTTTAGGTCGATGGTGGATCGGGCCCACCACAGCTCGACGAAGATGTACCTCCTGCAGGCGTTCGCCGTTGACGAGCACTTGGCACATAAGGTACACCTCTCCCCATGTCTCGATCTTGCCTACTTGACCACCATCTCCTCTCCGTTTGCAGATACTCCTCATAGTGCCGAACATCGGGACGCTGATGGTGCTGATCAAGAAGATGGGTCTTGTATAAACCACACTGTGTACATAATAACAAGGAATAAATGTATTTATATGTGTACCAAGATACAACAAGAACAAATCTAATGAAATCTTAGCAACTATAAAACGGACAGGTTGAGGGGTTACAGTGACCGTCGGCCGGCCGGCCGTAGTCGGACGCGCTTGACCGCAGAATTGCACGCGATAATTTACTATGCAAGTATTATAACAGCCGTCAACTAACGCAGAAGCTAAGGCTCGAGGAACACACGGATAGGAGTTATTAGCTGGCTTGGGAAGATATTATCGGGAGGAGTCAGCGGACATGGGAAACTAGGAGCTCATGGCAAGGACCGGTTTTGCGAACGTTATGGCGGGGAGCTCAGCGCCCGTGAGCCCCACCGCGGCTACATGAATGACTCAGTGAAGTAAAGTGGTGTCAGACGCGGTTAGACGAACATGGTTCGCCGACGAGGGGCCTGCTGCTGTTGACGAGAACTACAATCTGCAAGGAGCGAGGGGATTAGGAAGGCGACAGCGCGAGGGAGGGAAGAGAAGGGTGCACGGTGAAGACGGAAATGATCCCCAGTCCCAGCAACCATGGACGAGCGTACCTGTTACCGAGTTGCCTATGATTATGTTAGTCGGAATCTATAAGACACGTTCCAGTGAAGCGCCCTAGGACGGAGACAGAGATGACGACGATTCAATATGCAGCAGCGAGCAGACGCGCAACGGGTGAGAAGGTGAGTGAAGACGATGTGAGAGCGTTCGTCTCGAAATCGATCTACGAAAGGTGAAGATGAGCCACAGTGTTGCGAACACCTGAAATATACACTCGCATTACACAGGTTGCTATGTCCAACACCTAGTCCTGTTCCCAAACATAGCCTTTCAAGCAATGGCGCTTGGGATCAAAATACATGACGGCCCTAAAAAGGCAAACGCTGGTTGGAAGGGGGCAACATTGTTGTCGGCAGATCTACCTAGCTTAAGAATGATTAAGGCTCACACGTAATCCAGAAAAATATAAAAGTTGTCGGTTATGAATGATGAATTTTGTGCCATGCTGCACCATAGACAATGCAAGGCTAAAACTGCGCTGTCTGACTTTCGGGATTTCAAACTGTAGCCATCACTGGTTTGTACACATAGCGACATGTGTGCTCCAGTCTTGTAGTGAAATAGCGAAGCTGCTGTTTCGTTTGTTAAACTATAGGGGGGATATGGTTAGTTCAACGTCTAACACACCAAAACTATGCTGAATCAACAAGTTAGCTATAGAACTAACCATAAGCTAAATCTACTGCGCTGCTCATCACAACTAGCACTCCGTGCTAAATGTATTGAAAGCCAAGATCGAGCTAAAAACGTGTGAAGCTGGGATAGGATCAGTCAGCTCACTACAAAACTAAAACATCGTAGTTGTGGTTCGATTCCTGCATACCAATGGCGTCCATAACTTGAAATGTCGAAAGAGTGCACGGCGCAAATTTAGCATTTTGCATATTGTAGCCTTTCTCTTTCATAGTCATCATCCAAACCTTCACTATTGATGGTAGTGTCACTACAGCAACGATACAGTACTTCAAGTAGTGTTCTCAATTTTGGAGGGAGGCGGGGGCAGCACTTCATACAATTTACAGTGTATTCCAGTTTAGTTTCCGACATTAGGAGAAGCATTCGAAACACTATGCTCGCTTCGCGATCATAGAGAATGCAGCTCATAAACAAGCAGTGGAGTGTCTAAACGTGAAGATTTGGACGAGGGCATCCCTACCATCCACAACATTTTTCTTTTTCAGCGATTTCATACAGGCTTTGAACTTCTCCAACAGTGTTACTGGCAGCAATGTATGACTCTTTAAACAGGGCTTGCATTCTTTGGGATACCCTGCAGTGGAGTAGTCACAAAGCAACACCTACATAAAGGCACCCAATTTTCCGCCGTTTCAATTTTTTGATGATATGGTTCAATGAGTAGGTACAAATAGATACGTCGATAAACGGTAATTTTATATCGCCTCCGACATGGTTTACCCTGAGAGAGGGTGTTATCCTATATGCTCGACTGCTTCCGGCAAGAATGGGGGAGGGGCACTCTGTATCTCTACCATAATAAATGTTAAAAACGAATGTAAGGAATGATGGCGAATGTTAAAAACCTTTACAATGATACAAGTGAGCCTGGATATGTATGAAACGGAAGCTTTCTCTATTTTCCATTTCCAAAGTGCCGTGGTCATGCATCTGACTATTATAACAATGATTTGTTGCAACTAAAAACTATGCCGCCAGACCTGCTTGCTAGCTTATTTGATCGCTTCTATCAAGACCTTCAGCTCAACTAGTTCCATGCTGGTATCAGCGGCCGGCTCTTCTCGATATACGGGTGAGTGCTGATGGGTCCCACGAGGTGTGGATGTTGCGTTCGATCAAACAGCGTCGTTGGTGTAATGGCGTAAGTATCCTGCCCGTTGAACAGTGCGTGCGGGCTCAAGTCCTGCCTGGCGTTAGAGTTTTGATCGTAACAAAACATCGTTATAACAGCTTATAACCTCGGTAGCGCCCATTTGAGGGCTGAAGAAAATGATTTGACTCTACTCCATGCTATTGTAGTCTTGATAATAGATGTTATTTCTTGCAAATTTCTGCCAAAAAAGAAAATGTTCGGTTAACAATAATGCGCTGTTAAGGCCATAAAATGTTCAATTCTTGCATGCAGACAGATAAATTTCTCCACTTGAAGCTTCCTCAGAAATGTGAAAAGTTTCTGCTTATTCTTTTGTAGGCGGTAAGTCTGGACCTTACCTAGGATTAAATAGTTCTTTAAACTCCCATTCCACCCATTTTCGCACGGTCAACTTCAAGATGCTACTTCACGTTGACGTCTTACAAGGAGAGCCTCCAAAGTGGTGGTGAGCTTTTGCGATGCAATTTTTACTGGATGCAGCGTCTCGTGTGGGGAGTTCAAAACCATAATTACCTTTTCCGGAATGCTCTTCTGTGGTCTAAAAAAAACGTGTGGGCGCGTGAGCACGAAGTTCATGACGCCCTGCTGCCACCCAGCCCAATGTGGTCGGCTGGCCTAGTTGTAGTGTTGTAGCTACACAGGTGCATGTTCGTGGGCTCGATTCTCCCTTGCACCGGTGTTTTCTGCAATTTATCGTCAGTGGGACCCTTTATCCCCATTTCCATCACATTTTTGAACAAAAACATGGCAACAAATGTCGTTTACGTTCATCGAGCTCTTTGTGTGGAAAGGTGGACTTCCAGGTTAAGCAAGTCGAAACTGATGCCATTTTCGTGATCAGCACCCCAATTAAACCCACGCACAAAGTTTGGGCGAAAGTGGTAACTCCGACCTCATCACCCTCACTTACTCCTCCCACCCTCTCTAAACTGTCATAAGAAAACGGGAAATCCAGAAACCGATGTCAGATTCATGATCAGCACACAGAGTAACACCCGTAACCGAAGTATGAATAAAAAATTTTTTCGACCTCGCTAATACAGTGCATGTGCCCCTTTCGATTTTCGAACAGTCAAGCTGTTTCAAGATGATAAGATGATGTAGATAGCAAATTAAGAATAGCTAGTGATGTACCAACCTTCCTCAACCATTGATGGAGAATTGCAAAAATAGCTTGCAGGCGAAATACACTGCTCACAAAATGAACATCTAGCTTCTATCTACCACTCTTTCAAAAAAGGCCGTAGTAACACCGATATTTTACTTTCTGTGTAGCCTCACCGCTTAACGCATTCAGTTGGTTTCCACTTCGAATGGCTTCACACCTCAATGACCGCCTTTGTTTGACCATGAAGACCGAGGTTCAAAGCCCGCTCTAGGCCCAGGCTCAAGTGAGGGTGGTGAGGTCGGATGCACCAATTTCGCCCAAGCTTTGTACTTTGGGTTATTTGGGGTGCTGATCACTAATCTGGCATCAGTTTTCGCCTTGCTCAACCTGAAAGTCAGAAATTCGAAGAAATTCCACTTTCAAAGAGCCCAATGAACGTAAACGACATTTGTTACATGTTTTTGTTCAAATTGTGTTGGAAATTGTGGTAAGGTCGTTTATACTTCGACGCCGAGCGACGCGACGCCACGTATTGTGGCCACATTGATCGGGCGACGTGATCGATCGATTTGGCCACTATACATGCCGTCGCGTCGCTCGGCGTCGGAAGTATAAACAGGGCCTACAGGGTACCACTGACGATAAATCGCAAAATGCGAAAACGCAGGCGCAAGGAAGAACCGAACCCACGACCATGCTCCTGTGAAGCTGCAACACTACCACTACGCCTGCAACACTACCACTACCACATTGGGCCGGTTGGCAGCAGGGCGCTATCACACGTCCCCACGCTTTTGTTTTCGATCACCGAAGAGCATTCCGAAAAAATTAACTATGGTTTTGGACTTCCCCACGAGACCCTACGTCCTGTAAAAATTGCATCGCAAAAGCTCACCGCCAGTTTGGAGGCTCTCCTTGTTAGTGAGAAAAAACTTCATCATTAAACAACAAAATACGAAGTGAACGGGCAGAAAAGCATGCTACGATCTTTTGACTTTGTTCCCCTATATGTGTTTGCTGTGATATCCGCGGTTTAAAACAACAAAAATCCTGAATAAAAGCAATCCAACATATAGAAGCTCGAAGAGCGCTTCAAAATTAGGAATAACCATCTCCGTCCTGAATTATATTCAAGTTGTTGCGCTAAAGCTCCGGCCTATAACCAATTTTAAAGAGGAAGAAGAAAACAATACACAAGCACGACAACAAAATGAAGAATACTAGGCAAACATCTTTAAAAAAGACAAAACATGGCTGGTTACTCACCTGATTACCAGTTTTGTCGCGGAGAGACGTTTACTCCTGCTAAACTCGCCACGGTACTTCCACTGCCTAAGCCTCCTATGCCGTCGGATAGACGAGACATCACTTCGGACATCTCGTCTGCCTCTTCGTTCGCTTGTTTCATATCGGCCAAGACTCTGGAACAGACAATGCAAACTCCTGCAACTACTGAAGCCTTGCAGGTCTCCCAAGTCTGTAATCTGTTTCACGGATACAGTCTCTGACGAGAAGGAGGCATACCGTGCAAATCTTGTCCATTCCTCGCTTCGCAACACGTACATACTCTCATGGACATCGAACAGCTGGAGGTTGCCCTGGTCGTCTCCAACGCATAGATGTTGTCCTGGAATGGGAAAATGATTCAGTCGGCTAAACAGAAAGCGTCTTCGGCGTCCAACTAACCATTTTCGGCCCATGCGATCTTCTTTAAGAATCCTTCTTGAGCGATGTTCATTCGCGCTACGGGACCTTCTATATCCTCATTGAGGTTCCACAGGAATAACTAAAGGTACGCTTGTTAAGAAGCTTATCGAAAAGAAGCTAAGCGATACGCGCTCACATTGCCTTCGGCATCAATTGAAGTGAATACGGCCGGGTGCACTGGCGACCAGGCAACATCAAATACATAATCATTATGCGACTCGAAAGAGAACCGTAATTTTGGATCCTGAAAATCATCGCAATAATGACGAAGACTGAATGCCAAGTTAGCACGAAAGACAAACCTTTGTACTCCACAGTTTCACAGTAAAATCTGAGCTGGAGGTCAGAAACAGATGAGAAAGATCCACTGGACCAGTAGCTCTATGGAACGCAATGCCGCACACCGGAGCGCTATGACCTGAGAAGAAGATCAGTAAGCACTGAAGAATGTGCAAAACAACCCGTACAACCTGGAATACTTTTAGAATCCAACGTTTAGCATTGAATCAATTCTCGCTTCGAGCTGCAACTCCGCTAATCCTTAAAGTCGTCCCTTAAGGTTAGAGATGCGAATACATAGAACAAAAGATCACTGAACTTGAGCAGGATGCTAGTCTAAAGGAGGAGTCTCCTAGTGTGGCATGCTGTTCCGAGCTGCTGTGATGCCTTTATGACAGAAACTACAAAACCCCAGAAAGATGACTTAGAAAAGGGCAAAAACGAGAAACACCCTTGCGTGTAGTCGAAACAGCTGTCCACAAGTTACCTAAAATTAATCGCAGTTTTAAACGTGGTAAGGATAAAGAAGATCAGCATGGCCAGTCCCCTTGTGCTACAATTGTAATTCCACACGACATCGCAGAGGCATTTCGAACGCATATTCGGCCTGTTGAGTGCCTCGGGGTCCGGCACCTACTCATCACTACATGCAACGATGAAAGCGGCAAAGCCGCGACTTCTATTGACATAATAACTTCCTCTGTTCATCTTTTTCAGACACGTCTGGCACCTGCATACCGACCTATGAGGGATGTGAGCCTTGAATGGCCCGACGGCACAAAAAACCTGAACTGGTGTGAGATTCGCATAGGAGCAGACGCGTGTTTCGACTGCGCTTTACGCGCTACTACTCTGCAACCCAAGTCACAAGTAATATGTTAAAGGCAGCTCAACATCATTTCTAGACTTCAACTAACAATGCCCATTACTAGGCTTCTCTATGCACATTCCTGGTGTTCAATGTGATCAAAAACAACAGAGTTTGATGGATTTGAAAGAAGAAATATGTCTCCTTTCAAGCATCACTAATTCAAAAGTCATGGTTGGTAAACCAATTGACATAGGCCTACTTACGTAACCGATCTGGACCGCGCAGTAACCTAATGGTAAGTTTCCATTGCTTCGCTTAACGTTAGAAGCGAATGATTGCATGAAAGGTGCCACCACAAGCTGCACAGCAGACTTCTTTGAACTCTATGGAGCAGAAAGCTCTAAGTAGGTGTTCTACAATCCTGAATTTGTTTCTGGGCTAGGTTCATTCTTATGTAGTGAATGGGGCCAACGATCAGCTTTCCTGCACAAGAATAAGAGTGAATCTCCAGACATTAATATTGCAGCCCACCTCCTTTTATAAGTTTACAAGTCTTCCAGGGAATGAAAGAAACGTACTGAACGTGTACACAAAACGAGCACAAGCGTGAGTCTCAGATCCGACTCATTTGTAGTGTGGAGGAAAACATTCAAAAGTTAAATGAACTTGATTTCTCCCCGGCATTCTCCTTCCCACGACCAGGTTCTCGTATTTACAATGCAGTATTTGTTTTGTTTCAATGGCTATGATTGCCTTCGCTGGCTCTACATCGCACAGCAATTGAATTTACAAAACAAACCGCCTAATAAAGCCAACCACGAAAACTACCAAATATCAGAACATACCGTCAAAGAAGGTGTGCTCCTGTGCACTGGGTTGGCCTGTCCCGTGACGACTGAGCGCATATGCGTGACCGTCTTCGCTCCCCACAACGAAGTTATTCATGTCCGCCACAGGGAACGACATACACAGACACGGAATCTGGAAGGACAGCTGTGCCTCTCCAAACTACAGCTAAAGATCTTCCGGCGGCCACCACAAATTCCGCGAAACTGAATATTTTTGCTGGACCGCAGGCAGTACAGCGTGCCTAATATAAAGAGGGATCCGTTTTTATTCTGAAGTACGCGAATACTCATCGAACCTTCACGACTCCAGAACCACTTTACGTTAATCCTTCGCGGATTCAATGTTAATGATCACTCCCCTCCCCCTAATCCTTGACACTGCACCCACAAAGCATTTGTTCAGACACTACGGCACAAGTATAGCACTCCAACACAGTGATTCTTTTATTGCAACTCATGGTCTTCATGGCGTGAAAAACCCATCTCTTGGTGAATGGTGGGATTTATGCCGACGTCAATCAACTACTATTCATGCCCTCCATTTCTTCGTTAAGGCATGTTATAGACTCCTCGATGGATGCCTCACCTTTGCAATGATGCAGGTGATCCAACCTATGTATGACATGAAGGACCAGTCGATGAATGAGCTCGAATTAGGTCTTTCGCCGATTGGTCGATCACCAATACACTCACTATCCCATGTGCTTGCTCACAGCATCACGCTCGCACATCGAATCTGATGTCTATGGCGGACGCTTTGGCCCACGTGCTGAAGCGACTCCTGCGAACAGCGTTGGGAGCGAACTTACACTCAGAACCTCGCTAGCCCTACTATTTTTCTACACTCTCACTCCAGGGTAGTTATATGGCGAAGTCAATGTGGCTACCACCTAGTGCTTGAACTGGGCAGGAGAAAACGAGCGATTTAGGGAGCTTTCAAGAGCATCGAAGTGGTGAAGACGACCAGCGCATGCACCCACCTATTATCCTCCGCTGTTCTTTACGAGCTGGTATACGCCTTAGAAACATGGACCATACGAAAGCGGGATGAGCATGTGATCAACGCCGCACAACGTGGAAACAGCTCGCAAGTGTGAGAAGGCTTCATCGACATGCACGGGACATAGCGGGTCATAGATGCATTCGGGTGGGTCAAGTCGTTGAGCACTACAAAAGGTGGGCCCAACCAAGTAAGGCGTTTTGCCGTTTTGTCGTAAACGACTATATTCCTAATGATTTCAAAAACAAAAAAAAAAACACCAGTACGCCCAGCAGAAGGTCGGACTTCTTCGTGAAGGCAGTAAATGAAGGATATGATGCTTCCCTTGCAACCCGAGGATTCACTGGACCAATCTTGCACCGGCGGGAAAGTGGAGATGCTGCTGGTCCTAGTTCGTGCAAGCAAGAAATAAAGTCAGGATTTGCGGCAGGCACAACTAAAATGTCAAGTTAGCACCTAGGCAAGGAACAAGAGATGCCTACTGAAGCACTGACCGGCTTTTATGTGCTGCTAGGAGTAAAGATAACAGATCACAGGTTTATCTGAGAGAAAATGGATGGCTACAGCCAATGTTTAATTGTTTCAAGAGAGAGCACTTCCCTTTGTTGCCTCCCTTCCCTTTGGCTTATGCCCATTGAAGAGTGCGGAGCGTACCTACGTGCCGAAAGCGCAATCCCATTACTTCTTAAAACATAAAGGTGCACCGCTTTGTTCCGACCGGTCGTCGCTAGCATTGGATAGAATCTTCCCCTAGTTTAAGGTGCACAAAGCCAGAAGCTCGCAGAAGGCCAAACACTTGGGGAAATCTACCATCGTGGCGAACCCATTCACTCTCCGTTATTGGTCAATTTATCACACAGTCCTGACTACAAAATCTCGTATTCAGAACAGGTAGAGTTCGTGACGCATCCAGAGGGATTCCAACGTGACCGTCCTGCTCAACATGAATATGAAGTGCAAAGTAAAGGTGCAGAGAATAAGCGCGGGTTTTCCAGTTGTTTGAAATACGCCACGTGTTCTATTTCTACGGGAACTCGCCGAGGCAATTCAAGTGAGTATTTGACGCATTCAGAGAATCGCGGTCGCGAGCCGTTGAAGAAGTCAATGTTTCACTTTTCAAGTGAAACATGGCACCAATTCAGCGATCCCTAATTCTGTTCCTACGGATAAGAGATGGAGGGCCTGGTAGGCCTCGGCGAGACCCGATTCAAGAACCTTGATTCGTAGTCGAAGCGACAGCTTGCTTCTTACAAATCTCCGCTGCCACGCAGCGGCTGAACGTGGTGACAGATGAAGGAGGATTACGGCTTTACCTGCTTTCCTTGCCTTGACAGCAGCTCCTTGCCGTCAACTGGTTGCGTGAGATTATCCACGTTCCAGCTGCACATTTTTCCATCCGTACTTATGGATACCTTGAAACGAAGAAGAATATGTCTCAGCTCTAATGACGCTCAAAACAGTCGACATACCAAATTGTGAGCGTTGTGAGTACCAATGACCTCTAAGGCGTACACAGGGTGTGTATGTGCAGAGGTTGAAAGCGGGCTCTGGAAGTGTACTCATCAGCTCCCATCAACGGAGTTCAAGTCGACAACTGACCTTGTGAATTGGCGTCTTCTTGTTGGCGACTCGGTTGTCCCACATGCAGATCTGGCCCGAGTAGCACCCTGCCATTATCAGGTGTGCATGAAACCGCGCCATCGCAACGGAGGCTAACCGTGACTGGCAATGGAATACGTACCTGGAATGCAACGCCTTGGACATTGGCCAGCTTGACACAGCCCAAAAATAGTGGAACGTGAAAGCTCTGATGGCTTCATATTGTTGTTTTCACTGTTGTTTTAAATGCTGCTTGTTAACAGTACTTGAACTGTTTATCTGCATACCCGTCCACGTACAAAATAAATAAATCGATAAATATAAATAGATGATAAAAGCGTAATCACTCACTCTGGTGAGTCTTTCTTGAATTTCGTGTTCCAAATCAGCACAACTCCTGGCGGTTCGGAGGGAATGTCCTTGTTCTGAAATAAGAATCGCCAAGTCAATAGCAACAGAATGTTGAAAAGCGGCGGATGCATGAAATTTCGCTAACAAACTATAAAATGCTGTCTAGAAACATTAGGTTGGAAAAAGTCTCTTCACACTTCGAAAAGTTTTTTACAGTTCTCCTTGTAATCACACTAGCCAATATTAATTGCTGATTTCATAATCCAATCACACTTGCCTACCGTTCGCACGCGGACACAGGTCAAGACCCTTCTTGTACTTCGGTATCTATCCAGTCATCCGGACTCAATGCCAGATCTACCTTATGACATTAAAGGATCTACAGCATGTCAGGCAGCCGACCAAGTTAGCCATATATATGGCCTGGGATCTACTACTCATCGCGCCTCTTATGAGCGGTTCGGAAAGTTTTTAAAGGGGGATTATTCACTCGAGGATAAAGCAAGGTCAGGAAGGCCAACTGAATTGGACGACGCTGAACTACTCCATCTTCTCCGTAACGGTAGTAGGCAGACTACACGTTAATTGGCAGAGAAGCTCGAAGTGTCTCAAAGGATAATGGAAATCCATCTGAAGGGTCTTGGCTTTGCATGGAAATTTGGAGCTTGGATTCCACATGCCCTGTCAGACGCTCAGTGCAAAACCACATGTCACAAGACTCACAAGAGAAACAATAAAGGAGCTGGGCTGGGAGGTAATGCCACATCCACCGTGTAGCCCTGACCTCGCCCCTGCCGACTACCATCTCTTCCGTGCTCTCAGTCAAGAAACTGGACAGAAATAATTTGAAACGGATGAGGACCTCAAAAATTGGATTCAGCAATGGTACGACTCCAGAACTGCAGTCCTTTAAGCAAGAGGAATTAAAAAAGTACCCAGTCTTTGGAAAAGTGTAGTGGAACAAAATGGAGTCTATCTCAATTCATCTGACGTTGTAGTTGTGAAGTAATAAGTCTTTGAAAAAAAAATGAAGACTTTTTTCAACCTAATAGTATAAAGTTCATGCACCTTCTAAATCAAAACGGACCTCTTTCAAATTAAGCTAAACTTTTTATGAAGATAAAATAGGTTTGCAACTTAGAAAATACAATGAGTTTCTTTGAAATTGTATAAATCGCCTGCTGCAGAAAAAGGAGTTGTCCCCTTTCGTGGTTTTGCGGAGTTACGCACTAGTCAGCGTACAACAGAAAGATGTACCCATTACAAAGCCTCAAGTAATTACATTAGCTATCAGACCCCAACGAGTATATGGCGTTTGTTGTCACACCCATAAAACTATTGCTCCTTGCACTTCAAAAATAAGCTTAATGTTTGCAGTAGCGGTTAGTTTAATCCGGAAGAATTCGTATTGATTTCAAGTGTCGAGTATGACGTAGAAATAGTATAAAAATTACAAAATTAAAACAACCATTAGAACTCTATCTAAAGACATTGATGTAGAAGCCCAAGTAGATCTTCGTGCAAGGAGGTCGCCGAATTTTTCGTATCCACCGAGTGTTCATACGCCAAACAACACCATGTTCAACCATGGGAAGAGAGCTTCACTGAATACGCATGAACAATAACGACTTTGCCTTGATCGAATGAAGACCGATGATTAATTCCTGGCAGTTTTTTAGCATCGACTAGCGAAAGCGAAGCCATGAAAAGCTTTTGCTATCCAGTTAGCTTTCTTTCACGTGGAATGAAGCTATCGCCTTTGCTATAGCTGCTCAACTAAACTAACTGCTCATACGTCACGCGAATATATTTCTCCAAAACTATAGACGCAAAGTCAAAGGGAAGAAAGAGCCCCACCACTTGCGCCACTGCTACAGCGATACTCTTCCACCTGGATTTCTGCAGGCTGTCGATGGTATAGCTTTAGGTCAGAAATACTTTTTTGAGGAGCTCGGTTGGGTAAATTTTAAAGACAAAATCCCTAACCGTTTTTAGATCGTAACGTCAGGTCAATAAACATTCCACCTAACAACCTCATAGCACAGAGCTTAAAAACAGTTTCTCAGCAATGCCAAAGTTCCAAGACAAGAAGACTTGGAGACGCTCGATAATATTTCAGAAATCTACACTTCCACATACAGTTAGAAATATTTCAGTGTAAACATAAGCGGTGAAAGTGTGAAGGAGAGCCACTTACATAATCGTAGGATACCGCCACCAGCTCCGGATGTTGCTCCGAGAATGCAATTCCGGTTACAGCTCTGAAAATGCTCATTCCCATTTGAAGCCTCCAAGGAAACCATCTGGTGTTACAAAATAAAATAAAAAAGGCACTATTCAGATTCTAAAAATCTCCTAAAACCCAAGGCACCTATCTAGTTAATGTGTCAAAAAAAGCAAACGCTAGCTGTGCCGCACACTCCGCTTACCTGATGTCGTTGAGTCATTTCAATCAGCAATTTACTATAGAATCTAATATGTGGTTAATAAGCAAATAAGCGAGTCTTTCTCCTTTTCGTACAGAGGACTAGTGGACTGCAGAAGACAGAGGGAATGGAAACATGGGCGAACTGAACACACTCTAATCTCAGGGAAGTAGTTATTAATGGGGTCTTTTACAATGTTTTGTTGCTTTTAAAATTCTGGCCAAGCGAGACTAACTCACACAGTCTGCTAACCGGGTGGGAATGCTCTAAACCATTACACCACCAGCTATGTTCGATCGAGCGCAACACCGTTTTGAGGGATTACAGCCCCAGTATCAGCCACTTTGGGCTTTAAAAATGAATTGGATCTTTGAGGTCTCGCTGTTCCAATATTTTATTTCCACAGTAACCAAGATTTCTGGTGGACATGGACATGGACATTAAAGCACTAGTATCATGTCAACGTAGAATTGCTTCTGGTTAGGAATTTCTACGTAAAAAAAGGATATGAATGTCTTCATTTTCGATTTTTTTCATAGCGCAGAACGTACCTGTTCTGAGACCACTTTGGATCGGAGAAAACTCTTGAGAGAACCAATCGATCGCTTGACGCAATGACTTCGCCGTGACCGTCTCGAGCATAATCGATGAAAATGTCCACCTGGAAGGTTGGCACGCTATGTTGGCATAAAAAACGATTCACGCGAAATTCACTCACATCTTCCGCCTCTGCGAGGGCTCGTTCGATAACCTTTGCGGCATAGTTGAAGAAAGTCTGAAGTGGAGAGTACTGAGGCGTGAATTGAGAACATAAAACGAGGGAAAATCTTAAAAAGGGTAGGCCTAAAGAAGCATGTGTGAAACACAAATTCCGCCGAACAATTGTCCTGTAAAATTTGTTACGCACCGTATGCATCATCACCAAAAGGATGGTTACCTGAAATCCCTGACTCGCTACGATTTGGTTCTTCTCCTCTTCACTGAGGTCTGGAATGCGCACTGGGGTGGGCTCTTCTTTCACAGTTTCTGGCTGAAAATTTTAATGAAACAAGACAGGAGTGAACGACCTAGCTATGATGAAGGATAGCATGCTTTTGAGAAAGAATTCTCACTCAACCAAAACAACCAAAGAAAAAAAAATTGTTACTACTCAAGGCTTTAAAGACTGATGTGTTCTAACAGCCAGCTATGCACTGAAAACTGGCTAATAAGACATAGGCTATATTTTACGACATTTTAGTTCAGTCCCCCCCCCCCCCCAACAAAAAAAAACGGAAACAAAGCAGTTGCTACAGAAATCAACACGAAATAGAGGTAGAAACAAAATTCATACCTCCCACAAGGAACAGTAATTGATACACAACCTCGTTGTAGGTTGTACAAATCACACAAACAAACCTCTTCTTTGTGCTTTGCACTAAAATTGAATCCGGGAATATTTGGTAGAATACCGGCTAAGTCATCAGTCATAGGCGAATCGACATCGTGTGAGTGTACCCGATCTGCACAACACAAAACCGATTAATATGGTAGGTGCATGAAGTTCTCACCACTACAGACACTTAATCACCTAAATGGCTCACCCCTAAAGCCGCCTCCATCCATCGGAAGCATATCGTCATCGTAGTCAAACTCTTGACTACCTGTGCTGAACTCACCCATCGAGACCCGGTCGTCATCAGTCTGTGTTGTTTTGGAGTACTGCGCCTGCAAACAGCAGAACAGTCAGATGTAATAGCGGCAGTGCACGATTGACGGTTAAAGTGGTACAAAACTTCAGAACAGAAGTCATAAAGTACAACAGAGTTGTGCGAGGTGCCCTCATCTGAAGATCCAGAACGAGACTTACAGCGTCTTTCGTCGGAACAGCCACAGAGTGAACGCTTGAGAAGTCCAGCTGTAAGGCTCGCGATCCTGCCATGATCTGAGAGGCCATCGGCGAAAGGTGGTAGTCCTGCAAAAACAGCGAACAGCTTTCGAGATGCGGCTGTCAGTTTCAGTTCGGCGGGAGTGGAATGCTTACGCTATCGCTCAATCCATTCGTTTTCTCAGGCGTCTTTTCAAGCCTCGGCTCGGCGGGGATTCCAACTTCAGCGAGTAGCTCTTGTACCTCTGTCGAAGTGAGGCTCTGTTTCGGGACTCCTGAAGAACAGATCTTCACGTCACGTTACAGTATATCTAGTAATCAAAAAGCTGCTTCTGCGAAGACGCCAAACATCCATCTTGGCAATCTTGTGATTAGATTTTATTGTGTTTTCGCCTCTTGACCGGATAAGAACTAAGCTTGTGTGACTGCATAAACTGCCTTCATCGGCCGCTTTCGCCGCTGTGGATATGTTGCTCAAACAGGTAACAAAAGTGCCTCAAAAACTCATACGAGTACAATACATCGCGCGCCCCAAAAAGGGATGTCGACATTTGTCCTTCAACTTTTCATACAAAGAGCACTGACTTTCCTTTCGAACAACGTTGATTTATCCCGCATCTATTCACCTTATAACTTCGCTTTCCATTCTCATGATTTATCTCTACGAATAGAAGCAGCACTATATTTTAAAAATCCATTCGACCATTTATTGAACGACTCTTCCGGAAATAACCGCTGGGAGGCCAGTGGTGATGCAGTCGGCAGAATCTCGAATGGCGCTAAGAATCGATAACCTGTTCATTTCGCGAACAACTAGCTATGGCTTCCACCTCTCCAAATTGGTCGAATGTGTGGAACGGTTGGCCATGTCATGGGATATGCATGTGTGGGCCAAATATACAATGAAACTCTCCAATTGTTTCCAGTAAACGTAGAATGTCGGACGGATTCCATTACGTTGGCTAGATCCCACTCGGAGATTCTTTCCCTGCCCATCCTCTGCGATCGCCTTGTGTGATTAGCCGGAGGGCGCGAGCACTCGTGATGCAAGCGCAAGCCCACCCACTACTCAGTAGCGAAAGGAATAATAAAAGGCATCCCGTTATTTGTGCTGGTCCAAGAACCCATGAGAATCCCTGTGAATACAGCTGTCTTTATATTCGTTTGATAATTCTAATGCTTGAGTTGTACACGCTTTCTACTGAGGAACAGTCGCGATTTACCATCCCCAATTCGACAAAATCTATAAATACCCGAGGTACACAGCTAATCACGTGTGCGCGACAACGGTAAGGCTAAGAGGTTGTTACGAAAGCTCTACTCGTTTCAGTACTACCCTAGAATTCGACCAATATACTGCAATTTATTCGGCAGACAGCATTTAGTGTTGTCTGTTTTTTGGCAAGAAACCCTAGTAGGGTAGCATCTACCCTAGTAGGGTAGCATCACAGAGTAGTACTATTTCAACAAAAACAAAACAAAAACGGAAAAGCAATGGTAACGAAAATACAATAGGAACTGACACAGAAATTAACGACGACCTAGCCGTATACAGAATAACATCTGGAGATTCGCTTCAGTGCTACTTATATGATGCCCAGGACGATAAATGCGAAAATCTCCTCCGTAAAACAACTTCCGTCCTTAGTTAACAAAAGCGGCGGGATAACAGCGCTCCATTACACGTATTTCGTCAACGTTAACGTTAAGAAGGTGAAAGCTGGGAGCTGAGTGCCTCAGGAGGGGGGGTTGACCTTGGCAAACAGCCGTGTACCACGTCTTTCTTTCACAAAATTAAAAGTTCTATGCAGATCCTGCTGGTCTAGTCAGTCTAATGTAGTAAACTGTACAAGGCCACATCTGATGCTGCTGGGTATTCATATGCTTTCTGGCCGAGGCGGATAACAACTCAATAGAAGATAACCCCTCCCTTAGCCACACTGTTCACTGGAGGAAGCGAATGCTGTTCTAATCATTTTCGTTTAAAAACTCCTAAGTGTATGGGAAAACAATGGCATTGTTCAATTTGTTAAGGATGCGCCAGGCAATCTAATCTCTCGCAATATAGTTGCACAGCTCCAGATCTTGGCCTATAGACCACCAAAGGTAAGCGACGGACACGTCAGTGCTCCCTCACCATGCAGAACTGGCACGAGCGCTAGTCCGAAGTGGGCCTTAAGTGGTACGGGCCCAATCCGAACGCAAAGTGATCCCGCAGTGTGTGTCAGATCGCTCCTTCATGCCGACGACGCCCTGGTTTGTGGCACACGAGAAAAACGTTTGCCAACATGCCGACAGTTCAGCCCATTTCCATTAGACCAATATCGTTAGCACCCTTAGCGAAGCACAACCATCTTCATCCCAGTCCCTGCGTTAATGACGCGACTTCAATGAATCCGAAAAAAGTCGAGCAATTACTGACCGTTCTCCGTAGGCACAGAGGCGAGGAGCAGGCGCTTTTTCTCCTCGTCGGCGCGTCTTCTTGCCTCCCGCATTTCCGCCAGTTTCTGCTTTTTCCGCTCCAGCTCCATCCTCTTGTCGCTGCGTTCGTCGCCCACAGCCGACATTCTTACCTGGAACGACACAACATCACTAAATATCGATCGAACACACGAATCCAACACAAAGCGAACCATCCGAGTAGCCAGTCGAGGGGCGCGTAAATTAGGAAGCGCTTATTCGATGTGAAACGAAGTGATGCGAGGCTCCGGGAAAAAAAGTCCCTTCAAAGGCCGAGAGCGAGGATTTCGCAATCGCGCGCATTAGCCGCAATAGCTCTTCCCATCGCTAAGGAACCGAATCAGAGGCGGCTCCTTCGTTCGGACCCAAGCAAGCTGGCCAAGAGAAACGACGACGGCGAGCAAACAAAGGAGCCCGACGGGGCGAGGACGTGATCTCGGCGAGTGGCTTGCTGCCAGGACCGCTGGCGTCGGCTCGCGTGCACTGTGTGCGACTGCGTATGCTACACCGAAGGTGACCGATTAGTCATTGAATACGGGGTCGACTGCTCGGGCATCTCGCTGGTTTTTCCCCGACCCTGGAAACGGCGTGGGAAGCTGTATGCACTTAGTGACCTTCAAAGGAGAGGATGGACATGGAGATTGTTGGGCAATGTACGCCGACTCATGGCAGTGGATCACCAAAGAACCTCCTAGCCGAGATTGTAGGTTAGGTTCTACTCCGCAAAGCCACCTTCTTTTGAGCCATGGGGGAAGTCTAGAGCTCTTCACAGCGCGACGCACGAAGGATAAGGGCCCATATCAATGGTGTGCGCAATTACGATTTTACGATTTCCGGCGATTTTCGGCCATTTTCTTTGCAATTTACGACATTTTGGATCATTAGTGACAAATTTTCGTAAACGTGGTCATTGGCCAACAACAGTCGTCCACGCCATGCCACACAACTTGCCTTGTAACGGTGGGCGCACATTTAGAGTGCTCACCTCATGTTCTGAAGCAAATAGCATACAGCAAGTGCTATAAAATAAAAGGTGAAGGCGTGCTTCAAGAAAACATCGAAGCCGCTCCCGTCCTATTGGTGTACTTTTTATGGATATGATATCTTGGCGAAAGGCAAACATTCATTAAAGAGTTTACAGATGATAGCTGGCGTGATTACACGCTATTATCAGTCCAACATGTTGAAGTTTGGTTAAGCAAACAACGCAAATTCTGCGCCCTAGGTATCACCTGTATCACGTGTCGCACTCCTGAACATTGAGTTGCTCGAGCGATCGCCAGCAACGTCTTCATTCGTCCCTCTCCGATCCAGAGTGCACCAATGTATCCCCCACATTTGAGGGATACGAAGAGCATCAAAGGTCCCAAGTTCCCGCAAATCCAGTCAGTAGCGGCCTTTGTCTAGTGGGTGTCTGCGAAACGCATTACGTGGCCGGCCCACCTAATTTTCGACGACTTGCCTCATGCGACGTCGTCTCTGATCTTCGAACGTCGACGAAGCTCGGAACGTTATTACCTCCTTACAAAGCTCAGCAAGCGCGGACGTCAGATGGTGGTTGCTTGACGCTCGCGTGCTGCACCACGGTGACGTATCAGCTCGAGAGGTTCCGGAGACAGACGTCTCTTGGTGGTCTTCAAGCTCTCGGCTCCCTTAGCACTTTCGCGGAGATGGTGCATGAAGCGGTGGTATTCTTCGTCGATGTTGTCCATGACGGTGTCTTCCCAAAGGCCGGCCAGAGAGATGTAAAGGTCCCAGATAATGGCCGTTCTGCGACTCTTCTTCTTGAATTTCGCGGCCTTCTCACCTTGACGTGAAAACCGGAATCTCGCACGAAGGAGGCGCTGGTCCGATCCCGTGTAGAACTTGTGAACAACGGAGACGTCGGTCAGACAATGCCAGTGATTGAAGATGATGTGGTGGATCTCGTTGTGGAACTGGCCACCGGGGGATTCCCAGGTCCATCGTAGGGCGGGAGGCTTCTGGAACTGTGACTTTCCATGGATGGTTGGTCGACATGATGAACTCGGACAGTCTTTCACCTTGCCCTTTTCACTCCAAACTGTGGGTCCCGATCAGGGATGGGCGAAAAGTTTGAAAATTTTCATAGAAAGCAGAAAATCGAGTTTGTCGGAAAACCGAAATCAGAAGACAGAAATCCAAAAGCACCAGAAAACTGAAAAATCAGCAGAGTGGAAACAGAAAAATTCGGAATTATCGCTTTAGCTATCCTTCGTATCCTAATACGCATTTTTACCAATAACCAACATTTTTATACCATTTCACGTCAAACTGGACTTCTAAAGGCGTAAGCTGGATATCTGTGAAGTCAAACTGAACACGTCCCAAAAGAAAATGGAGGGGTACGTGAAAACGCAGATCCTCCCTATTTTTGAAATTCACAGTTCACCTACTACAGGAAATGGAGTGCAGTGCTTGAAAATTTATAAAAAATTTATTTTAACAGTCAAAATAATGAAACAAATATTATTTCAACGTCAGCGTAGCAATTCAGCAGGTTGTTATCGCCCTCTATAGTGATCCTAAGATGCATCGGGAGATGGAGTGGAAGGAACAGTTGGAACCATCCCCTGTATCACCTGTCGTCCCGTTGATCATCGACTTGCTCGAGCGGGCGCAGCAGCGTCTCCATTTGTCCCTGTCGCGTGCCAGAGTGCTCCAATGGATCCTCCTCGCTCGAGGGACACGAAGAGCGTCATAGCGGTCGTTCAGTGCTTTCACGAAGAAGTCCGACCAACGCGTTGGTGGGCGTCCTGGTGTTCTCTTGACATCCCGCGGAATCCAGTCGGTGACGGCTCTCGTCCAGCGGGTGTCTGCGAAGCGCATTACGTGGCCGGCCCACCTAATTTTGGACAACTTGGCCCACGCGACAGCGTCTCTAATCTTCGAACGTCGACGAAGCTCGGAACTCCGGAGGCCTTCTCTCACTTGCGTGAGTCGTGTCACTCCGAGCATCGTCTTCTCGATTCCATGCTGCGCGACGCTGATCGCGTGTTCACCCTGCTTTCGTATAGTCCAGGTCTCTGAGGCGTATGTTAGGGAAGGAAGAACAGTGTAATCGAATGGGTGGGCACGGAGACGGAAGTTCTTCGTCTTCTTTGCGACTTCTTCGACGCTCTTGAAAGCTCCCAAAGCCGCTTCCTCCTGCTCAGCTCTGGCGCTAGGTCGTTGGCCATATTGACTTCGCGACCCAGATAGACGTAGCTGGAGCATTCGGAGATATTCGTTCGTTGAGCGAGAATGGGGCATCAGAAACTTGTCCGTTCCTCATGAACATTGTCTTCGTAAGATTCAGCTGCAGTCCAACGTCCCCACGTACACGATCGAAGTCGGCCAGCATTCGCTCCGCCTGGCTGATGCTCGGTGTTATGAGCACGATGTCGTCAGCGAAGCGAAGATGGTGCAGTTGCCGGCCGTCGATCTTCACTCCCATGTCTTCCCACTCTAGTTCGCGCATGACGTTTTCGAGGGTGGCGCTGAAGAGCTTCGGGGATATTGTATCCCCCTGCCGAACCCCTCTCTTTACGTCGATGACGACGTCGTTGTAGAATGGAGAGATCTTGGTCGTGAATCCACTGTTCAGCTCTCGAAGGACTCTGATGTACTGAGTAGGAACACCCTGAGTGAGCAGGGCTTCGAAGACCGCTTCAGTCTCGACGGAGTCGAATGACTTCTTCAGGTCGATGAACCTAAGGCACAGCGGCAGCTTGTGCTCTCGCGACACTTCGATGAGCTTCGTAATGGTGTGAATGTGGTCGATCGTGCTGAATTCTCTCCAAAATCCTGCTTGTTCGCATGGCCGTCCTTCGTCCAGCGTTCTGCTAATCCTATTCAGGATCACTCGAGTGAATAGCTTGTAGACTACGGACAGCAGGCAGATCGGGCTATAGTTGCCAATGTCGTGCACGTCTCCCTTCTTGTACAGCAAGACGGTCCTGCTGGTCTTCCACTGAGATGGAACCTTGCACTCCGACAGGTAGCGTGTGAAGAGCCACGCCAGGGTGATGATGAGCGTTGGCGGGAGGTTCGTCGGGTGTTCAGGTCTGATCCTGTCGGGACCGGGTGCTGTACGCTTCTTCACCGACGAGATGGCATGTCGGATCTCGGAAGGGAGAGCAAAGGGAACGACGTATCCATCCTGCGGAAGATGGCATGGAGGCAGGTGGACCTGGCTATCGAAGAGATCGGAGTAGAAGTCGTGGATGACCTTCTCCATGGTCCTTCTGGAAGAGGTGACAGTTCCGTCAGGACGTCAGAGAGCGGCAATCTTGCTCTTTAAGTTTGCGAACTTCCGGCGGGCATTGCAGATGCTAAAACCTGCCTCTGCAGCTTCATACAGCACTTCCGCGCTTATCTCCTTAAGATCTTCTTTTATCGCCCCTCTGCATAGCTTCGCAAGCTCGGATGTCAGTTGGTAGTTGCCACGTGCTGCTCCACGCTGGCGTATCAGCTCGAGAGTTTCCAGAGACAGGCGTCTCTTGTTGGTCTTCAAGCTCTCGGCTCCCTTAGCACTATCGCGGAGATGGTGCACGAAGTGGTCGTATTCCTCGTCGATGTTGTCCATAACGGTATCTTCCCAAAAGCCGGCAAGAGAGGTGTAAAAGTCCCAGTTGATGGTCGTTCTGGGACTCCTCGTTCTGGGTCGTTGGAACCATAAATGCTTTATTATGACAGCCCAGCAGTGCTTTTCTTCCACTCATACCATCCATCGGGTCAAATGCATCCTCTCAAAGTGCTTAGTATCCGATACCTGTTTTTTACATGAGCTACGCTTACTTAATAGTTCTTCTGCTTCTAACGTCTTCTACTTCTGGCTCTCGGAACTTTCACCATGAGCCTTTCCAACGGCAACTACATAGAACTGCCCTACACTACGACGTTGAATATGGGGAGGTGCTCTCATACTCAGCGTCGTGATGCTAACGTTCCTGTCTCTTCGATCATTCTGCCCGTGTAGAATGTTCGACTGTCGCCGAGATATTGCTTTTCAGGACCGATGGACGCGTCCTCTACCAGTATATCTTTTAATCTGTCTCGCTTCTCGTAACTATGTATAAAAGATCGCCGATTAGGAGTTGGGTGGCTTCTTCCCACTTTCTACTGAACGTTGCTTCAGACCAATCCAGGTGGTAGTCAAACAGTTTAATTACGAAGCCTCTGGTTTGTTTGTTGTGTAGAGCTTCTCAACCCATCACTCGTGAACAGCAGGAGTCGTAGTTTGTAGCAAAAAATCTCGACAAACGTTTCAAGGCTCACCTATATTTTATGCTTACAACAATTTTAAATATGCACTAAATCAGTTTCGATGCTCATGTATTAAATCGCTCCTGCTACTCTTCTACATCGACTTATAATCCTTTAGATAATGTGTACTGTTTAAGATATTGCATCGGCACAGAAGCATTGAAACATTAAAATCCTCCTTATCCCTATCTCATAATCCCCATCTCATCATCCTTATCATGATATCTCCTCCAAAGTTACTGCACTCCATATTTGCCAATGAGAGCTTGTTTTTGCTGCGACGCTTCGATTCACCAAATTTCGCATCAGAGAAAACATCAAATCGAGAGACACTTAAGCCCGTCGAATGTCATGCTCTTCCATTATTATGTTCGATTTTTTTGTGAAGCGCACAAAGAAGTGCAAGAGGTAAATAAATAAATAAATAAAACGGATCCGTTATTTTTTTAATAAATCCAGATTAATGCGTCTTGCGGAAAATGGCATTCTTGAAAAGCCCGGGTAAAAGGATGATTCAGGTAAGAGCGATTTTCACCAGATTGAATTTTTAAATGGCCCAGATAACTAATTTTGATTAGAAATTCGATATTCTATCTGAATTAGATGTTCGATGTCCTATCAGAAGAAAAATTCGACTGACTTCGAAAGTCCGGAATCACCCTTATGTGCATCATCCTAAGGTATGTGCTTTCTAAAAATGCCACTTCCCCCATTATCCATTTATTCGGGGTCGAAAAATGACCGATCTTAAGTATCCGAATTGGCATGGAATCCAACGTATACTCTTTAGTTAATATCTATCAGGTTAAGGTTCAACATGTACCCCTAAAACACAAACTGCGATCATGTCAAAAATTCACACCTTTGATTCCATCAAGAGGGGCAGTTCACGTATCAGACCGTGAAGCTTGTGAATTTTAGGGTAATGAGCGCTTAACTGAGGGCACGTGGTAGCGCAGTCGGAGGAGACACCGACTGTCGTATACACCCTGAATGGATTCATGGATCGGCGTTTTCTGCCCAGCACCAAGCTTTTCATCCCTACGGGGTAAATCGGTGCCAGACTCGCCTGGGAAGAACAAAACGGTGCACCGTAGGTCATTATATGGGTCGAATGCGCCTTCAAACAGCCTCAGCGACATCCCGTAGGTGTAGAATTCTTGGGAGGTCTCAAATCGGGACTGACTGAAGTCGTCTTGTCTTTTAGCCTTATCCTTTATTTCCCGCAATAGTACAAGTCTGTCATACTCTAAAGTACTTGGAGCATCAGCACATGAAGTGTTTCGAGTAGTCTAGAAGGGTCACAGTGGGACTGTCGCCAGGTGCAGCCCAGCGAACGAGTGTAGATCGACTTCAGCAGCGTGGAGGCGTCTGATTAGAGCTGCTCTTTGGAGGGACGAGGTTCATGGTAGAGGGGAGAGTTTCTGATGTCGATTCACGCTCAACGGGACGATCGTTTTCGACGGCCGAAGAAGGGTCTCGTTTTTAACCACTCGTTTTTGGCTGCATTCCTTGATCTCTTCTTCTTCTTCAGCGTTTGTCCCACTTAGTTGCGGGGTCCGCTTTCCTGGAATGTTGGCGCCATTTCTCCCGATCAAATGCCTGATCAGGGTGCAACCTAGCCATCTTCAAGTCCTGATGCAGCGTATCAAGCCACCGCTGTTTTGGTCGCCCTCGTGGCCGCCTACCGGGCACATCAAGGTTAAGACCAGTCTTCCGGACAGTGTCACCTTTTGCGCGAAGGACGTGGCCGTACCATCGCAGACGAGCTTCGCGCATCTTCTCAAATATCGGGGTGACACCGAACCTCTGCCGTATGGAGTCGTTGCGTACTCGATCCAAACGCGTAACTCCGGCCGTCCACCGCAGCATCTTCGTTTCCATTACGCTGAGGCGCCTTTCAATTTCTTTGGTAACGGGCCAGCACTCAGCTCCGTAAATAGCTACAGGCCGGACGACTGCTCTGTAGATCTTCGACTTGAGGCGCTCTGGTATTTTCTTGTCGCAGAGCACTCCCGTCAGAGAGCGCCATTTGGACCACGCTGCACTCACGCGTGAGTTGGCTTCAACGAGTAAACCGCCATCGGACGCGATTGCTGATCCCAAGTACTTGAATACCGAAGTACGTGGCAGCTCAATGCCATTTACCTTAATGGAGCTGGACTCGTCTTCATCAGTCGTCATATACTCGGTCTTCTTGACATTCAGTTTGAGTCCAAATCTCTCCAAGCGATCGCACCAAGCTTGTACCTGCCGCTGGAGTTCAATCTTGTCTTCGCTAGCAAGCATTACATCATCAGCATAAAGCAACGTCCAAGGGACTGGCTGCTGAAGATCACGCGATATGGCATCCATAACGACGACGAAGAGTAGTGGGGAGAGCGCAGACCCTTGATGTACTCCGACAGAGATGGGAAACTCCATCGACGTGCCTGCTCCAGCTTGCACTCGACTCTTTGGACAAGAGTACAGTATTCGTACCCACTCTATGAGCTCTTCGGGGACTCCATGTTTCCGTAAGGCATACCACATCACTTCACGCGGAACGCGATCAAAGGCCTTCTCCAAATCCAGGAAGGCAAGATGCACCGGCTTCTGTTTCTCGCGGTGTTTTTCTATCAGAAGGCGAACGGCGTGTATGGCATCGACTGTGCCACAACCAGCTACGAAGCCGCACTGGTTGGTAGAGAGCTGGACGGTATCACGAATGCGCCCGTCGACAATCCGCTCGAAGATCTTCATGCTATTCGAAAGCAATCGGATTGTACGGTAGTTTGTGCAGTCCGCTGGACTGCCCTTCTTTTTCCAAATCGGAATCGTCGTGCTTCTCTGCCAGATATCGGGCACTTTCTTCTCCGCAATAACCTGGTTGAAGAACGTCGCCAGCCACTTCGTTGGGTACCAGGATTTCGACTTCCATAAGTCGGCCGCCAAATCATCGGGGCCCGCTGCCTTGCCCGGCTTCATCTTCTTCAAAGCCGCTTCTACCTCCTCTACGGTGATTTTCTGAACGGGACCGTATACAGGAGGAGAAGATGGAATGCTTGGATGAGCAAACTCTACTGTCGAGACTTCCTCGAAGTAGGTGCGCCATCGGTTCAAAACCATCTTGCGGTCCATGAGTAGATGACCGTTCTCATCGTTGATGCCAAAGAACTTCTCAACATCCTCAGTCTGGCGATGGCGTACCTTCGCGAGTCGATAAAGAAATCGCTCGCCATCGCGCGACTCAAGCTTCCCGTTGACATCATCGTAATGAGTGGCTCTTGCAACGGCTACCGCCTTCTTAGCGGCTTTCTTGGCTTCCTGATACAGACGCCATTTATCGGCTGTCTTATCGCCGAGGAATGCGTGGTACAATCTCTTCTTCTCTCGGACTTTTTCCTTAACTTCGTTAGTCCACAGCCATGTCTGCTTATCGACCTTACGCCGTCCCGGTTTCGTGGTGCCGAGTTCGGAACGCGCAGCATTGAGAATCGCGTCGGTTGCTATTTGCCATGTCTCGTCGACGGTCGTGACCGTCGGCAACCGAATGCGCGAAGTAACAGCTGCTTCATTCTCTTTCAGTCGCCACCACTTAATTCTTGACGGACCGCTCCGTTCGACCTGCTTAAACATCGGTGGTGTGATCCTCATAGTGCAGATCAGTGGGCGGTGTTGTGTGGCGACCGTTTCATACGGCACGACCTTCGCGTCCGTGACAAGCCCTTGGTCACGATTTCGCACAAGGACAAAGTCGATCTGCGTTTTAGAATTCCCGCTGTAGAATGAGATAAGGTGGGATTCACGTTTTCGGAATCTGGTGTTCACGATGGTGAGGTCGTGCGACTCCGCGTACTCGAGGATACGCTCACCATCGGCGTTACGTGAACCAAAACCGAAACCACCATGACAGCTGTACCCGTCTTTCGCAGCGCCAACGTGCCCGTTAAGGTCACCTGCGACAATGATTACGTCTTGTGACGGCACTTCTGCTGTCTTCTCATCCAGCAGGCTCCAAAATTCATCCTTGTCTCGCTCAGAGCATCCAGTCTGTGGAGCATATGCAGAGAAAAGATGATACCGCCGCCGTTCTGCAGCGATTACGACCTTCATCAAGCGGTCATTGAAACGTTCCACGCTTGCAATCGCGTCTCGGAACCGTTCTGAGACGATTATGCCAACACCGCTGGTGGTCCTGGGACTGCCACACAGAACGGCTTTGTAGCCTCGGCCTATGTCCCTTGACTTGCTACAGGACCACCTCGTCTCCTGCACCGCACACAAGTCAATCTTCCTTCGCTCCAGTGCCTCTGCCAACTCAAAGGAGCGGCCCGACAACGTACCCACATTCAGCGTTGCCACGCGGGTCTTGCTTACGTTGCGGGACTTTTGGACTAGCTCAGTTTCCCCCCGATGCCGTCCTCGCATCAGGGACCCTCGCATACTTCTCACACTCGCCGGGCTTTGCAAGTGCGCGTCGGCTCCCGCGGACGCCGTAGCATTATCTCGTGAAACATTCAGCACCATCAACCATATGATGTGACATGGGCTGTTCGTAGGCCGGCCTGTCACTAGGGCCTGTCGCCTGCATTCGAGTGTCCGTGTTCAGCTCGGCTCGCAAAAGCGAACAGTTTCCAGTGGCACCACGTGGAGGAACGGACATCGCCACCGGCTGCATTCCTTGATAATATAGATAAATAAATAAATGACTTCACAGTCGACGCACTTGAAATAGTTTATGGAATCGAGGATCTTTTTCCCATTGGGAGTGAAGAGGACAGAGGAAATTGATTGGTCCGGATCGACATTTTCTCACCGTAACTTTACCTTGCGGCAAAAATAAATCGTTTCCAAATATGGAGTGCCGATTTTATAACAAGTCTTCCTGATTTGTTGTTCCCTTACAGCTTTTCTAAAGAAAACATCACTTTGCAGGCTTCGGCAATGCGCTGCAGCGCCAATTTTTCACAAATCAAGCGTATTGGCCTTGCATCCGATAGAGCCGTATGCTCCATTCCTGTCCAACTAATCTTCTCTCCAATTGGGCTCTTCCTCCTCATTTCTTCTGGCGACCACAAATCTTACGAGGAAGGTCAAAGAGGTCACCGTGGAGTTTCTCAAAGCGACCTATATAGGGTTGTAGGGCGTTGTATGGGAAGCACCATAGTGGTTTCCAAATTTCCTGCGGACCTCTGGGTAGGTCAAAAATGGCAAAAAACTGTACCGCTTCAGTGCGGGCCGATAACGCAAAACTGACGACTGGAATACTCTTGTCGTGCCCACAAATAGTCCTGCAAAAGGTTTGGAGCTTCAATCATTGCTAGAACCTAGGAATTGATTAATTCCTAATTGAAGCGAGACGGCGCATTCACGGGAGGCGCGCGCCACTAGGGTCCCAGCGACTGGATGGCGGTGTGGTTGGCGTGGCACTGACTTGCGGGAGGGAAGTCGACGGTTCGATTCCGGCGGTGTGGTTTCTGCATTGCTGAGCGCACATCTTGCGTTCTTGCCACCGTAAAGTGCTTTTCTGTCACGACTAGGTGTCATATTCGATTTCCAACCCTGATTTCAACCTTCTGTGATACGATTCTACTTCAAAACACAAGTCACGCTAATTAATATGCAATAAACTGCTTAACAGCTGTGGTAACGTTCTATAAAACACGCGAAGCAAAGCAGCTTCTGACACCAGCAGCAGCGGATAAATGCCAAGGAAGAGCAGCCGGAAGCTTCCTGCCAGGACGTGTCGACAGGCACTTCATCGAAGGCGTAGTCCGCCGGTGTTGAGAAGTGCCCCGGATGCGTGTCCACATATCCAGCTGCCACCACGCGCGCTACATGTAAGCATACGCTGCTCGCCTACTCAAGCTGGCACCTATTGGAATGAAGCAAGTGTCTCGTGTTGTGCAATCACTGTCGTCACTGACCCATTCGTACACTGCTGTTCCAATGCTATACGCCGACGGCGGACTTGGAGACAAGCTCTTTTTGATTTTGCAGGAGGCTAGTGGATCGTTTGCTCAATGCACTGGTCGGCACCAAACCTTCTTATAGTGGCGGGAACGAGTCACATCATGACGAAGCAACAAGTCCAGCGTTTCTTTCGAGAATGCGCGGTTGGCTCTTCAGCAGCACCCCTAACCATTGTCCTCCTTGACAGCTAGCATGGGTTCAGGATCACGAGAACCTCGTTTCCGAGGTGCCTGCTGGAAAAGATCTCAAGTTGAGGACAATACCGCCAGGCGGGACGAGCCTTTACCAGCCTCTCGATGTATACTCCTTCTGGCTTTTCAAACGGTTCATCCGGCGAATTCATGAACATGTGCTCCACTTCCGTCCGGATTTCAACTGCTTCTCAAGAGACAATATTTTGAAGTTAATCATGAATCGCTTCGGACCAGCTCACTTGATGTTTAAATTTTTAAGGCAATTTTCAAGGCACCCGTCCTTGCAGATGGTCAGTCAGACGTATAGGCAATTCTGCGCTCCGGTATTTCGAAGGTGCTTTGCGTACGCGTGGGTGGCAGCTGGATATGTGGACACGCATCCGGGGCACTTCTCAACACCGACAGACTACGCCTTCGATGAAGTGCCTGTCGACACGTCCTGGCAGGAAGCTTCCGGCTGCTCTCCTTGGCATTTATCCGCTGTTGCTGGTGTCAGAAGCTGCTTTGCTTCGCGTGTTTTATAGAACGTTACCACAGCTGTTAAGCAGTTTATTGCATATTAATTAGCGTGACTTGTGTTTTGAAGTAGAATCGTATCACAGAAGGTTGAAATCAGGGTTGGAAATCGAATATGACACCTAGTCGTGACAGAAAAGCACTTTACGGTGGCAAAATCGTAGGATGTGCGCCCAGCAATGCAGAAACCACACCGTCGGAACCGAACCCTCGACTTCCCTCCCGCAAGTCCGCCACGCTAACCACTCTGCCATCCAGTCGCCGGGACCCTAGTGGCGCGCGCCTCCCGTGAATGCGCCGTCTCCCTTCAATTAGGAATTAATCAATTCCTAGGTTCTAGCAATGATTGAAGCTCCAAACCTTTTGCAGGACTATTTGTGGGCACGACAAGAGTATTTCAGGCGTCAGTTTTGCGTTATCGGCCCGCACTGAAGCGGTACAGTTTTTTGCCATTTTTGACCTACCCAGAGGTCCGCAGGAAATTTTGGAAACCACTATGGTGCTTCCCAGACAACGCCCTACAACCCTATTTAGGTCGTTTTGAGAAACTCCACGGTGACCTCTTTGACCTTCCTCGTTAGAAGCCTATTGGAATTGCACGTGGTTCCTTCTCTTCCAAACTTGCTTTCACTAACAGCATGCGACTTCTTGTCTTGTTCTTACTTATTTTTATATATTTTATATTTATTTATTATTTTTATTTACTAGGCAGTAGCGCAGGCGGAGGTGGCGCCGGCTGTAGCTTGCGCCCTAGTCTGGTGGCAAGACACATGCGATTACAGGTTCCTGGTTCGAGTTTCCCGCTCAGGGCTACCAAGCCTTCCAGCCCTCTGAAGTCTGATGAGTTGATACCAGAATTGCCTCTGTGTGTGCGCGTGTATGTGTGTTTATGTATGTATATATGTATGTAGGTATATATATATATATATATATATATGTGTGTGTGTGTGTGTGTGTGTGTGTGTGTGTGTGTGTGTGTGTGTGTGTGTGTGTGTGTGTGTGTGTGTGTGTGTGTGTGTGTGTGTGTGTGTGTGTGTGTCCGTCCGTCCGTCCGTCCGTCCGTCCGTCCGTCCGTCCGTCCGTCCGTCGGTCACAACTGGAGTGGCGGCACTGCGTACTGGAAACGATTATTGAACATCGACATCGTGCCTGGGGATGCCGTAGAAGTGTCGAACACGTCGGCAACCGTGTCTGGGCATTTAGATAATCATCAACGGGAGGCGTTGACAGCAGGGGAACCACTCGATATCGATCGATATTATCGATTTTTAGTGGATTTCGTTCAAACGTTGCGAAACTTCAGCCGGGGTAATCGAGCTCGGTGAACACGAATCTGAGGTTTGTTTCTGAGGTATCGATCACCATCAAACGATATTGATCAAATTATACGTGGATGTCGTTCATTTTTTCTGTTTCTCCCTAACTTGCCCTAATCGATGTAGTTAAGGTGTTCTTCCTGCGGAAACCATGACATAGATTGCAACTAAAATTGATTATGAGAAGTTATCACTACGGTGAAGCCGTTGAGATGTCGTCAAAGCGGCCGACAGGCCACTCCGACGGCTGTACTCCATATGGTAAAACAGGTTCTTTATCGCAATGAAAGTATGAGGATGTAAAAGTTGGGAAGAGAAGATGGTCGGAGTGTTGTCTTCTCGGGGTTTGGGGGCAAAGCCCCCAACCAGTCGTTGGCGGCTACTAGGCCGCTGAACGATGGTACTACATAAAGTCTCCCATTTGAAAAACTAAGGGCATATTTGAGCTCAGGAGCTCGAGCTCTATCGTTCTGCAAACATATTTCATATGCAGCGATGAAAATTGAAAACTTGCGCTCCATTGTGAAGGGTGGTCGCGGACGAGTCGGCCGCCAACCGTCGAAAACCGTTGTCTGCTCACAATTCCTCTAATTTGAGTTTTTTTTTTGAGAGACCGCTCGATTAGTCTCTTCGAGATCTACACAAACCTGTGTACAATTTTATCAGACCACCGCAGTTTCGCAGTGGGTGGCCAAAACGAATGGGTGGAGCAGGCTCTTCGCGACTGGAGCAGCTTATTTCTCAGGACTTGCATGTTTTCGGAGTATCTCACGCATGGCGTACGTCGCCAGCGCTCTGCCATGCTAGGAGTTCTACGTGAGTGCGCCGTGCACAATGCATATAGGATCGATCCTATCAATGGAATGGGAGCGACAGTTTGTAGAGTGAGTGATCGAGTAGTTTTACAGAAGTTCTCAGCCGCCTTACTCATGAACTGCTGTACTCTGTCCTAACGAGGCTTTGGACTGCGGCGTGCGCAATGTACACAGGATCGAACCTGTCAATCGAGTGGACGCGACCGCTCGCAAATTGCAGGCGTGTTCTGAGCGCAATAACTCTGTCGAGTTCGAATTTTTCCGGCTGCAACTCGTGGATTTTGTAAGCGGTAGAAAGTTCAAGAAGTGCGTGCACAGCGACGTAGCTTATGAATGAACAAAGCTGCAGTGGTGCGAATATGCAGGCTAGCCTTAGGTGACACGATTTTTTTTTCCGCGTTCAGTCGACACTGCGAGAAGTCGAGGCCGGTGCAATTTGCGAGCGGTCGCGTCCACTCGATTCATAGGTTCGATCATATATGCAATGTGCACAGTGCTCTCCAAATTCTCGCCGGGACGAGTACAGCAACTCCTGAGTAGGGCGGCTGAGAATTTCTGTAAAACTACCCAAACGCTCACTCCACAAGCTGTCGCGCCCGCTCGATTGATAGGTTCGATCCTATATGCATTGTGTACGGCGCACTCTCGGAGGACTCCTGGCATGGCAAAGCACTGGCGACGTACGGGGGCAGACATAACTCCAACGCCGCGCGAACCCCCCTGGCGCCGCGCGCGGTGCGCGACGAAATTGGACCAGTTGTCGCCGTCCGATGCTTCCGACGGCTAAACATGCAGGGAACGCTTCCTACAGGGACACGCGGCACACCTTTGCCTTATTTCAACGTTTCTTGGAGATGGTATATGAAAGTGGCTTCAATAGGACGATCAGCGACAGTTTATACAGGAATCCTGGTCATGTGGATGGTTTCTAGCGTCAGAATTTGCCATCTACAACTTCTTCGGTCAATTTTTACCCGTGATTATGGTTATACTACGGGAAAAGGTCACTATTACCCATTCTCGGATCAGTTGTCCTACTGCAGACTGCTGCCTACCACATTCTGTGGGATTCATTTATTTATTTATTTATTTATTTGCACATAAATGCGCACACAATTCTAGAATACAAGAAATCCATGGACACAATGTGATTAGTAACACAACATGGTAAAAAAAGAGAAACCTCAACAAACCAAAACTGAACAGCGTTACGTGCTAATTGGAGGAAAGGGAAAGATCTACTGGAAGGAAAAAAAAACATGGAGAAGCGAAATATTTTGTCACAAGGCAAAGAAAAAATAGGGGAGTGAGGGGTTGATTTGTGGAGCTATTGATGGAGAAGAGCAGTGGCCCGCCAAACACTGCAAGTCGTAATCGAAGACGGCTCCGGATACCAACTTAGTAGGTCCGTCAACTCCATCGCTCCATCAACACCCGCGTAACGTGTGGTGTAGGAAGAGGGAAGAAAGCGAGATATCCTAGAGTAAGATAGGAGAGCAAACAGAAACTGCCATTGAAGAAAAAGATAAAAGCAGCAAAGGTGGGCAGGAAAGAAAAGGGAAAAACGGAAAAATTTGAGTACAAAAATAGAAACAAATAGGAATATGAATTAGAAACAAACAACGTGAGAAAACAAATACACCAAAGCAACATGTTTACTTGTGTGAAGCCAAGGCATGATAGAGCTATGAATTAGAGGCTAAGGAGAAGGAAGGACCGCAATGTTGCCCTTAGGTGATATCAGTGAGGTGTAATGTTGAAATTAGGTCTACTTTCCTCAACCTTTTTCGAAAAACATGAGTATTTGGTAACTCTAAAAAGTCTGGAGGTAACATTTGTAACCAACGAGCACCTCGGTAAAAAAGAGAGTTAACACTTTTTCACGATTCTTTCTTTTAATAGTGGGATAATGGAAGCGGTAGCTATTACGATGACCTAATGTAGGCAAAAAGATCCAATACTTACAGGGTCTAAGTCGAGACTCTCCTTTAAGGACCTTGAAGCAAAAAACTAAATCGTTGAATACGCGTCTGTAAAGAAGACTTCTAAGGTTAAAAAGTTTGAGTCTCTCTTGATAATTTGGGATCGCCCTCATATCACCCGAACTTGATACACATCTGCAAAATAGAATCCTAGTGAAAGACTTCTGAACCTTCTCAATTTTGATCTGAAGCCTTTTTAAGGAAGGACTCCAAACCTGCGAACAGTATTCCAATATAGGGATTACATAAGTCTTATATAAACTAATCAGTACGGAGCTGTCATTGCATTTTAGGTTTCTACAAATCAAATGCATAATAGAGAATGCTTTTCGCACTATATTATTGATATGCTTCTCAAACTTCAATTCGTGATCAGTGAAAATGCCAAGATCGCGGACACCAGACACAGAAAGCAGCTCGTAGTCGTTGACTTTGTAACCCAATGAAGGGGCATTGCCAATGTGGAAAACTGTTGTTTTAGACAGATTGACCGGAATTTGCCAAGCATCAGCCCATTCCAGCATATTGCCAATGGACTGAGTTAATGCTTGGTGCACAGATGTTTTGTTATCACCGTTGTATGCCCCATAAATCTTTATGTCGTCAGCATACATCTTCACCTTAACATAAGAGCTTGTGGCTAGCCTCGAGGGCAGGTCAGAGGTGTAAGCAAGAAAAAGGGTAGGCGACAGTACCCCTCCCTGTGGCACTCCACTTTTGCAATCATAGCATTTTGAAAATGAGCTACCAACTTTAACGCGCATATGCCTTCCACTTAAATAAGAACGTATCCACTTTAGAAGGAACAAATGAACACCATTTTGGTATAGTTTGCTCAAAAGTTTTTGATGATTGACCTTGTCAAAAGCTTTGGACAAATCGAAGTAAATTACATCAACGGAATCTCCATTGTTCAGTGCAAGGTTCCAATCAAATAAGCAGTCAGAAAGCTGAGTGGCGGTGGAAGCGCCTGACATGAAGCCATGCTGTTCGTACGGAATCAAATTACTTCTAGATAGACAGGCCAGCAACTTATCTCTGATAATACTTTCCATCACTTTTATTGGGGTCGGAATAATACTTATCGGCCGAAAGGAAGAAAGCAACTCTGGCCTAGGAGTTTTTGGAATAGCAGTAATGATTGACTCTTTCCAAATTTCAGGAACTTCACTGTAAATCAAGGAAACATTGAAAATTATGGCTAATGGCTTACAAAGAGACTGAGCACACTTTTTGTAAACTATTTGTGGGATTCCGTCAAAAGGTACTGACGTGGAAGCCTTCAGTCGCTTCATTATTTTTAGTACTTCTGTGGCCTGTATCACAAATTCAACGGTATGATATTCTGGACAATCGGAAGTATTTCTTTGAAGGAACACCTCGTTAAGCTCAGTACTATCAGGGCTCTCCACCTCAGAAAAAACTGACGCAAAAAACCCTGCTAGTGCTTCAGCTTTTTGACTATCATTAATATAAACGGTGCCGTCGTCGTCCTTTAGAACAGGTAGATCCGCATGAGCTTTAATCTTAGACCGCATTATAGAGAACAATGCTTTCTTATTACGTGTTTTCGATGCCTGCTTTTCCTTGTAAGCTAAAAACCTCTTCAAGTGGTGGTCCAACTCTTCACATACTTTTTTATACTGTGGGTGGAAGAGTGGGTTCGACAGCGAGTTGAAAAGACGCAATTTTTGCGACATAAGGTTCAAAATGTGTTTAGGATAATGTTGAGCTGGAATTTTCATGGTATCAAAGGGCACATGAATTGATAACCCGGAATAGACAACGCGACAGAATTTTTTATATAAGTCATCAGTATTTTGGTAACCTTGGAAAACCTTCCACCAATCTATGCAGCTGAAGTATTGCTCTAAACCAACGTAATTCGCCTTGTTGAAATTTGGAAGTGGAAGTTCACGTTGACTACCTGACGGCATTTGGATCTCGAAGCAGACTACGTTGTGATCAGCTGACGCAAATGGCGGGAGAATCGAAATGTTTTTCAGGATAGGTGCTGAGGTGAGAACTATGTCAAGAATTGAACCACCACGAGTAGGCTTCGTAACATTTTGCGTTAAATTACAGCACTCGAAAAATTCCTTAAATTTAACTAGATGTTGGCTGTTAGGCCTTTCAAAGTGAGACCAATCAATATTGAAGTCTCCAAGTACTATTAACGGATTACTTGAGAGAAATAGCTGAAGCATTGAATCAATGAGAGAGTCATCTTCATCAGCATTTGAATTTGGTGGACGATATACTAGAATTATTCTAAATGCAGATCGGTATGTTGCGTCAAATGCTTCAAAGCAAGTAATGTCGGACTTAAGGCAAGTAGGTGAGCTAACAGCAGCCAAACTTATCGAGTTTTTTGCTAAACAGCAAATACCTCCACCTTTTTTGTCTAAGCGGTCTTTTCTGAAGACTTTGTAAGGAAAATTTGCAAGAAGTTCGGAGTCAGATATCTTATCTGAAAGCCAGGTTTCAGTAATGAACAATAAATCAGGGCTGAAAGCACTTAAAAAAAGGTGCAGCTGATGAATTTTGTTCACAAGACTGCGAGAGTTGAATAAAACGCATTTGATCGCTTTGGGTTGCACACTGTGTCCATTCAGACGTTTCCCGAAGGCTTATGTTTAGGCAGTTCCTCGGTTCGTCTCAACTCGCCACGGTACACAACCCAAACACGACTGTTTAGCTGCTTGTTGCGCTCCCTACATTCTTGCCTCAGTTCGTATTCTCGTTGCCGCTCCTCAGAGGTCATGCTGCGGCGTATACGAACTTTGGAGAAGGTGGTAGTGTTTCGAAGTCTCCACGAGTTGGAAAGAGCGATTGCCCAATGGGACTTCGATGGCATCACCACCTTCACCTTACGGACGCGTCCGCGTTCGTATCTGCCCATGCGGTAGACCTCTAATGGGCGGCACTCAAGATTGAGCACATCAAAAATTTCGTTCCTTGCTAGAAATGTGGTCTGGGAGCTTAAACACTGGGAGCGTTCCGTGCTCCGCGGCTATCCATGCGTCACCGAGCGCACGTCCTCGTTTCAGCGCCGCGAAGTCGCACGCGGCTAGCGCGCGACGTCGCGTTGGAGTTAGGTCCTGGAGCCGGCGACGTACGCCATGCGTGAGGTACTCCGAAAACATGCAAGTCCTGAGAAATAAGCTGCTCCAGTCGCAAAGAGCCTGCTCCACTCATTCGTTTTGGCCGAGAATGGTCTGGTAAAGTTGTACACAGATTTGTGTAGAACTCGAAGAGACGAATCGAGCGGTTTCTCAAAAAACAACAACTTCAAATTAGAGGAATTGTGAGCACACAACGGTTTTCGACGGTTGGCGGCCGACAACTCGTCCGCGACCACCCTTCACAATGGAGTGCAACTTTTCAGTTTTGGACATTTTCATCACTTCATATGAAATATGTTTACAGAACGATAGAGCTCGAGCTCCTGAGCTCAAATATGCCCTTGGTTTTTCAAAATCGGTGGCTTTCAGGTGAGTATTACCAAAAAGACGCAAAAACCGCAAAATCGCGGTTTTTGCGGTGTCTATTCAAAAGACGCGTCCGGTACTGTAGTTTTCTTGCACCTCGTACCTCTTGTCTTATGCGCCATACCTCATCAAATAACAAACTGTTCAGGCTACGTAAGTGAAGAGTAAAGTAGATCTCCACCTCTTTTCCATCGAGTAGTGATGACGACATTAAAAACACACCAGTAAGAAATGTGGCGCTCCGGGAGTCAGTGTGTCAGATGGCCGACTCACAACGATTAGTTCAATGCACTTCACTTTGCAGAGTGCAACGTTGGAGATTAAACTTTTTATTTGTCCATGTTCTTTGCCTTCGTCAGCGCATTTACCGTTTGTCTTGACAGATGAGGGGTGCAGTAACTCTATGAGCAAACAAAATAGGATATTGAACCGCTCCCTTCGTTTACGTTTAAATGCTTCAACAGCCTGACTGTGCAACAACACAGTCAAGCTTCGTTCGGGGTATTGACTGCATATATGTGCCGAGTGTAATGAAAAGGGGATGCTTGAGACTACCCGTATGCACTATTGAGAGAGCACGTCTGGTGTTACGATCTTCGTCGGCATTCGAACATGGCGGACCCTAATAATGTCAGAAGTCGCATTGCTCAACCGCACCACATGCTCGTTCCTCATTAAGCGTACACAAAAAAGAAGGGAGAGTTCTCATGCGGTGTTGTGGCCATGGAGCCCGATGCATTTATCGGCCTTTCAGGGAGTGATAACGACCATGATGGACTTCATAATACGATGAAAAGCGCTCGACGTTCTTTTCAGTTGCCGTTTTCAACCGAACCGTGAGATCTCCGCTTGTTTCAGTTCGTTCAGTTACCTAATAAGTGCCACTTCACGGCGTTGGTGCATATCACTTCCCCGTAAAGATTTCGTCCGAAATTGGGAGGCGACATTGGCTATCTGACGATGTCTTCAGAACAACCACATCAACATTTGTGCCTCCATGTGTCATTGTAGCTCATCGCCAGACGCTGTCGCGACCGACGTCATGCACAATGGTGTGTAAGTGCTGAATCTCATTGCTTTCCTCCGTACTTCCTCGTGGCCCAAACTGCATTTCGATGGGCGTTAGAGTAAGGTCATAGGGCCTCCAAAACACTTACTACTTTTTTCATTGTATGTTCAATGGCGAGTCTATATGCACTGGATGAGAGCGATAGGTGACTGGATTCCTCGACTTAAAAGATCAGCAGGAATTCTACTAAAGCGGGGATTGAATTTCTTCGAGAAAACTCTGGGGAAGATTATATTAGGCTGGCCCATAAGTCCCCGCTGTTTTTCAACAATTCATTGCTGATTTCGCCCGCAGTTTCTTGCATAGCGTATATAGCTTTCGATTCGAAAGAGAATGATTGGCTCTATAAGAACTTGTACTGCATTTCTTTTTTTTCATCATGAATTTTGTCAATTTTGGGTCGTTAAAGTGAAAAGTGAAAGAGCGGAAAGTGGCCACCGCCGACCGTTCCTTCCCTTCGCTTAGGTTTTTAATTTTTCGCGCACATTTTTATAGCATTCATAAGACAATGTTCTGTACAACAAGAATACGCCTTTGTTCCTATTCGATCATTTGTTATTGATTTTAGGCCATCAAACTGGGACGTCTGAAGGAGATTTATTTTTACCGACAGCTCCTGCTCTGTGGCTGAAATTTTTTGCTTGGCGTTGGATTTTGTACGGAAGAGGATATCTTTCTCAATAAGAATTTGTCTCGCTTTTATTGGATCATGCTGATTTCTGTCGAATATCAACAAAATGCCAAAAAGAGAAAAATTGTCTTCACCAACAACTCCTTCTCCTTCTTCAGTCTGTCTTTCCCAGCTTTATATGACAATCGTAATTTGTTTTTCGGCCATTTAAATTTTTGGTAATTTTCAGATCATTAAAATGGAGTACCAGGTGGACAAGGATGAGCACTTCCGGCACCTTCTCTTTGTGTGTCGCTTGCTGACCAGTGCAGAGCCATTCTTTACGGTGCTTCATGTTGACAACGATTTTTGCACAGAATTGTAACTGGCCATGAAAAATGGTGTTTGTTTGTATGCATGTCATCACGAAGAACCGCAAACACTTGTCAGCAACGACACACAAAGGAAGAAGGTGTTGGAAGTGCTCATCCTTGTCGATCTGGAACTCTATTTTGATAACCTGAAAATTAGCAACAATTTAAATGGCCCAAGAACAAATGATATATACTGGCAGAACAAGACAGCCACTTTCGAGTGTCATATAAAGCTGGGCAAGACAGATTGAACAAGAAGGAGTTGTTGGTGAAGATGATTTTTCTCTTTTTGGTGTTTTGTTGATGATCGACAGAAATCAGCATGAACCATTGAACGCGACACAAATTTTTATAGAGCAAGACATCCTTTTCCGAACAATGTCCAGCGCCAAGCAAAAAAGTCCTACCACAGAGCAGGAGTATCGATAAAATAAATCTTCTCCTTCGGACGTCCCAATTTGATGGCCTAAAAATCAATAAAGGACAAATGAGCAAACAGCACTAACATGTATTCTTGTGGTACAGAACATTGTCTTCCAAACGCTACAAGAAGCTGTGCAAAAATCCCAAGCTTAAGCGGAGAGAAACAACTGTCGGCGATAGCCACCTTCCGCTCTCACTTTTCACTTTAACGACCTAAAAATTGACAAAATTCAGAATGAAAAAAATGGAATAAAATTTCTTATAGCAAAAATCATTCTCTTTCGAATGCTATATAGCTCTATACGAGGGATCGCCGGCGAAATCCGCAATGAATCGTTGAAAAAAGTGGTGGGACTTAGGGGCAACTTAATAACAATCTTCACCCTGTCCAACGAGGAGGGCCTAATGGGCTACACTGGTATGTATGAATAAAGGATAAAGGACGGCGTTGCTCAATCCCTTCTGGGATGCGCCAGCGCATTCTACTTCTACGGGATGTCGTGGAGGCAACATGAATGCGTATTCGGCCCTACAATGACTTGCGGTGGCCAACCGATGAACAAGTCAGTGTTTTGTCCTTCCCAGACAAGTCTGGTACCAATTCACCGACCCCGGAGGGATGGAAGGCTTGGTTGGCCTGGGCGGAAAATCCGAACCAGGAACCTGGTATCGGGTGCACGCGACAGCCGCGCCTCCTCCGACTGCGCTACACGCGCCCAACATTGGTATGTACATATATGACGGGATAATGTTGATGCAGAGCGACCTGCTTGTCAATGAACAAAGGCAAATCAAGACAGCTTCCATGAGTGAAGTAATAGATGGAGAAAAGAGGAAGGTTGAGACAGTACGCAGATCCTATTCCAATTGAACTGGGAACGTTTCCATCTGTCTCAGACGAGTCCGAGTACAATTTTAAAATGCCAATTTTGGTGTTAGAAACATCAAATTCGATTGGCATGATTATCGTTTTGATTAAAATCGCCATGTTCGGGTTTTGATTGATAAAACGCCAGTTTTGATAGAAAATGGTCCAAAACTGCATGCGACGTTCCATTCTGATTTGAAGGTGTCCAGTTAGATTTGAGGAAAGTGAGAAAAACCTTGTTAGGAAGACTTCTGGCCTTTGGGACAATACATAGTATCGTCGGTTCAGAAGATAATACAACATCTAATTTTCACAGGAGGCCAGATTTATTTCAGAGCATTAAAATGGTGTAAACAAACAGAGTGGTTATGAGGTACAATGAGGAAAATATGGAAGGTCTGAAATCAAGAATCAAATCACTGAATTGAGCCACCAATATCGGCAAGATGCTAAAAGATTGAACTTGGAAGCGCTGATTTGACATTGCGCAAGAAGTGCTAAGGCAGTGCTCACGACGGATCATCTTCCTCAGTCATTAGTTCATAAATCTGTCAATAAGTTCCACAGGTGTTTTAAACCAGGTGAACACATTCGTTTTGTACCAACTTCTCTCCATTACGCTAGACAGGTTTTCTACATGCTTCACACGCCGAAAACAAAGTAAGCTGCCGTCAAGGATTCACCAGTCTAGCCGTAAAGCAGCTCAATGCGTTATTATTATCAATTAATGAAAAGCGAGGTTCCCAACTTTCAAACTTACTCATGGCTATAGAGCAGTTACAAAATGCTATCAAGTTTCACCTGAACTTTGCGCTGATGTCAGAACTGCTACACAAGTTCGTGGCTGTAGCAGGTACATTTTTGGATTTTCGATCTTACATCAGTTTGAAGAAAACAATATTTAATTCCCTCCCAGTACAATCGGTGTAATGCAAACATTTGTCCTTCTATCACAGTGGTTCACAGTGGTCACAGTGGTCTACTGGACTCACTCCAAGGAAACGAAGATGTTTATTTGCGCCAAAGAGCGCCTGCAGTGTAATGGCGAGAGTGGTAGTCCTGATATCAAGGAGTGGTGCCCACCTGGCGCGAGTGTTCTCATTACAGCCGATCTTCTTTTGTGGTCCAAGAAAATAGTTAATTGTTAATTTTCTACAGTAATTGGCGACTTTCTTTTTTCGAAGACCTCGCAACCATATCATTACGATAGTAAAGCACTTTCTCGCTGCGCTCCGATACTGAAAATTACACAAGTTTTGGTTCCGCCAGGACAAGACTTCTGTCGTGGGCACTGCATTAAGTTTGAGAGAATGAGTGAGACAAAACGAATCAGGCGTATATTATAAGATTGACGTCATCGGAAGGCGAAGCAGGTAATTTCGTTTCTCGTCACTTCGCAGTACTTGCGAGAGTGGATACTGTAGCTGAACTCTCCAGTAGCGCAGAAGACGTCGAATCTGAACAGAATATCCAATTAGGCGTTGAAGAAAAATGGTTTTTAGAATGCCCTTCTCTCCTGAAGAGAAAGATCAAACATAGCTCGGTATCGGTGCTGGACCTATACGCGGGTAAAGATCTGTTTTTAGAGGCCGTTATTCCTCTTACATCCTTTTGGAAACTGGTTTCCCTTGCTGATTCGATACCAAGAGCACAACAAGCGAATCCATCAGAAAGTACTGCACATGCCATAAAATTTAATAGCTGGTAATTGCTCGGCGTTAACACATTCGGTGTCACCTGTCTTCCAACACCCTTTATGAGAATATTCGTTTCGTGGGAGATGGCAGGTAAATGCAGAAGGGATTAACGGGTATGTGATTGGTAGTGTTGGCACGCCAAGATATGCACATCGTGTTTAGGATATAGTTGTGCTCTCGAAACTTTTCCGAATACTTGAACGGTATCGAATTCTCACTGATTTCGAGTATCCTAGTTCGAATACATTCGAAAACTGCGGCCTTTCTGAATATCCGAATTTGAAAACAGTCGAGAAACATGATTTTTTGAAATTCGGACCCATTCGAAAAACGCTTTCTTGAATGCTCGAACTAGAATGCATGCGAAAAATACGATTTTTTGAATGTTCGAATTCGAATACTCAAATCCGAATGAAAAGTATTGGAATACATATCGGTCATTTGAGCACAACTATAGCACAACTATAGTAACAACTTGCGCATAATCGTTCACTCGAAAGTTTGCGGTCGAAGAGAAAAAGGCCAGCTAGAATAACACGATCATTAGGTACACGATAACATGACCGTTTGCGACAGCGTCTACCTCACAGGTGAAGTGTTCTAAGTTGACCTATGTCTTCGGGATGATTGCTGTGCTATGCGCACTTGGACGCTGCCAGTTGAGTGCAATTTCTAATCCTCATATCTAACGGAACATGGAGCATCCCTTACAGTTTACGCCTTATGGTGCTCCAGTAAAGGCTATGTCTATGTATGCTTATGGTGCAGCTCGAAAAAGTCGAACGACCTTAAGAAAGCACAAGATCGGAAAATTTCCGAGAGCTCTGCTGCTTTACTACGCGGGTGAGTTCGATACAGAGTCGGAAGGGAGTCGAACGTTGAGGAAGCATCGAATTCACACCATTCCCTCTCATAACGATGTTTTGTTGCGATTAAGACTCTTGCGCCAGAAGCGATTCGAACCTGCACCTCCTCCTCAGTGGGCGTAAATACTCTACGCCATTACACCATCTGCTTGATCGAACGCAAATCACCTGGCATCACTCACCCGTATGTCGGATGAGCCGGCCGCTGATATGAGCACGGAACCAGTTAAGACTATACGATTACGAGATGATAAAAACACAGTTTCCGCGGGCAGTGGCGAAAATGTCTTGTACATAGATTCGTAGCAGGCATTCCTTATCTCACCGTGAAGTTCTTTGACGACTGTTGCGAAGAACCTGATCGTACGGGTGCGCAGACATTTGTTTCCCACATTTTGTCACATTTTTCAGAACTATTGCAAAAACTGTCGCCTATTACTCACAGAACATTGAAGCAGCGGAAGTCCGCTCATTATCGAAGGTGACTTGAAACTGAAAGCCATTGCAAAAAACGTCGCTAGGCAAATATTGAGGAATATGGCAAGAACTTGCACATGCCAGGGCTCTGGATCTTTTACAGTCCGTTTGCAAGCCAACACCTCTACTATGCGCAACTGCGCTTGAGCAGCGAACAATATTCAAGAGCCCTTGGAGGGGCATCAGTCTCACTTCAAGGTGCTCTGGTCGTTTCAAGGAGGTCAGAATAGGCATTCGTAGGGTTTAATTGGAACTGCGAGAATGCTAGAGGCTATCCTTGATGTGCAATAAATCATTTCCATGATAAAAGACGCACTTTTCTCCGTCGAAGGCCACTTCACTGGCGTGTAGTACAGTTCGCTTTGAGATGGAGACGTCTTCCACCATCACCTGAATTTCGCAGATGTAATGGCTGCTTCGAAAACTTTTCGAGTGACTTCTGGGCGTAACTTAAACCCACCTCTTCCATAAGGTTGGCTAGCTTCTTCGAATTGCATGTCGTGTTTGTTCGCGGTACAGGAGCTGATAGCTGTCGGGCATTCTTGAAAGCAGAGCTTTAGTTGGATGGCGGTGGTTTGTTGTGGCTTAGCTACATTTGTCTAGGGTGGAGCTCGAAGCTCGATGAATATAGATGGTTTTATTTCATTCCAATGCTCAACATGGTATTTATTTACCTTGCCAATTTGTTTTCGTTTCTTTCGAAATAACATAGAAATATAAGGATAAACGACGGCGATAATCACTCCTTTTTGGGATGCGCGACGCATTATACTTCTACGGGATGTCGAGGAGGCGACTTGAATGCGTAGTATTTGGCCTATTAAATGACTTGCGGTGGCCAGTCGATGCAGAGGTCAGTGTTTTGTTCCTCCCACACAGATCTCGTGCCAAATCAGCGATTCCGGAGGGACAAAAGGCTCGGTTGGTCTGGGCGGGAAATCCGAACCCCGACCTGGTATCGGGTGCGTCCTCCTCGATCTGCGCTTCTGCGCCTCAAATTAACATAAAGTTAAGATAACCGGATAGAATTGCTCAAGTACAGTTCTCTCATCTATTTGTAATAGTCAAAGGTATCTACATTTACTCTCCATAGCGATTAGTTGAACAGCTTTCTGGAGGACAACTGCATTTTCACCGTATACGGTGATCCACAGATGTCTTGAGAGGTCGAGAGAGCGGAGAAGCTGCTAACGTATCCGCTTCGATGTGACAGTCCACCACTATGTATTGTATGTCGACTTGGAGCTCTGTGCCCTCTCTGTGAATTAATGAGATTCATCTGCATCTTTGAAGGAGCTGCGCTTCCTCAATAAACCTTCCACTACTTGTTCATATATCTAAAATCAACTTAGCCACCAATTGCGATAGAATGGAAACTTAATTTCCACGTATCCATCTCGTACTACTGGTGAGATTCGGTGAGGTACATACCTACTGCACTTGCAACTCGATGCTCATCATTTTTTGTTGACTTTTCCTTCACTTTTCGACTTGCAGCCTTCGGGTTCTAGTGTTGCGAGTGCGATTTTTGCTTACGCAGCGGCATGGTCCTTCGGGAGAAATTACCGCATGTCCGTTGACGGATTCAAGGGCAGTGGCTTCTTCGGTTCTTAGCAAGAAAATAAAGCCTTAACTTCAGAAAAGCTTCGTGTTTGAAAAGCGGTGGTTGGGCAACTGTTAGCTTCAGAAAGTTTCGATACCGTAGCTACCCAAGAATGCTGGCAAACAAGATTGCAGCATTCAAAAAAATTCAAAAATGCACATCAGTTAAATGGAGGATAGCAGAACAAAAAAAAATGGCGTTAGTCAATCGCTTTGTGGTCTGCTCAAAGTATCCTTTTAGGTCGGGCAGAAGGTTTTCGCCGTCTTAGTGCCTCAAATGTTCGCACCTTTATTTAAGTAATTTACTACACGGCTTGACAGCGTTTTTGTTACCAAAGAGTTCAAACCAATTTTTGTGGGAACTAAGAAAGCTGATTCTTATATAACTGTATATATTCCAGCTTCAATCCTCCTAAAAAGAACTATGTAGAAATTCAGGTTATACGTTAGTAGGGATTTCTATAGAAGCTCACTACCAAATATCTTCAAAAGACGTTTTGATCGAGACATACAGAATCTTAAAATGATGGAAAGCGCTGCTCAGAATAGAAAATCATCTAGAGGAATGTGCTAAGGAAATTCTCCAACGATCTTCTTCCAGCTTAGGACAAAGTCTGTGATTTCAAAAAGTATCATGCTCAGCCGTCTAATTACATAAGGACAAGAAGCAGCCTCGCTTAGTCTGAAGTCTCACGGAGCCTCTACGGGGACGAGAGCCACCGACAACCTCAGATTTCCTTATAGGTAGGAAATTGAACGTTCTTTAAAAAATTAAGTTTCTACGAAAAGTGGTTATGACCATTAACGAAAAGTGATTTGCAAAATGAGTTGTGGAGAAATTAGACTTCTGGGACCCATGTATAAAGAGTTCGTACCCATCCGAGCGGCAACTCCTATTAACAGCTTGCTTACTTTATCCATAAAAAATGAAGTAGGGTTTGGATTTGAAAGTTATATTTATTCTACTTAATTTTACTTGCATGGCGCCTTCATAACGTTGTTTGTTGGACTTGTTTTCCTTGTATTTTTGGAAGACTTTTGGAGGTGAACTCTCACCGTGTACAAAATGGTGTCAAGAATGTTTTTCGAGAGTTAGCACCTAACCGTTACGTTCGATGCGTCTTAACCACACTCGGTTTGTGTGGGTGTTGGGTGTAGACGTAAACCGGTCATTTTCTACGAAAACTACGTTCAATCGTGAGTTGCGTCTTATCAGGAGGCGTATTTACTTGGGGGGACTGCATTTTCAGTCAAAAGGTGCCGCAAAGCCTCGTTGGGTTAGGCTTCCTTGGCAAAACGGGTGTTCTTTTTCCAGCGGTCCAGTAAACATGCTTTGCTGTATATCTTCCACACCACCGTTCCTTTTAGAGGGCACACCTTTTAGAGGTAGGTCTGGAGCCTATCAGTTGTCTGTACTGTACGATCGATAGCCCTCTCCTGTGGAAGGTGAACAGAGGTGTCTGTGCAAACATCGAACAAATGGACCTATTTTCGCTTGAAACCATTCAGTACATAGTGTGAAAGCGAGGGATCGATTTGGAAAAGCAAGAGAGATAAGGATGACTTCGAATGTTGCAGAAGAAGTTGGATAGTGAAAATAATTGAAGAACGATGAAATGGTCGTAGTGGAGTAACATAATAAAAGTAAGGTGCTTCGGCAGATGGGACGAAGGGGTATTAGTGAGACAGGCCAGAGCCTGAAGGAATGCACTCCAGGTGGCATTCTTTAGGGAATATAATTTCCGTACAAGCTGAACCTACCCTCAATCTCTTCAATATCCAGTGTCGCTTGCCGAACCTCTTATTGTATGGGCTGTAGCCTGAAATCACTGGTGAATGGAACACTGCTCTCAGAGATTAAATGAACTGCTTTAGTAAGCCGATGAGAGCAAATTTAATTCGAGTCTCTGGCATCTGAAGGCCGTTTAGTCTCTGATGCAAAAAAATCTATAGCTTTTTCCTCTCTGATGCGCTCCTCTCTGTACCTGCCCATTTGCTTTGTTTACTGTAAACGTGCATTCTTCATTTTGAACAAAAAAGAACCGAAGCAGTAAGCAGGAAATGTTATGGAAACAAACCATTACAAAAAATATTACAAAAATAAAAAGCTAAATAGGAAAGTCAAAACACAGTTATCTAGGAGAATGCAAAACAATACTCTGCAAACCGATTTATAATATAAGTAACACTGATAGTTAACAGAAACTTAGGACGGGCTTATTGCTTATTGCTGGTTTTCTTCTTCATAGTTTGCGTAGTGATACTATAACTAAAGGATCTTTTGGCAGCCTTCGCATAAACACTTTTTCTTTGCTGCTTAACGCAAGAGTCAGTTTTAGCCTGCTTGTTCTTTTGACGCAGCTGCTGGGATTTAATAAACAGCAAAGTAATCAACACCTAGATGTAATCCCGGATCACAGCCGTTTGAAGCAAAAGGTCCATAATTCTTGGCAAAAGTTGCAGGAAAGCTTCCCACTGAAGACGGATCTGCGAAGCAGAGCTTCTCTTTCTACAAGCTAGTTCTGATAAGTGCTCGTAAGCTAGCCCTGAGGCATCATGGCGTCGCCATGAAAATCTATGCTAACAAAGGGATCGCCATGGATCAAAGTATTCACGCACTAATCATTAACTACTATTTCCTTCCCGGAAAGGTAACCCGAAGTAAGTTGATGAGGCTTTCAAGACTCCAGCTAAAAATGGCAAAAAACGGCATCACTCGAGCGCGAGCTGATAAGTCAAAAGTGACGCCTGGAATGGCCAGAAATTAACCTTAAAAAGGTCTGGAGCTTCAACTATAGTTAAATCGATGTGATCCGATAATTTTCCTGGGTGTCCTCAAAGAAGCTGCACATTCGAGTGATTCATTCCCTGCGACTGCCGGCTATCCAGTCGCTGTAGCCATCGTTGCGAGTGAATCTATTGAATGAACCCTACAGCTTCGTCTAGGAAACATCGGAAACTATCATGGCACTATAATCTAACATTAACTTGAGCTCTACACCTTTTGCAGGTTAATTTCTAAGCACGATAGGGCCACTCCTGGCGTCACTTTTGTCTTGTCAGCCCGCAGTGATATGATATCACTCTTTGCCAATTTTGGATCACCCAGGAGCACTTAGCAAAAAAACAAACGAATCACAGCTCTGTGATCCTCGTCCGATGTCCTACAAGAGGCATAGTTCAGAATCTCCGGATCGAACTTACTGAGATCCCTTGTAAACAAGGTGTTTCGGAGAACGAGGTGGTATCCAAGGGCCGGATTCATCAACGACTTACAGCAGTTTAACAGAGAAATTACAGCCGAAATTCCTGATAGCGCGGTTCTTGCTCCCCATATCGCTTGACAAGCCGCGCTATCAGGGATTTCGGCTGTGATTTTCTCCGCCAAATTGCTGTAACTCTTTGAAGAATCCGGCCCAGGATGAGTTGAGAATTACTATCAGGAACGTGCGGAATTTCCGTTTTCCTTCTCGTTTGGTCTTAAGTGAAAAATCAAATAAAGCTAATAAATGTATTCAGATGAATCCAAAGTACAATCTACACATCCAACACGTGCACAAAGATGGCTTCTTTGTACTTACAACAACTTTGAAATATCTTCAATAGCTAGAGGGTTAAGAAATATATGAAGTGTATGCATGTATGCCTGTATGACTGTATAATAGTGTGAAACAAATCCTTGTGTACCCAGATCAATATAGAAAAGTTTGTTTGAATATAGAAAAGATTTTGCACATATGTTGCTACAGTCATAATTGAAAAGAAAAACGATATTTTAACGAGATGTATATATTATTTCGTTATGTGATATCTCCTTAAGAAAGAAACCAATCACCGAAGTTGTACGTTTTTGCGTAAGCTTAGAGCATCTGCAGTTGTGTTACATGATGTTGGAGGGACAATAATTGGCGATCAGAACTCTTGCGCCCCAACCCGCCTGGAACTGCGCCTAGCGCAAGAGGTTTGAGCACAAGTTACTATAAATGTGCTTCCACCCTCATGTAACCTGTCACAGCCGCTCCAGACATAGAACTTTATTTCCAAGAAGGCCTTAAGCTGAACTGGTCTCACACTGATTTCACTGGTGAGGGCTGACAGGCTATTGCTATGAGGATATCGTGGATGTTAAGTTCGATTCAGCAGCGATGGTGGTGTGATTGCCCGGAAAGCTGAGGGTGCGGGCTCGAGCCCGCTTGAAGCAGCGTTCAATCGCAACTGACCATCGAAGCATTTGCTTCAATTCTCAAAAGCAAAAGTCCTTTCTGTCTTTCGTCACGAAGAAGACACGAAAAAATGGGAATTAGTGATTTTCTATTATTTTTCATGTCGTTTTTGTGCTCCGGTTTCCGGTCCTTTCATTCGCTCCTTTGCATTTCCACCTATTGCTGGAAGCCTTTCGACTGCCACTCACCACCAGCATGTCAGGTAATGGGGCTACAACTTCCCTAAAGTAATGGTCAACTCACCCTCGGTGCTAATTCTTCCTCTATGTGCAGGAACCTCCACCCATTCCGAGTCCGTCGTGGCCGCAGAGTGCAATGACTGCGTCGTTGCTAGTCGTTCGATCGAGTTACCATTCTCGTCGAAGAATTGGGCAACTGGATCTGGTAAACGTTGCAGAAAATGAGCACGAAAGGATGTTCAAGGAGATGACTTTTTTTTTGTCTTGAAGAGAAGACAGACTTCTAATAATTGAACTTATTTCCACTCGCTAGCAGGAACCTTGCGTATGATGCGAGCAGTTTAGAATTTATTCGCTATTTTCAAAGCACTTCATAACTTCGAGGATAACAGGATTCACGCGGGACACCTTACTTTGAGAGGCAGACGCTGGCACCAACAGAGCCTCATTGTCCTGCACGTTAGGGTCGGTAACTTCAGGAGTGGTGCCGTAGTCGACGGACGGAGCGTACGAAGCGGCAGTAGCACTGTAATGACAAATTTTTAACTTGTAATAGTCTGAAAATTGCTTTGTTGAACTAAAACAGAGTTTCAAGACAACAAAGGGTTCCTTCTCCATGATATGTCACTAAAATAGTGTGCTGATGGGTGCAATTAGCGCAGCCAGAGTGAGCGACGGTTGCGGGTGCACCTCGAATCGATCCATGGTTCAGGACGCGGCTAGACTACATAACTACGACATCCGTACTTTCGCTGTCAGTGAACTGGTACCAAATTTTCATAGGAAAAGCAATGTACTGAAATGTTAATCGGATGGTTAAAGCAAGTCGTATAGGCTTAGTACGCATTCTCATTACCTACACGGTATCCTGTAGAAGTAGAAGTAGAATGCATGGTCCATCTCAAACAGGGACCGATTAACGCCCTACATACTTCAGTCGATTATCCAATTTGTTACTATTTGTTATTGTTTGTTATTGTGTTTCTAACACAACGTTCCGCTTCCATGCTCGTTTTGTTCTGTTCTCGTTTCATTTTTTGTTGCATCGTGAACTTAGCATCTAAAGCCGGAAAATAAAAATAATACTAGTAACACTATAGTCACTTGAAAAAAGTGCATCATACTGTTACAATTCGGAATTGTAGGCAGAGACCTGTTTATGCTCTGAAGGAAAGCGCTCAATAGGTATAAGTGATGTGAAGGGACATCTAAAATTTAGCCTTACAATCCCTAATAGAAATCGTTCTCAAGCCTGTAGGCCAGGGATGAGCGGATTAACCGTTATCCGTTATCCGTTATCCGGTTTCCGGGGGGTTTTGGCCTATCCGTTTTGTTGTTCGTTATCCGGCGATTTTGGTCCGGATAACGAACAACAAATTAGCTGAATCCTAGCTTTGGACGTGGTGATGGGCGGACTATGTACAGGATCCTTCACGATCGTAAGAGTGGTCGTCAGAAACAACAGAAGTTTTCAAATCTGGAAGGGTTAATTGAAACTCCTCACCTGGGAACTGGATACATAGTTTTAAAGATATCAAACTTCCAGCCTTCCAGAAGGCGCGCTAAGCCTGTACCATACTTATGTGAGGCCTACTTAGCACAGCACTGTTCTTTCATCTCAAGTCATGTGCTGACCAAGAAGGCATACAAGCCGCTACTAGCAATCGTCAAAAGTGGGGAGCCGCATCCTGGGAAGAGTTTTTTTTACCGCCGATCTTTCCATCGTATCATTTGTGGTTACACGATTGCCGAATGCTCGATTTGATTGCAGGCCGTAACGGTACCTTTTTAGCCATATGCTGTCGTGAATTATCAAAAAATACTGCAGTACAGCAGACAATACTAGCAAAAGAAATAGGATTGATCCAAGTACATAGAGTAAGCAACTTCTTCATTAAAAATTTTAGAGGAGCAATAAACTTCTTAACAAACTTATCGTCTTGGGTGCTGAAGACATGTAGATTTTCTTTGTTTTTTTGTGTTTTTTTGTGAAACTTATCTACAACACAGGGAACACCTTCGTTTTGGGGCTAGGTGGAATATTCTTCCTCAGATCCAGAAGGCCTGGATGTCATAACTCTTTGAGTGTTTGCTTGCCGTACACAACTGCTTGCAGCTACTACCCAAAAGCTAGTATTTTATCCATCCCAGATAATTCCACGTTGAACTACTTTGGATCTTGGGATGCTATCGAGCAGCAACAACAATAACGGTTCATAGCATGTGTAGGACAAGATCGTCATGTGAAGTTTGTTTCGCTGGATGTCTCCTGCCTTCTTATTTCCAGACATCGGAAGAATTGCTCTTCCAAGGACTATATTTTTCAACTGCTCTATTTGAAAAAAGAGTTAAGCGCAGACTAAGGCTGATAAATAAGACAATCCAACCTATCCTTTGGAAACAGGTGAAAAGCGGGTATGTTGCTCTCTGTGCGTTTGTCTACGTACGGATAGGCAGAAAACCCATAGAGCGTCGTTAGTGTGGCGACTGCAAAACGTATAAAAACACAACTAAAACGTCTAGAAATGACTTATAAATTAACAGCGCTTCAAGCCCCGATCTGTTGTTGAAATTAGTGTAATTTAAAACGAGTTTTGAATTTTGTTGTTTGTTCGTTATTAGTTTTTCCGTTATCCGGCGATTTTCGGACAAAATTATCCGTTATCCGTTATCCGGTTTTCAAAATTTCATTATCCGCTCATCCCTGCTGTAGGTCATAAAAATTGGCAGAATGGTGCGGAAGTGCAGAAAAAATTCGCTCCAGAGTTGGCAGAAAGCTCGTATAGGACGTCCTCTATTATGATATTATCCCTAGAAATACAGTAGCACTTATTTACGTGCACATACAATACCGCCCGCGTCGCGCGGTCAAAAAGACGGTTTGCGACGGAAAAATCCGTCGCAAACCGTCGCATGCTCATAACTCCTTTAATTTTAAGTTGTTTGAGATACTGTTGATACCGTTCGATTCGTCTCCTCGAGATCTACACAAACATGTATAAAACTTTACCAGATCACTGCGTTTTCGCCGTGGGTGGCCTAAAAGACAACTGCATCAGGCTTTTGCGATTAGAGCACCTTATTTTCCAGGAAGTGCACGTGACGTGCAGTGTTTTCGGAGTATCTCAAGCATGGTGTACGTTGTAAGCTCTGCTCTGTTATGCCTAGAATGCTTCGAGAGTGCGCCGTGAACAATGTATATAGGATCGACCCTATCAATCGAGCGGGAGAAAGCATGTTCATTCCGCTTCTATCTTCCCTTACTGGAAAATGTAAAGCCTTCAAGACTATTTCGAACCGTTTGGAGAATTCTATATAAAATTTCGGGCCCTCCTACTCATTATTTGCTCCAGTCTGTCCCTGCGAGACTTTGGAGTGCACCGTGGACAATGCATATAGAATCGAACCTTTCAATCGAGGGGGACGACCGCTTGCAAATTGCGCGCGGGCATGTTCGGAGCGCAATAACTCTTTCAAGTTCAAGTTTCGTTTCGACTATAACTCGAGGGCTTTGTAGGCAGTAAAACGGACTAATAGTACATTAAAGTAGAACGGTGTAGTTTAGGCAGAGACAATGTTACAGGGGTGGGAACATGCAGGTGAGGCTTGT
>OX375868.1:34659915-34756018 GCA_947359475.1 Heligmosomoides polygyrus bakeri
GTAGATTGCGAACGCGGCGATTGGCCAGGCGAGGGAACTCGGCGCGATTCCCGCCCATCCGCGGATGCTCCCGCGGGAGTATAACTCAGGCCTAACCCTGTAGGACAGTACATGTAGCGCCTCGTGTTGCGAGTAAGAGATTCGGTTTGCGGCGAGAGACGCCAGACGTCGTGCGAAACCTCGTTCGCGCGCGGAATGTGACGTCACGGGGGCGAGTAGCGCGGAGACCTCAGCCGGTAGTGGCTAACTACTTGCCCCATTAGTGCACAAACATGAAGAAATCAGAATGGCGAACGCAGAATGGCGGACTTCAGCCATCGAGTTAATCCTTGATAGGCCGAAAATTTCTTATAAAATTCTTCAAACGGTTCGAAACAGCTGCGCCCCCCGTCCTCGATGGGAAATTGCCAAAAAATCGATTTTTCTGAAGTTGGCCGAGATTGACATCGTTCGATAGAGCATTTCGTGGAGAAGCTAACGGTGTTATTGAGAGTGTCGAAAACTCAAATCTGGGCGAATAATGGCGCAGGAAACTTCAAACGGTAAAACTCCGCCGCCCTAAAATGGCAGCTGGTGCTAAGGCAGTTTAATCAGCTAGAGAGTTGTGAGCACGTTATCGTAGAGAACCTTAAGCGTTCTGCTCGCGTGCTCATTTGTAGGCCGTTAGCTCTCTGCTTCGTCCCGCAGGGGTCGACTGAAACTGGAAAAAGTCGTGTCACACAAGGCTAACCTGCGTTTTCGCACTGCTGTAACTTTGTACAGTCATAAGCTACATTGCTGTATTTCAGCGCACTACTAGAGCATTTTGCTGCCTATGAAACCCAAAACCTGCAACAGGAAAGGTTTCCACATGACAGAGTTATCGAGCTTAGAACACGCGCGTGCCTGAAATTTAGGACAGCGATCGCTGTTCCCCTCGCTCTTACTCGCCCACATTGCAGTTTTCCCTATACCCAATAAAACCATTCAATTCAGCATGAAAAGCTCTATCGAGTGGTGTACAGCGTGGCCCAATTCGAAGATATCGATTTTCAATGACGTCAACGTCCACCTTCCGCGGCCTCGAGCGGCCTCGTCCTCGATGCGAATCTGCCAAAAAATCGATGTTTCCAAAATCGGTCGAAATTGGTACCATTCGATAGCACTTTTCATTCTGAACAGGACGGTACCATTGCGAGTGCCGAGCACTCAAATCTGGGCGAGTAAGAGAAGAGCGCAAGAAACTCTAACCGCTATCTTCCGCCGCTTTAAACTGGCAGCTGAGGCTAAGGCAGTTCAGGAAGCTGAGGAGTTCTGAGCACGTCATCGTGAGATACCTTGAGCGCTCTGTTTGCATACGCATCTTAAGGCCGTTTGCTCTCCGGGTCTTCCCGCAGTGGTCCACGGAACTCGGAAAAAAAATGCGTTACACAAGCCTCACCTGCATGTTCCCACCCCTGTAACATTGTCTCTGCCTAAACTACACCGTTCTACTTTAATGTACTATTAGTCCGTTTTACTGCCTACAAAGCCCTCGAGTTATAGTCGAAACGAAACTTGAACTTGAAAGAGTTATTGCGCTCCGAACATGCCCGCGCGCAATTTGCAAGCGGTCGTCCCCCTCGATTGAAAGGTTCGATTCTATATGCATTGTCCACGGTGCACTCCAAAGTCTCGCAGGGACAGACTGGAGCAAATAATGAGTAGGAGGGCCCGAAATTTTATATAGAATTCTCCAAACGGTTCGAAATAGTCTTGAAGGCTTTACATTTTCCAGTAAGGGAAGATAGAAGCGGAATGAACATGCTTTCTCCCGCTCGATTGATAGGGTCGATCCTATATACATTGTGCACGGCGCACTCTCGAAGCATTCTAGGCATAACAGAGCAGAGCTTACAACGTACACCATGCTTGAGATACTCCGAAAACACTGCACGTCACGTGCACTTCCTGGAAAATAAGGTGCTCTAATCGCAAAAGCCTGATGCAGTTGTCTTTTAGGCCACCCACGGCGAAAACGCAGTGATCTGGTAAAGTTTTATACATGTTTGTGTAGATCTCGAGGAGACGAATCGAACGGTATCAACAGTATCTCAAACAACTTAAAATTAAAGGAGTGATGAGCATACGACGGTTTGCGACGGATTTTTCCGTCGCAAACCGTCTTTTTGACCGCGCGACGCGGGCGGTATTGTATTTCTTTGGCATTTTTTCTTTCAGCAGTCACTTCATCCTAAATATTCCAGTAAGCGCGACACTTAAACGGATGTGAACCCGCATTAAAGCAGTGACGAGAACTAATGGTGAGAAGACTTGGGACTTCTGAGACGAGTGGACATAAACAGGTTTCTGTCATGACCCAAATTTTACTAGGCATATTCGCATGATTCTAGCTGTAGCGGTATCTTGGATGCCAAGAAATATAGGTGTATTCCTGAGTGATATTTATCACTTGATTGGCGTAGCTGAATTATTCTGAAGGGCTTTCCAAAGGGAGCAGAGACACCTGGAAGTTTGGGTCGGATTTTTTAAAGAGAGCTTCCAGAAACGCCGCCATTTTTTGGTCCCATTTTAATAGCTGATGTCAGTGGAGATAACACATTAATCCTTAGGTCTAAGTATGTTAGTGCTAACAGAGTCAACTTTGATGGAAAGCACCTCGGTGCAGGAGGTGCCAGCGCCGGCGACGAGTCATCAAAGGCGGCACCGACGTTCTGCAGATGAGCGTCCGTGTCGTACCCACTTCCCTGAATGATACCTGTCATTCTCAAGAGATTTCCACGAAGACTGATTGCTCGATACCGAGATTTGTGGCGGCGTCTGCGTTAGCGTTGGGTACTGACTCTGCTCCTTCACACTGAAACAAGTGGAGCCACTGAAGCACCTGTTCCGCCGTTTAAACCCGGCTTGGCACTAAATTCCGAACCTCTCCTGGTACTGCTCCGGGCTGGCCACCGTCTGCACAGGCTGAATCGGTTGGACAGGGTTGCTGTAGCGGGACTGTTGTTGAGCAACGTAGCCGGTGATCGAGGTTGGAACCACGGTCTGATAGACGGGTTCGACACCCCTGTAGACGGGCTGTACAGTCTGATAAGGCGCCGGTGTTTGATAAGGCACAGCTACTGTCCTGTAGTGTACTGCCGACGTTTGGTAGGGCACCACTGCTGTTTGGTAGGGAATCGGAGGAGCCTGAAGAAGAACAGCATTGCGTGAGAAAGTGTGAGGTTTGTTGTTCATTAATCTGCTCCTCTGACATGTTAGAGGGCCTCACCTGGTTGATGTACTGCGGAACCAGTGCGACTGGTTGCTGCTAAATTAGGATAAAGATTTGAAAGACTCAAAAATATGACAAGAAAATCTGGGAAGAGCTTGAATACGCACCGGCGATGGGATCGGAATTGGAGCTTGCTCATAGCTGGCAGGGATAGCAGGTTGCCAGGAACCCTTAAAAAGTCGCTGATACATGAGTCAAGTAGATGGGAATAAGTTTTAGCTATTGGCAATGTTCCTACACTATCTTTTTTTGTACCGTTCCGAATTCGGAAGTTTTTCGGAATAATAATGGACGAATGTGTGTGTCCAAGGCGTGTTTCGCCGATTATAAGGATAAATGATAGAGGATAGAAACTCCCAACTTCTCTCTTCCTAAAACCTTGGCATTGTAAGTTGTTAATGCTAGTAAAATATTGTGTCTGGCGTTTCGTCGTTTCGTCGCCTTCAGAGGCCTAAGCATGGTGCAAAGGTGCCCTCTACCCCTCCAAGTGCCTCAACCTCAGTATAGCGTTTTAGACCTGTCTCTAAAAATGCTACGAAGAAGCTAAATGAGACGCGAACTCATCTAAGTCCACCGATAAGTGACATATTTAAGGACCAGTAGGGGCGAATGAACCACACTGTGCGGATATCACCCTCTTGTCATTCAACAGTTTACAATGAGGCGCAAACAGCAAGAACTCACTTGTTGCAGCTAGACATTCATCTCGGTTGTTCATTACTGGATCTCTTGTAGAAGTTTAGAATGTTCTAAAGCTTTTCGTGCTGAAAAGTCGCTCTCAAAGGCCAATGTTGTTCACTTCGCCCCGTAGTCGTTTCCGTCAGTGCGTCAAATCAATGTCTACCACATAAACTGGATCGCAGTCCTCGTCTTTCGCTGTCAATATGCTCTTTTCCACGTACCTCTTTCGTTAGAGAATCTTCGGATTCCTTTGTTAAGAGGGATCTCGGGCCGCTTGACGCAGGGCGACGTAGCGCGTCCCCGGGTGTGGATAGGGGAATGAAAATTGAACCAAATGTGTGTACCACCAGAGTTCCTCCCGTTTCACCAAAGTATTATTGGTTACAGGTCAAGCGCTAGATCTGAAAGATTGAACAAGCTCCTAAGTTACCGTTTGGAAGACAACACAGCTTTCCGACATGTACTGCTTATCGTATCGCAATCTCGCACCAGCTGCCGTCTGATGTTGTCCCCAGGAATGCTCATCAAAACTACATCGTCTAAAAACTCTTTGAATATCGACAATAACTTTGTCGGGGATAAACGAGATAGGAAGAGGCATCTTGTCCTCACGAGGTCGATCCCAGCGGGGTATCTTTGTTGATTTCCTGATACCGCGTCGCCATTCAAGACGGCTAGCCTTTTAGCTAATCGCAATAATTCATGGTTTTTGTTAGGTACGGTGCACATCCTTACAGTCGTTTGGAACATGTTGCTTACAACGGCGCGTTTCACAGAAGTAGGATGCGAAGGAAGGCCTGGCGTGAGCTGGATATTCCTAGAGCTTGGGTTTTGTATTATTTCACGGTAACTTCCCAGCTGGATAATTTGATTTACTTGATGAGATAAATGAGCCAGCCACTACTCGGCGTCTCCGAGCAATCATAATGAACTGAGATTGATCGGTCAGTAACTTAAAACACTCGTCCAGTTGGAACTGTGTCGATGTTACGATACAGCAATATAGATCTTTGTATCTGCAGCACATTACGGTTCTCGCAGTGTGCTTTATGGGTAGGATTGAGCAGCTAATACTTGACCGCGCTTTGCCAGCGGCAGCTGGTGCGAGATTGGCTCTTCGATAAACAGTGCATACTGGAGAGCTGCGTTGTATTCCCAAACGTAGCTTAGGAGCGTTTTCGAAAGGTTGGAATGATCTCTCAGATCCAGAGCTTAAACTGTAACCCAAAATACATTGTTGGGAACCGGAAGAGCTTTGACGACACGGTAAAAGAGCTTTGACGGTAAATGAGCATACTGACTGCGAAAGACGAGGACTGCGATCCAGTTTATTTGGTAGACCTTGATTTGACGCCCTGACGGAAACGACTATGAGGCGAACTGTACAGTATTGACCATTGAGAGCGACCTCTCAGCGCGAAAAGCTTTGGAATCATTCTAGACTTTTACAGGAGATCTAGTAATGAACAACCGAGACGAGTGTCTAGCTGCAACAAGTGATTTCTTGCTGCTTGCGCCTCATTGTAAACTGTTGAATGACAAGAGGGTGATATCTGCACAGTGTGGTTCATTTGCCCCTACTTGCCCTTAAACACAGTGAGCACATATGCACTTGTCGGTGGACTTAGATGAGATCGTCTCTCATTTAGCCTCTTCGTGGCATTTTCAGAGGCAGGTCTAAAACGCTATACTGGTTGAGGGACTTGGAGGGGTAGAGCGCGCCTTTGCAGCATGTTTAGGCCTCTAAAGACGACGGAACGACTGAACGTCAAGCCTGCTGAATGAAGAGTCTACCTAAAAAGCCCATTTGACAAGTATTTTACTAAAATAAAGGAAAGCTTCAAGTGTGAAGTACATTAACGGTAGCCGTTCTCAGGTTGGAAATAGGAGATTATCTATCTCTTAGATTAGATTAGTGTTTTGTCCACATAACTGATTATGTTCGTTTTGCTAGCGTTATCCAGCTGATCGAATACAACGAGTACTGGACTTGTAAGATTGCGCCTAAAACTCATCGCGGTTATTACAGAGCCGCTGCGTTGGACAATGTAATAAAAGGTTCTCGAATTAATCGTTGGGTTGAGTGCAACGGCTTTCTCAACGTCCCAACCATCTATTATGAAACCTCACCTGGTACTGCGACTGATAGGACGGTGCAGATATTGAGGACACGTAGCTGGTTGGGGTTGGACAAGGCAACGGAATGGCACAAGTTGGAGCTGGAGCGCAGGTGACGGGTTGTGGACATACGGAGCACTGGCACCGTCCAGCGCCACCTCCACCGCCGAACGGGAAGAAGAATCCCATCGAGGAGCGGCACAACATTATCAGGAAGAGAAGTAGCATATCTGAACTGAAATCTTGGAATCGTCTATGAGCTAATACTGATTCGGATAACAGTGCGTGGGCAAAAAAGTTGAACGACGCAGTTATGGATTGTCGATGGGTACGTTGCTGTGCGAGAAAGAACACTGGTATTCCTGATCTAGTAGTCTCCATGTCCTCTCGTCGTGGAACCTCGGCATTGTTGTAAAACTGTTTTCGAGCTCTTCTGTGCTACAAGGTTGTTAGGTGGTGTTTATAAAGCCTACTTTTCGACGGCCTCGCCCTCTTCAGAGGCCTAAAAGCGGTTCGATGTTCTATCTTCGCTGAAACACAGCGCGAAATGTCGAGCATCGAAGATAAACGTATTTCACGGCTCGCAACGCGGTGCAGGATGCTGAGCTCTAAGAGCATCTTGCTTCGTGCATCGCCTGCACATTCTTCATCCGTACACCGGACGGCAGTTAGAAGGAGTTGATTTGAGCGCCGGAGAAGCTCACAGCAGGAATCTCTACGATTAGCTTCAATAAAAGCAGCTGAGAACGAGTGTTTGACCCCACATCCACGCTACCGAATACGCGCCGAGAACCAAAACGCTACACCACGCCAACATGGTGAGCTACCCCTAACCCTTTCCTTCATGTCTGACAATTTCACTGCTGCAATTTGAAGATGTATCCACTATACTCGGTTGCAAGATGATGTTGTTTTCGTCAATGCCCCCAATGACATCATCATGAAACAACATCAAGAAGCCTGTGCGTGTACGATTATTTGCCAAGATTCTAATTGTAATGTTCGAGACCGCGCAAAAAGCTGAAAATCTATCAGACTGAACGTGTATTATGTAGCACCACGCATATGGTGGAAGCGGGAGACCACTGGATATTCGAATTAAAGAACACCAGTTCCTAAACCACACGGTAACGTATTAATAATCCTCAATAAGCATAGAGCCAAAGAGCACAGCGGTAACGATTATGATGTTAGGTGCAAAATCCTGGCATAAGAAATAGAGGTTTCATCTAGAATTACGCTGGAATCGTTCTGGAGGCGGACCCATCAACGACTTACATAACTTTAACAGAGAATTCAGAGCGGAATACTCCGATAACGCGGCTTGTTGCTCACCATATCGCTTGGTAAGCCGCGCAATCAGGGATTTCGGCTGTAGTTTTCTCTGTTAAATTGCTGTAAGTCGTTGATGAATCTGCCCCTGGATTTTGACCAGAAATCCGAACGATCGGAATGAGTGCTCATCAGAAACGAGCGATCTCTTTCCATTTGCACCGCACAGCAAGCTGTAAAAAGGATCAGAACCGACACGTAGTTCTCAATACCACAAATGTATGATGAAGGCATGACTCACTCGTTGCTGGTCCCTGCTGACACTAACAAGGGATGGGTCTGAGGAGCTGAAAAAGACATATGTCTGGACTGTCTGAACTGCGTACAAGTGAGGCCCGACTTCACAGTAAATTTGGGAACCCTCAACTTGCTCGGTTTACAACTTGGCAAATATGAGGCACACTTTTATACTAAATGAGTGGTGGAGATTTTTCATATATGACTCGTTGCCTCGGTTCAGACATACACCTCGAACCCTTCGCTTATGAGTAGTGTCGCAATCGATACTATTGGACGGTGGTGTGAGTTTATCTTCGACGTTCGACTTTTCGAGCTGTGGTTTCTGGCTTTAGGTCAAGAATACTAGCGCGATTGAGGCACTCGGTCAGGTGAATTGCAAAGACACGGCTCGAACCGCTTTTAGGCCTCTGGAGACGACGAGGCGGTCGAAACGTCGGGCCATTAAACATTCCACTTAACAACCTCGCAGCACAGAAGAGCCTAAAACACTGATATGGATTAGCTACCTGTGATCGGTCAAAGATTACTTCGTTATGGTCTATTTTTAGGGAAGGATGTCTACCAAGTTCAGCAGAAACGAGAACAAGGGTTCGAGGTATGAGCGCCTCCGGTGGGCAAAAAAGAATACTCGGAATCAGGAGGAGACTATAAGGTTGTGTCTCGCCTCGACTTACGTGCAAGTGAAGTCGATTTAAGGATGGTGCCGATCAGCATTGATTAGCCATGCTTCCAAGTTGCGAAAGAGGCTCTAGGGGATGTCGTGGTTTGAGTGCTCTTGTGGCGGACAGCAGCGCAAATCGAACTTTAGATAGTCTAAAATTGGTGCTAGAATCAGCGTCGCACAAGATTGTAATCGTCATTGCAACCATTGCAGGTAGACCGTTTTTACGTGAAGTTGGACACTCTTATAAGCAAGCTCGACGCTCTAAAATGGGCCTAAACATCTTCCAATTCAAAACAGGCGTTTTCCAGATTGAACTAAAGCTTCTCACAAAGGTGCTGAATATTTTTTGTCTAAAGAAAAGTGGGTATGACTTTTTAAAAAAATTTTCGCGTGTCTGGCACGTGAGACCAACACATTTTTGGCAACGCCGAGAGTTCTTTGTTAAGTGAAGCCATTATTTCTAGAACATAGATGAAGGGTAAAAGGGTAAAGGACGGCGTTACTCAATCCCTTTTGTAATGCGCCACGCAATCTAGTAGGATGTCGTGGAGGCGATTTGAATGCGTATTTCACCATACAATGACTTGCGATGGCCAGCCGATGAATAAGTCAGTGCTTTATCCTTCCCAGACAAGTCTGGTACAAATTCACCGACGCCGGAGGGATAGAAGCCTTGGTTGCCTGGGCGGGAAATCCGGACCAGGAACCTGAAATCGGATGCAGGCGACAGTCGGCGCCTCCTCAGACTGCGTCACACGTGCCCAGAAAATAGATATCAGTAACTAGAGCTGTTATCGTGGATTTACCGCAATGTCTAGAGATAAAGTACACATTCACTAGAAAGTTCCTTCGAAAATTTGAATCTAACTAGAAAAATAAAATGCAATGCAATTATATATATATATATATATATATATATATATATATATATATTTACAATCCATCATCTATGTACACAATACACGGTATTGTGTTTTAACACATTTGCTTGAGCCTGGAGCGGCTGGTAGAGAGGCTACATGTTGTTACAGGATGTTTTCTTGCTCTTGCGCCAGGCGGGACTCGAACCCGCATCTTCTGCTTTCCGGGCAGCGATGTTCGCCTTACACCACCGGCGCTGCTTGACCGCACGTAACATCCTGTAACAACAGCGGCCGGCCCAACACGGTATTGTGTCTCACGGTCCCTCGCTGCAAGAAGGGCGTGGCGGTAGTCAACGTGATAAATTTTTTTAATTCATCTGCCCAATTAACTGAGTACAGAAGTAAAAATTGTTTTTTTTTTGAAAAAAGAGAGAAAATAGAATAATTCATGGCTTATTTCAGAAAAAAAGAGATTGAGTCATGCACTTGTTCGGAACATCGCGATTTTCCTTGAATTGATAGTTAAAATTTGCTTGTGAAGAGAAACGCACTTGTCAACAGTACAATGAAAACACTACAAAAGCACACATGCCTTTATTTGGTTACTTAAAGTGAGGAACAGTTATACTATCAGTCAAAGATAGAAGAGTGCATTGCTCGGTCTTATTTTAATATGCTAAAAATTGCTACTTTTTGTGCTTTAAAATAAGCTTTAAAATGAAAAATTCATAAACTTTCAAAGAGTTACATTTAATTTCATCGTAAGTACACCTATTAAGGCGAGTGAATAGAAAAATTTTCAAAGAAAGTTATCATGAATGCTCATTGAACGAAAAATTATTGTAAGCATCTCGGAGAGTCTGCGGCTAATCTGGAAGACGCCCCTTTTAATTGCAAAGTGTCCAGTTTGATTTCAAAACCTTCAATAACACTTTTCAGGGAAGGGTTTTGGGGGTATGTATGAACGGCGAACGCTGAGAAAATGAAAACCGCTTCGAGAATCTCCACCACAAATAGTAGAGACAAATTCTTTGTTGCTGAGTCTTTGGACCTAAGGAGCTAGGGGCCTTCAAGCTGTGTGCCACGTGTGCTGACTTATGAGAGGGAGTGAGACGTTCCGCTGGAAGTGGAGCGCTGGCTTTGGAGCGAGCGACGCTCCTCTTACCTCCTTGCCTACTTTTCGTGGGATATATTGCACCATAGGACACTAAATTCGATTGAAGTAAGAGCTTGTGAATGAACGCCGTGGGCAGTGCAGGAGCCTCTGTCACTGGTATCTTTTTTCACCTATCCCATTCATCTACCGTAAACAACCGTATTCGGTTAAATTTTCGAAATCGGATATTATATTTGTGATCCGCACCCAGGGGCCAGATTCATCAACGACCTACAGCAATCTAACGATGAAAATACTGCCGAAATCCCTGATAGCGCGGCTCGTCAAGCGATATGGTGAAACCTTTCACCACATCGCTTGTTCGTAGCCACCGTTAGATTGCTGTAAGTCGTTGATGAATCTGACCCCTGACTTCGCTAGGTAGTTTTGGTGAATTTTTTCGACCAATTCTTGGAACCAAGCAAGGAATGAACACTAAAAATGCAAAAATTCAGGACAGAATGGAAATTCAACACCTTAGCTTCTCACCTATGAAGCAACGTCACTCGCCCCTAAGGTAACTATGAAGCAGAGCCTTTAACCACATATTCTAAGTGAACACATGTGGCGCATAGCACGTGTGCAAGCCCTGACGATGCGATCCCATAGTAAACTTTAAGAGCCCCTAGCTCCATAGCTTCAAGCATTCAGCAAAAAAGAAACAAAATTTTCTACTACTTTGTGGGTGGAGATTCTCCTAATGGTATTCATTTTCGTTGTGCAGACTTACGCCTGAGACCCTTCCTGGTTAGAAGAGTATCCAATTTAAAGCGAAAATAGTACAAATTTTAGAAGGACTAAAACTAAGTGAAATTCGAAATACGTATATAATCCGATCTGACAGCAGATTCCTTCTAATGAAAGCGTCGAGCAATGGGATCGATTGTGTTGGCTCACTTTTCACAAGATGAAGGCAAAGTGTTCGGAAGCCATGAAGTACATGCACATACTCACATACACATAACATACGCACAACACAGAAGACACATTACTTTACATATGTACCATTTTGGGTGGAGGCGCACATAAATCAATAAGGTATTCCAAAAAGTTGCACCTGGAAGTCATTTGAAGTTCCATAAATAGAGTGATACAATACTACACTTGTGAGAATTTTGAGGAAGGAGGTTCAAGGTCAGAGACCTTGGACGAGGAGCGGTGGGAGCCCGGCAGAAAGTGAAGAGAAGCTGCAGCTGGTGCCCTCAACAATGGCTAGACGCGAATCTGTACAAAGCAGTGGATCCGAGGCGATCCGATGGCGATTCGTGACCAAGTAGGTTAAGGCGGATTTGCTCGCCCTTCACACTTAAATTGCCGTGACATGTGCAGCGGCGGCAAGCGCACCCGACTCGCTGCTCCATGGGGGGGGGGGGCTAATGTAGAGACTTCCTTTCCCTTTTGCGAGAAGGCAAGTGCAGCGTCCGGAAGATTTACAGGCTGAAAGATTGACGTTGAAGTCAGGGACATGGCCGCCTGGTGGTGTTGTAGAAATGTAGCGATACCTTCTTCATGCAATCTCCGATCAAAGTATTAGGCCAGACAGAGACTACCCACCTTTTCGATGTCTTACTTTCGCATCATCTAAGGCCGTCCCTAAAGTGACTACGCAAACGACTTGAGCCCGCAAAAATGAAAAAGGTAGTCTTAAATAAATGATGAATTTAAATAAATGAAAAACACATAGCGTTGAGATGGGGAAGGTTTAAAGCGCTTCTCAGGGGTGAAGAGAAAGCCCTATATTCGCCCCAGATATTTAGCAGTTTGAACCTCGGAAGATATGCAGGGGAACCTAGTCGAATTTTGACTTCTATGACAAATATAGTTCACACGGTTACTTGGGGTAACAGGTAAGAAGACAAGAATGAAGGAACTCTTTGATCATGGCAAATGATCGCACGAGCTAACTGTGCAAGTAGACCTTTGTACCACTTCAGTGGACCATGATGGGTTACCATCGTGCAGTTAAGGAGTAGTCCACTTGGTTTCAACTTTTCAGCAGGTGATCAGAAGGCAAAAAACGGCTGTAATCTGCAACCATTTCTGATTTCAATTCGTCTAGTTGTGCATCTTTCTTCAGATGGCGACCATGGCGACACAACCTCTTCTCAACAGCTGCTTGTTATAGAACCAAAACTGAAGTCAACCATGACCAATCTTACGGGAGCCTCTCCAGATCTTCTCTAATCGGAGCGGGACATTGGCCTTCTCATCTCCATTCTTCTCTTAAAGTTATGCCAAGCTCTACCTGCTTCCATTGGTTGACCTTCACACAAATTCAGGCGATGTGATGGTGTCGGATTGCATACCGACGGCCACATTACGGTTGCCCTCTCTCGACCAGTACAGATCCACTTCACCTCAAAAATCCTATTCACGAGGGAGTCTCTGTTTCACCCGTTCAGCTATCCTTCGACTTTATAGAAATACGGGTCGAGCATGAACGAATCCAGTGATTCAAGGGTGTTCCGAAGCCATTGTGAACTGGTTTTGCACAGGGATCCCAAGATTTATTGTTGTACTGTGCTAATACTATGAGTGTGCTATTACACAATCGCAACTCAAAAGGTGGTTTATGAGTACTCCATCGTCAAGCTTTCCTTTTCAGAAAGAAACGCTCCGTTCATTACACACTTGCCATTCATGTCTCGTTCTACAGCTCGAAATATTTTAAAATGTCACTCAATACCGGTTGAAAACGACCATATTGAAGCAGGGGATCAATGTTGTTCCCATCCGTTTCTTGCTTAGAGCACACCTCTGAAAAATCGCGAGAACTGCTACCGAGTAGGTATGTACTGCAGAAAAATGAAGAACCAATTGCTACAGAACATTTCAAGAGAAGTACACAGAAATGCTTTGCATAGCACCTTATCAGAAACAAAGATGTATGTTCTTGTTGATGGAATTATGAAGAAATCTTAGATTAGAGAATTAGAAAGAGAAGGAAGCGGCTCAATCGACGAGATCTTCTCTACTTTCCTCCTTATAAACGAGCTCCAAATTAATGACACCAACATCGAGTGTTTTCAGCGGCATCGTTCCAGCAGTGATATACTGGTCCGGTAATCCTAGCAGCACCTTTCGAACTCCTTCCTGAAAAGGGCGACATGAAACTGATCTAAAAATCCTACTCATCTGTTTGTGATGTTTGTGATGTCTGTGCAGTGGAGAGTGAAAAGTTCAGCTAGCTAGCTGTTATATTAAGAGAGTTAGAGGTAAGACATTATAGGAAAAGCACTTCGAATTCAGGTACATAAATCGAAAAGCAGCCTGGTATACTTTTACGCACGCGCACCTTTTTTTACCGGCGCCTGCGTGCGCATAAATAAAAGCGGTGGTGAAATCAGATCCCTGGTTATTTCTTCTCAGTCGCTTTAGCTCCCCATATCTCCATGCCTCTACCCCAAGGATCGCGCATTACAGGACCCAGTGCATTCAAAGATCTCCCTCGATAGAGAGCCTTCGGGCTCTCTTGTTAAGAGGGATCTCGGGCCGCTTGTCGCAGGGCCACGTGGCGCGTCCCCGGGTGGTGGATAGGGGAATTAAACGCGAACCAAATGCGACCGTGTACTGCCCAGAGACGCAGCTAGGATGCAGGGGATGGACTCCTTGCTCCTGCTGTGTCGGGTCGATGCGTTCCTTGTGCGTGGGAGCGGCATGTTCGTGCACTGTGTGCGTGGATGTGTCCGTGACTGTGCGCATTGTAACTGTGTCGGCTCGGCCAAAAGCTTGCACTCGGTAGACTGGGAGTACATGTAAGGCGATTCGAAGCCGCCTTAAGTCTCGCCCCATCCCTTCGGGCAGTCTGGCTGGCTGCCCGGAGTTCTTCGCCCGCACGACAGAGTCTGACTAGCTACCCGTGTTGTATTCCAGTCAAACACAGCAGCACTAAAGGGCCTCATTCCCCTGACCCCGAAAGAGCCCCCATTTCTGCAGCGATGGGAAGGACGAGTACGGAGAGGCTGCTAAAATCTCAGGGCCTAACCAGGCTGCGCAAACTGAGAAGGACTAGGATGACGATCTGTACTTACAACGCCCGCACGCTTGCGTCGGAAGCATCCGTCGAGGACCTGATGATGCAAGCCAGGAAGATCAAGTACGACGTCATCGGACTGACCGAGACGAGAAGACACCACCCCCTACACGCCGCCTACGACTCCGGAGAAGAACTGTTCCTCGGAACATGCGACAGCAGGGGAGTAGGCGGCGTTGGTGTCCTCGTCAACACGCACTTGGCCATGAACATCGATTCGTACGAGTCTCTGACAAGCCGAATCGGACGTCTGCGACTGAAGCGATGTGGCTCCGTGCCAGCCTTGACTGTGTTCGTCCAACATCCGACTACGACGACGAAGACGTCGAGGCCTTCTACGTGGAACTGGAGAAGTTCTATAAGGAAGATCACACCTTCTACAAGGTGATCGTCGGCGACTTCAACGCCAAGATCGGGCCACGAAGGTCGCCGGAAGAACTTCACATCGGAACCCACGGTTTGGAGTGGAACGAGCAAGGTGAAAGGCTGTCTGAGTTTATCATGTCGACCAAGACCATCCATGGAAACTCGCAGTTCCAGAAGCCTCCCTCCCTACGATGGACCTGGGAATCCCCCGGTGGCCAGTTCCACAACGAGATCGACCACATCATCTTCAATCGCAAGTATTGCCTGACCGATGTCTCCGTTGTCCCCAAGTTCTACACGGGATCGGACCACCGCCTCCTTCGCGCGAGGTTCCGCTTTTCGCGTCAAGGAGAGAAGGCCGCGAAGTTCAAGAAGAGGAGTCCCAGAACGACCATCAACTGGGATCTCTACACCTCTCTTGTCGGCCTTTGGGAAGATGCCGTCATGGACAACGGCGACGAGGAATACGATCGCTTCGTGCACCATCTCCACGATAGTGCTAAGGGAGCCGAGAGCTTGAAGACCACCAAGAGACGCTTGTCTCCGGAAACTCTCGAGCTGATACGCCAGCGTGGGGCAGCACGAGCGTCAGGCAACTATCAACTGACGTCCGAGCTTGCAAAGCTATGCAGAGCGGCGATAAAGGAAGATCTGAAGGAGAGAAGGGAGGAAGTGTTGGCTGAAGCAGCAGAGGCAGGGTTGAGCATCCGCAATGCCCGCCGGAACTTCGCCAACTTCAAGACCAAGTTGACCGCTCTCCGACGTCCTGACGGAACCGTCACCTCTTCCAGAAGGACCATGGAGAAAGTCATCCACGACTTCTACTCCGATCTCTTCGATAGCCACGTCCACCTGCCCCTACGCCATCTTCCGCAGGATGGATACGTCATCCCCTCTGTTCTCCCTTCCGAGATCCGACACGCCATCTCGTCGGTGAAGAAACGTACAGCACCCGGTCCTGACAGGATCAGAGCTGAACACCTGAAGAACCTCCCGCCAGCGCTCATGAACACCTTGGCGCGGCTCTTCACACGCTACCTGTCCGAATGCAAGGTTCCATCTCAGTGGAAGACCAGCAAGACCGTCTTGCTGTACAAGAAGGGAGACGTGCACGACATTGGCAACTATCGCCCGATCTGCCTGTTGTCCGTAGTCTACAAGCTGTTCACTCGAGTCAACCTGAATAGGATTAGTAGAACGCTGGACGAAGGAGAGCCATGCGAACAAGCAGGATTTCGGAGAGGATTCAGCACGATCGACCACATACACACCATTACAAAGCTCATCGAAGTGTCGCGAGAGTACAAGCTGCCGCTGTGCCTTACTTTCATCGACCTGAAGAAGGCATTCGACTCCGTCGAGACTGAAGCGGTCATGGAAGCCCTGCTCACCCAGGGCGTTCCTACTCAGTACATCAGAGTCCTTCGAGAGCTGTACAGTGGATTCACGACCAAGATCTCACCATTCTACAACGACGTCGTCATTGACGTGAAGAGAGGGGTTCGACAAGGGGATACCATATCCCCGAAGCTCTTCAGCGCCACCCTCGAAAACGTCATGCGCGAACTAGAATGGGATGACATGGGAGTGAAGGTCGACGGCCGGCAACTGCACCATCTTCGCTTCGCTGACGACATCGTGCTCATGACACCGAGCATCAGCCAGGCGGAGCGAATGCTGGCCGACTTCGATCGTGTATGTGGAAGCGTTGGACTGCAGCTGAATCTTACGAAGACGATGTTCATGAAGAACGGATGGGTTTCTGATGCCCCATTCTCGCTCAACGGAACGAACATCTCCGAATGCTCCAGCTATGTGTATCTGGGTCGCGAAGTCAACATGGCCAACGACCTAGCACCAGAGCTGAGCAGGAGGAAACGAGCGGCTTGGGGAGCTTTCAAGAGCGTCGAAGAAGTCGTGAAGAAAACGAAGAACGTCCGACTCCGTGCCCACCTATTCGACTCCACTGTTCTTCCTGCCCTAACATACGCCTCAGAGTCCTGGGCTATACGAAAGCAGGATGAACACGCGATCAGCGTCGCGCAGCGTGGAATCGAGAGGACGATGCTCGGAGTGACACGACTCACGCAAGTGAGAGAAGGTCTCCGGAGTTCCGAGCTTCGCCGACGTTCGAAGATCAGAGACGCTGTCGCATGGGCCAAGTCGACGAAAATTAGGTGGGCCGGCCACGTAATGCGCTTCGCAGACACCCGCAGGACGAGAGCCGTCACAGACTGGATTCCGCGGGATGTCAAAAGAACACCAGGACGCCCACCAACGCGTTGGTCGGACTTCTTCGTGAAAGCCCTGAACGACCGATATGACGCTCTTCGTGTCCCTCGAGCGAGGAGGATTCATTGGACCACTCTGGCACGCGACAGGGACGAATGGAGACGCTGCTGGCGCCCGCTCGAGCAAGTCGATGATCAACGGGACGACAGGTGATACTGGTCATCTCCATGCCTCTACCCCAAGGATCGCGCATTACAGGAACCAGTGCATTCAAAGGACGGCGCTTTCATTACTTAGTTGTAGGAGTGTTAGACTCATTTATTCCTTCTTCCGTCATGCCCTCAATTATTGTTATATTAGGTTGGTGCACAAGTTCTCGGACATTTGGGGCATGAAATAGTTATTATCACAACATACGAACAACAGTATCAAATCATTTGAAGTAACCACCCTTTACATTAATTGTCTTTCGCCAACGTGCTGGCAAGTCATGGATGCCTTTTCTCCAAAACGTGGCCGGTTGTGATTCGAAAAATGAAAAAAACCTCCTTGACATCCTCTCGGTTCCTGAATTGCTGGTCGTCCAAATAGCGTTGAAGGCTTGAAAACAAATGATAATCAGAAGGAGCGAGATCTGGTGAGTAAGGTGGAAGTGGAAGAACGGTCCATCCGCAGTCCGCCAACTCAGCCGCCGTCGCTCTAGCAATATGCGGTCTAGCGTTGTCGTGTTGAAAATACATCTTCACTTGCTCTCCTCGTGTGGTTTGAGGGTGAGCCCTCAACTTCCTCAGTTGGTTGACGTAAACATCTGCCGTCACTGTTATCCCTTCGTCCAGCAGCTCCCAGTATTCTACGCCAAGAACGCTCCACCAAATGCATAGCATCACCTTTTTCACGTGAAGGTCGGGTTTTGGAATGTCCTCTGCCTCTCCAGTTGCGTCAACGCACTGTGCACGCCGGTGATAATTAGAGTAGAGTATCCACTCTCATCCCCGGTGACAAGGTTGTACAGCCATCCGTGGGTACGTCTAAGGGTAAGGAGAGACAGAGCGACATCGGCTCTGCGATCCATGTCATGTTGTGTCAAGTCGTGAGGTACCCAGCGACCCAATTTTTGCACCTTGCCAATCGACTTCAATCCTCGAATGACTGTTGAGTGACTAACACCAAGAGTGCTTGATAGTTCGCGAGTGGTATGGTATGGGTCCGTTTCCACTCTACTTCGGAGGCCATCCAAATCCAGTGTCATCGGGCGCCCTTCTCGTTCATTATCTTCAACGGAGAATTCACCAACTGCAAACTTCGAGAACCACTGGTACACAGTACTTCGAGCAGGAGCACTCTCGTTGTAAACATCCTTCAGGCGACGATGCGATTCGTTGGCATAGAGGCCAGATTGATGCAGGAATAACATGACGTGCCGAATATGCATCTCAGTTGGGATGAATTGCTTAGCCATAATAGCTGACGTTAACAACGCAGAAGTAAATGTTAGGAACAGTTTTGTAGCCCTTTCCTTTCTCTATCGATCGATCATTTACGCGTTGATACATGTGAGAAATTTGGCGGGAAAATGCGCTTTCAATTCAGGAGGGTTCAAATGTCCGTGAACTTATGCACCAACCTAGTATGATAATGTATGTTGTTTTTAACTACAGTAAAGTTTAATTACCCAAGTTTGAGGTTGTGCGCTGGTGCGGACAAGCTTCCAATAAAACAGGCGATCCGAGCTCGATGTTGGCACCTATTCTGAGAAGATCCCAGAACAGAGGCTACGGAGTAACCGACCTACTTTCTTCGTTGCTTCATGTTAGGGAAGGTTGCTCAGCATTGTACCTTCAGATACTTTATTCCTTGGGCTAAATTATGGCAGCCCCACTCGCTCACTCGGGCTACCTCTTTATCTATTTCTCTGCACGATTGTCTGTTCTGCGCAAGGCATTCTATCATTTTAACATTTTGTATCCTTCGTAGGACGTGTCTTGTCTCCGTACTCTACCACTTAGCTTTTCAGCAGTTCCTTCTCAACCTAACCCCTCAGTTTCGACCTTATTCTGTCGTAGCGCACTCGAGATCTATAAGCTCCAAGACACAGAAATCAGACATTTTGACTCTCATCAAAATTTGGGTGAACTTTTCAACTTCTAGAAAACATCTACATTTTGCATGCATTTAACACTACGCGTTGTTTTTTACGTAGTGGTATCAAGAACGCATGTCGAGGAGAGAAATAAAACTTTAACCAAATGCGGGAATATTCAGTGCACTAGGCTAACCCAAATTTTTGCTACGACGTAATAGTTTTCAGCTAGTCTTAAGCTCTTCTTCAGGTCTAAGGTAACTGTGCTGCATATACCACACATGTGTATATGCTCAAGAGAATAACTGACGCTATACAGACCTGGAACCTCACGGGAAAAGAAGAAACGGAGAAGGCCACGGACTTCCTATTGGGCGGTTTGGCCGTAAATGAAGTGCAGGGTCTCTGGGCTCTTTATATACATCCGCGGACAGTGATCAGTCTCTGAAGGCGCACGGCGTGACTGCTGAGGATGATGGCGATATTGAGAGACGGGAGCCTGAGACCGTGCACTTCATTTACGGCCAAACCGCCCAATAGGAAGTCTTCCCCCCTTGCCTTCTTTCTCGTGGGGTTCCAGGTCTGTAAAGCGTCAGTTGTTCTGTTGAGCATATATGTGTGGTATAAGTGTGGTATAACGCCGCCGAACAATTTAGAGCGGAAAAGAGCTTACTCTAACCATAGGCAGCGCGAACACACCTTGACTCCGTCGTTGCAGTCGTGGTAGATCTCTAGCACGGGTTCAATTGCGGTGAGCTCCTCTGTAGCGCCGGACAAGTGGAAGCGTCCGTCGATGTCGGAGTAGCTCTCGTCGAGCACGTCGTCCGGATCGAGCCACGAGAAGGGCCTCTCTGCAAAGGGATGCAGCTTCAAAGTGGTTGAAGATTGTTGTAAGTGATAGTGAACTTGCCAATGTCCTCATCAACCAGCCTTAATCTAACTTTCTCAGCTGGTCTCGATCCACATACTAGTCTACCTTTCACGGCGATGGACTGGGCACGGATAGACGCCACGAGTTTAGTCGACTCGAACAACAATAGTATACAAGTCCACATCATCTCCACAGATTGAAAAGAAGAGTTAGCCGAACGCCCGCTATCTGAAAATCAAGGTCGACATCGATGCTTTCAAACACCTTCCCTGTATTTTTCTTAGATTTGCTCCGTACTTCAGACCTACGCCTGAGATATCCATTTCCCCCATTCAGACCTACGCCTGAGACCCTTCCCCGGATCTTTCCGGGCGTAGGTCTGAAGGGGGGAAATGGATAGTACAACGAGAATCTCCACTCTTCATATAGTAGAAAAACGTGTTTCGCTTTTGCTGAGTCCTTGAACCAAAAGGGATACGGCCCATCGAAGGTGCTAGACCAGATGTTCGACCCCCGTGCTATGCACTATTTTTGCATTTTTTCGTAACCGCTGCTTCCTTCACCAGTTTGCTTCCTACACATCTCCTACACATTTATTTTACTCTAAATTGTATCTGTATGAAGCACAAAATCTCATTTAGCCTCAACACATTTAAAAAAATACTCAATTCAACTCTAGGCTCCTGATACCCCAAAAGTGTTCCGATTACATTTTTTGCCGCTCTTGAAGTCTCGTCGTTATTTTCTGTGTTTCGACTCTGTTGAATACCCCTTCTCAAACAATCAGGTCGTTATTTATTTTGTTCGTTCCAGTTGAGCTTTATTTTTGATGTTGCTAGTGTTTTGCTGCTACTGTTCGATCTTTGTTCTTTGGTTTTACTATGTATCCTTTATGGAATCACACAAGGTAACTTGTGTAATAAATATATATATATATATATACATAAATTGTCAAAAGGAACAAATTCGTGATCATCCCCATGATATCGACAGCCCTAGTCACCCGTACCTGCTGTAACCTACCGTAATCAGCCGAAATTGGAGGAGAGGGAGCGTCAGCGGGAGGAGCGCCTCGCCAACAAACGCATTGCGCCCTCATCTCTTTCCGCTCAAACCTCCAATGCTGGTCATAGCAATGTTGTAACCGCTCCTTGACCAAGGGAAACCTGTGAGCGGTCAGCGGACCTTCGGCCCACAAGTGCGATGTTTTTTAACCAATATTCGATCCTTTGTCAGCAATGCTGAACCGCTTGTATCGTTTATTTGCAAGGAAAACTCTGATCTGGCTATTATTACGGAATCATGGTTGTCCTCTAAACATGATGTTGCTCCTCTTTTAGGAATCCTTGGTGCCCACTACACCTGCTCACGATGTGACAGATCTAATAATAAAGGTGGAGGTATTGCTCTCATTGTTAAGAAACAGCACTCTGCCAAGATTGTGTTTTCTGAATCGGTTTTGGGGGCTTATGAAATCTTGGTCTCTAACATTTTATTCTATTGTATCGAGGTTTGGATCATCACTGTTTATAGGGCCCCTAACTGTTCTTCCCTCCACAACGACGTTCTCATAAAAGTCATAAGTGACTTCTGTTCCTGTTGTACCAGTTACATCTTAGCCGGAGACTTCAATCTTCCACACCTTCAACACTTTCCTCACTTGCCCTGCGGGGACACCAGTTGTATGAATTTCAGTAATCTTTTTACTTCTCACGGGTTTAATCAATTCATTAATTTTCCTACCAGACTCAACTCGTACCTTGACTTCCTCCTCGCAAATGACTCATCTCTCTTAGGATCTGTGTCTAGGTGTCCTCCCATAGGATCTAGTGACCACTCTACAGCAAAGTTTACACTGTCCATTGTTAAGCAACCTACGCTAGTTCTCCCCTTCAGGGATTTCGATAGAGGCGATTACGATGGTCTTCGAGCCTACTTGGCTCAAGTTGACTGGCTTGGTTCTTTCTCCACCGTCACTGATATAAACGACGTTTACGAAATGTTCATTTCCATCCTTCACCATGCTATTGATTTGTTCATACCCCTGGGATACAGATACGGGGCTACTATTAGGTTACCTCCTTATCTCATCAAGATGTCAATCGCATTACAGAGGCTGTGGGATGTTGATGTTGAAACAAATTCTCCCACAACTTGGGCAAGCTTCAAAACTCTCAACAGCAAATACAACAAGAAGATCCACAGCTATAACTCCTACATTGAGAAAAAGCTTATCGAAAAGAATGGCCTAAAAGCCCTTTATAAGATTCTAAAACATAGACTCTCAGATAACCCTTGTATTGGAACTCTTCAGCACGATGATATTAGAGCACTTACTGACTATGATAAAGCAGAAATGCTAGCCTCCTCTTTTGAACAAATCTGCAACTCGATGGCTAATTCTTGTCCTAATCCATTGCCTTCCTCTCAGCGCAGTGTAATTCCAACTGCACCCTGGTTCTATCGCGAAGAAATCATTGACATCCTTCGTGGATGGAAGTCCTCGGCCTCAACAAACCCCGATGGGATCCCATACGTGGTCATAAAAAATATTACTGTTGAAATTTCAGGTCTTCTTGAGTTTATTTTCAACCGCTGCTTCACCCTCGGAGTGGTTCCCTTCAGATGGAAGCACTGAATAGTGGTTCCTCTTCCAAAAAAGCACCCACTCTCGGACCCTAACAACTTCAGACCTATTGGCCTCACTTCAATTTTCTGCCGTGTTTTCGAAAAGTTACTCAAGAAACATATCGAAGCTCACATAAACTCTCTCAATATCATTCCCACCGTTCAACATGGATTTCGAGCGGGTATGTCGGTTGCAACTTCATTACTCTCCTGTTTCAATGAGTGGACCAAGGCTTATGATAGTAGTTACGATGTGGTCTATTTCGACTTTTGTAAAGCTTTCGACAAGGTTCCCCAGGATTTACTTATAAGCTGCATTCAATTGGTCTCATTGTTCAGTGGTTAAAGTCCTTCATTTCAAACCGAACATTTCAAGTTGCAGTTGGCACTTCTCTTTCTCCAGTGCATTCAGTTTCAAGTGGTGTACCTTAGGGTGGAGTCCTTTCGCCTTTATTATTTAACATCTTCACCTCGGACTTGCCACTTGTGTTGGGAGAACTAGATGTCACCTGTTGTATGTATGCGGACGATATCAGAATTTTCAAAGTTGTTCAGGACACTGACTCGGACTCTATCATTCAACAGGCCATAAACAGGGTCGATGAATGGTCTTCTCGAAATGGCCTCCCGCTATCAGTTGAAAAAACTCGTGTTCTTCCCATTGGAAAACGTCCTAGACATCCTCGTTATACTTTATCTGGATTTCCCCTGGACGTTGTTAGCGAGGTGAAGGACTTAGGCGTCTCTTATGACAGTAATCTGAACTTCGATACGCACTATAAATCTATCTCAAGTAAAGGTCACCGCAGAGTCTATAACATTTTCAAGGTTCTTCACACTTCGGATCAAAACACACTACTTTAGTTATACATTCGCCCTATACTGGAGAGCAGTACCACCATTTTTTCTCCCTTCAAAAAGAAGGATATCCTTGCACTGGAGAGAGTCCAAAACACTTTCACCCGGAAACTGTTCCTGCGTAGCTTCAGGCTTCCCTATAGCGATATCCCAAATTCTACTGCTAGAAACCATGCCTTAGGTATCCCCTCTTTGGAATGTAGAAGAAAGCGCTTTGATCTCCTCATGGCGTTTAAGATTTTTAAGGGATTAATTGATCTCCAAATTTCTGATTTCTTCATTCCAGTAACTTCCCACACCAGAGGAGCAGCCTTAAAATTTACAACCTCTTCGGCCAATACACAGATCAGGTCAAAATTTTTCTCTTGCAGAGTTGGTACTGCCTTCAATCGTGTCCTTCGTTCTCCTCATTTCTCATCGAGTTATAATACGTTCAAAATGCGCGTTGCTGAGTTCATCACTTAATCTCTCATTGTTTATGGCATTATAATCCCAAGTCTCTATTCTGTTGTGTTCTGTTTGGTTTTAGTTTTATTTATTTATTCCATTGTGTGTCGGTACTTGACACTCCTAAATAAATAAATAAATAATATCGACAGCCCTAGTCACCCGTACCTGCTGTAATCTACCGTAATCAGCCGAAATTTCAATGCCAGATTCGTAATCAGCTCCCCAAATAACTTCCCTCGAAGAGGTTTGGGCCGAAAAATTTTTTCAACCTCTCCTCGACCTCTGGAGTCGTGAAAGTACAATAGTGCCTTGATGGTGGTTTAAATCAGCTTACTTCCTACACATCTCTTACACTTTTATTTCACTCTAAGCTGTCAAATAAGGGTTTACTATGAGCTGTGGTTCACTCACTTTTCCCAGTTTCTGAATTATACATCGTTTTGTGTTTTTCAGCGAATGTTAAACAGTGACCTCAGGGGGGGGGGGGTACGGGTTACAGCAGGTATGCGTGACTAGGACTGTCGAGGTCATAATCACCGATTTACCCAGATAGGAGGGCTACTTGGGGTGTTGATCACGAACCTGACATTCGCTTTTGATATTTCGGCTGATTACGGTAGGTCACAGCAGGTACGAGTGACTAGGGCTGTCGAGGTCATGGGGTGTTGATCACGAATCTGGTAATCTGGTCCTTTTGACAACTTAGAGTGAGATAAATGTGTAGGAGATGTGTAGGAAGCAAAGTGGTGAAGGAGGAAGCGGTTATGAAAAAATGCAAAAATGGTGCATAGCATAGGAATAGAACATCCAGACTAGCATTTTGGAACAGCCCGTACCCTGCTGAGCAACCGACTCATTCGCCGCTGAGCCTTTCGACGTCTCCCATACAACATCGCTCGCGCACGCATGCACGTGGGCACGTGTTGACGGTGCGCTACCGTACCCCCGCCTTCGAGGGCCCGTAGCTCTTTTGGTTCAAGGACTCAGCAGAAACGAAACATGTTTTTCTACTATACGAAGGGTGGAAATTCTCGCAGTACTACCAATTCCCCGTTCAGACCTACGCCTGAACCTGGTTAAATGAAAACAAACATTTCTGATGGTCCAGCTTCCGACTTGTATTTTAATTTTATCTATAATGACCCAAACTGTTTTTAAACTTTGCTTATTATCTTATGGTCTTATCACGCATAGAGTCTAGAGCTTATGTCAGGTTCTAATTAAATTCGTTGCTTTTTGCACCATCTCCTTTCCGCACCGTAGATGTGATTGCGTGAAAAGACATTCCTGCGTGTTAAGGTGGTGAATATGTATCTATTATATTTCCCAAGATTTGCTCATTTTCCAGATACCTAGCATGCCTCTTCAAGCGCAGGCACTTTCTTCATTTTTTCGTATTACTTTTTCTCTCTTTTTTTCTTTCATTTTTATGTTCTCAGCAGCTTTATTTCTATGAAATTTAACAAAAAATACAGGCAGCACTCTCCAAGTTCTCTCTTCGTAAAACCTCGGCATTATTTAGATGTTTCCATTACTTCTGTGCCGAAATAGATTACTTCTGTACTTCTGGTTCGAAATAGGCTTTACGATAGAGAGTGCGTAACGGAAAACTGAGTTGTATGTCCTTACGGGAAAGTAGGGGATTGCGCCAAAGCTGGCGTTATCTATGAGCTTGAATGCTGACATGCAGCCAGACATACATTGGGGAAACCGGAAGGGTACTTGCTATTCGTGTCAATGAACATCTAGCGTGCAAAAGGCGGGGTATCTTAACGAGTCCTCTGGGCAAGCATAAAGTGGAGGAACATGGCGGAAACGACTTTGATGTGAAGTGCACGATTTTGACCATCGAGACAGATATTTCGTCTAGAAAAGCGCTGGAGGCGTTCTGGATTCTTTCACGAAATCCACGAATGAACAATCGAAATGAGTGTCCTTCGGTCACCGATGACTTTCTGCCGTTTATTTCGCATTGCGAGTTATAGAGCGACCGGTGGTGACAAGGATGTGGCTAAGAATGACACTGGTATACACAGTATACATAGTGTAGAATGAACAGTATAGTGAGTCTCAGTCACCATCTGTCGACTAACTGCGGCAGCGGCGTCGCTCCGCACAAGCGGTGGATCAGCGGGTGAGTTTATCGTTCATGGGTTCGGGATTTCTTGCTATGCCTCAAGACCATATCCGAAAGGCTAGAGTCGATGAGGCGTTTGGTCGGATAGATAGCAACATCCGAATCCTCAAGCCACTTTTAGGCCTCCGAAGACGACGAACGGGTCGAAACGTTAGGCCGCTCAATAAATACTGATCCACCTAACAACCTCGTTCGGCACAGAAGTAATCGAAACAGGCAGCACTATTTTTTCTATTTTTCTCATTTTTTTCAAACAACACTAAAACAAACAGAATATGGCTCATGGAATTTTAAAAGCTGAAGAATTAGTAAAGAGCTCCCTAGCAGTGTATTTCTGTTTTATACACTGTTCTAAAAAAGAATATAATGTAATACCATTTTTACTCTTTTATCTACTAAAGCGACTCCTGACCTATTTCAAACAATAAAAAACATGGAATGATTATACTGTTTATACTACCATACTGCTAAAATTGCGCCATATTCCCGCCCAGTGTGTTGCGATGATTACCTGATTAGTGGCGTAAATTACATTCATGTAAACTTTGTCGACAGATGCATCTGCATTCATATAGCATCTGGCAGCATGAACATTCCATGTTTTTATCTATGCCCCGCTCCTTTAAAATTTTATTTTCAGAAACAGTCTTGGTTTTCCTTCGAGTGCTCCCTGAATGCTATCTGCCATGAATGCAGAAATTTTCGCCGCTTATGATACTTTACAATAAAACTTTCTAGACAGCTTCAACCAGAAGCTTTTTATCGATCGAGTCGTAGTAGATATAAGTACTACATAATAGTATAATATAACGGCCATTTACATTACGCTACCTGTAGGATATAAATTGGTGGTGATGTCCGTTTCTCCGCGAGGTGCCACTGCAAACTGCTCGCTTGTGCGAGCCGAGCCAAACACGGACACTCGAGTGCACGCTACAGGCCGGCCTATGAACCGCCTGTCACATCAGATGTTAAGGGTGCTGAATGTTCTACGAGGCAATGCAAAGCTCGGCGAGTGGAAAAATATGCGAGGGTCGTGATGCGAGGACGGCATCGGGGGCAACTGAGCTAGTCCGAAAGTCCTGTAACATAAGCAGGACCCGCTAGCAACGCTGAATGTGGGTACGTTGACGGGCCGCTCGTGCGAGTTGGTTGAAGCACTGGAGCAAAGAAGAGTTGATTTCTGTGCGGTGCAGGAAACGAGGTGTTCCTGCCGCAAGTCAAGGGACATAGGAAGAGGCTTTAAGGCCATTCTATGTGGATGTCCCAGGACCACCAGTGGTGTTGACATGATCGTCTCCGAACGTTTCCGAGATGCGATTGCAAGCGTGGAACGTCTCAGTGACCGCTTGAGGTGACCTTAGGCCTCTGTTATACTCTCGCGGGAGACCTTAGGCCTCTGTTATACTCCCGCGGGAGCATCCGCGGAGCGTCCGCCGACTACGGGTGCACCGCGGAAGGCGGGCGTGGCGGGGCGCAGCGATTGGCCAGGTGAGGGATCTCGGCGCGATTCCCGCCCTTCTGCGGATGCTCCCGCGGGAGTATCAAAGGCCTTAACCGGCACGCTAAGAAAGACGGCTACAGCTGTCATGTGGTTTCGCTTTTAGTTCACGTAACGCCGATGGTGAGCGTATCCTCGAGTATGCGGAGTCGCACGACCTCACCATCGTGAACGCTAGAATCCGAAAACGTAAATACCACCTTATGTCTTTCCACTGCGGGAATACTAAAAAGCAGATCGACTTTGTCCTTGTGCGAAATCGTGACCAAGCGCTTGTCACGGATGAAGTTTCTGCCCTATCAAACGGTCGCCGCACAACACCGCCCATTGATCTTCACTATGAAGAACCCCCGACCGATGTTTAGGCAGGTCACACAGAACGGTCCACCAAGGATCAAGTGGTGGAGAATGGAGCAGCTGTGGCTTCGCGCATTCGGTTGCCGACGGTCACGACGGCGCGACATGGCAAAGTGCCATCGCCGCAATACTCTTTGCTACGCGTTCCAAACTCGGCACTATAAAACCGGAACGGCGTACGGTCGATAAACAGACATGTATGAGGAGCAACGATGTTAAGGAAAAAATCCGAGAAAAGAAGAGATTGTACCACGTATTCCTCGGCGATAAGACAGCCGATAAATGGCGTCAGTATCAGGAAGCTGAGAAAGCAAGAAGGCAGTAGCCGTTGCATGAGCCACTCATTAGTTGACGTCAACGGGAAGCTCCAGTTGCGCAATGTTGGGCAATTTCTTTATCGACTCGCCAAGTTCTGTCATCGCCAGACTGAGGATATTGAGAAGTTCTTTGGCATTAACTATGAGAACGGTCATCTAGTCGGGTTTTGAATCGTTGGAGCACATACTCAGTAGAGTTTTCCATTCGGCTATTCCTTCTTCTCCTATATACGGTGCTGTTCAGAAAATCACCGTAGTAGAGACGGAAGCGGCTCTAAAGAAGATGAAGCCGGGCAAGGCAACGGACCCCGATGATTTGGCTGCCGACTTGTGGAAGTTGAAATCCTGGTACCCAATGAAGTGGCTGGCGACGTTTTTCAACCAGGTTATTGCGTAGAAGAAAGTGCCCAATATTCAAGAGAGAAGCTCAACGATTCCTATTTGGAAGGATAAGGGTAGTCCGGCGGACTGCGCAATCTACCGTCCAATCCGACTGCTTTCGCATAGCATGAAGGTCTTTGAGCGGAATGTCGACAAGCGCATTTGTGATATCGTCGTTTCTACCAACCAGTGCGATTTCGTGGCTGGTTGTGGCACAACCGATACCATTAATGCTGTTCGTCTTCTGATAGAAAAACACCGTGAGAAGCAGAAGCCGTTGCATCTCGTCTTCCTGGTTTGATCGCGTACCGCGTGAAGTGTATGGTATGCTTTACGAGAGGCCGGAGTCCCCGAAGAGCTAACAGAGTGAGTGCAAATTCTGCACTCATGTACAATAAGTCATGTGTATGCTGCGGCAGGTACGTCGATGGAGTTCCCCATCTCAGTCGGCGTACATCAAAGGTCTCCGCTCTCCCCCTGCTTTTCGCCGTCGTTATGGATGCCATATCACGTGGTCTTCAGCAGCCTGTTCCTTGGCCGTTGCTTTATGCCGATGATGAAATGCTCACTTGCGACGACGGGGTCGACCTCTAGTGGCAGGTGCAACCTTATTGCTTTCGCTTTTAGAGATTTGTACGCAAGCTTAACGTCAAAAAGACCGAGTACCTGACCACTGACGAAATTGAGTCTCGCTCTATTAAGGTGAACGGCATTGAGCTACCTCGTACTTCGGCTTTCGAGTACCTGGGATCAGCAATCGTGTCCGATGGTAGGACACGTTGAAGTGAACTCACGCGTGAATGCAGCTTGATCGGGCTCCTTGACGGGAGTGCTCTGCCACAAGAAGATACCAGAGCGTCTTAAGTCGAAGATCTTCAGAGCAGTCGTCCGACCTATAGCTATTTACGGAGCTGAGTGCTGGCCCGTGACAAAAGAAACTGAAGGGCGCTTCAGCGTAATGGAAATGAAGATGCTGCGTTGGACGGCCGGACATACGCGTTTGGCTCGAGTGCACAACGACTCCATACGGCAGAGCTTCGGTGTAAGAACCGAAGACCCTTTGGGGCATAAATTACTATGCATGAGGCAGGTGCAAGGCGTGATCTCCAAAAACAAACTCTCCATAAGGTTTGTATCTCTTTGTTCTTTAAGATAAACTATAGAGCTTGGTATAGCATAATAGTCATAACGTTTCGATCAGTCAAAGGGTTGTCATTTGGATCACCTGTGTTAATGGTAAGAATCTACAGCCACGAAAAAGTAAAAGCAGAGTCTATATTATTTTTACTAATTAATAATTGTCTGGTGAGGCACAGGTCAACTACCACTATCGCCCTGTATGGAAACTGGGTTAATTTCTTAATTGCTCGAGGAGAATAGATAGTAAATCGACAAGGAAAAGCATAGGACAGTCAAAAGGCCTTTTTAGGCAGCCTAGTTTTCATTTCGCTGCTTAGTCACCTATTTATTACGCAGCGTGCTATTAATGACATTCATCAGTCTGTCGTAGCTAGCCAAAATTTCTAGCAATCGTACAGTTCGATTCAATGGCAAAGTAGATTGACGGCCCTAGTCTGCATCACGCAACAAACGCCTGTCGTTTCTGGCAACGTATTTGGCTCGTTTGTACATAAATAGTCATGGACACGCGTAGCATAAACCATCAAAAACCGTGCGACTCATTCTCAATAGAATGACCTTGAGGTGTTTGAGTGGGAAAACCGTTTGATACAATTTCATGAAAAAGCCGTTGAGGTGTTTGAGCGGGAGTCTCCAACAACCAGCATTGCTTCCCAATCCTTACCAATTTTGTCTGACTATCGCTAATAGCTTATCCTTCCGCTCTTCCGCAAAATGTTTCACCACGACTTTTTCCAACTACCTTTATGTTCATAGAATGTACACGATTCTATGGACCGGAGAAATCCGCGTTATAGCTTGAGACGCGTCCTAACCAGAACTGACCTTCTTACACTCCCTTACATATGTATCTAAAACACGCATGACACGTACGAATGAAAAGTATGTCATCACGAAGTCGGCGGCAATCCGCTTGATTGGCAGACTCTTGCAGACTATAGGGACCGGACGTGTGGACAACTCGAGTAACTGTTGAAGGTTTGAGGTTGACGGCTGCAGACTGCTTGTTGAAAGTTGAAGGCAGCTTGACAGGCGAGTTGAGCAGCAGCAGCTATGTAGTCGAGAGTTGTAGATGGCGACGACGGTTTGGAAGAAATTAAAACATGACAAATTTTAAACCTCAATCAGTACAGCACCCATTCTTGAAAAATCATGATTCACTAAACATGTGTAATTCCGGCCGGCGGCCTTACGAGGGTTTCCCTATTGATCTAATGTAGGTTCAGGAATTCCGCGAGCATAATCCCTCACTTCCTTTTTCAATACTGATTATGAATAAAACAGTAGCCAATCAAGTTTTCCATGGACCATCTTAATGGCAGATATAAGTGGACTCAGTGATTGATATTGTACTATTAAATGTCTGATAGCTTTCCATGAACTATTTTCATGATGACGTCCGACGATATCGTCGAACAATGTCGTGAAAGGGTTTAAGGCCGCGCACGCGGCCTTAAAAAAAACGCTGACATGCATCTAATACCTTGTCCCACGAATACTGGTTGCGACAATGAACGAAATGGTTCTGATCACAAACACAGGCAGCATCCTGCTACACATAATTTGATAAATTTATACATCGGACAAAATTAGACATTAGCTATTGGCGCCAGCGTTCCAGGAAAGCGGACCTCGCGACTAAGTGGGACAAACGCGAAACAAGAATAGGAAATTAATAGTAGCATTTCCAAACTTCAATGACAAGGTATCTCGACCATATCATAATTATGTGTTACTAGAGAAATCTGCTCGTAATAAACAACATCTACCAGAACATTTCTACGGCCGCCTTCAGGTATACACTTCACACAGAGTCTATAAGGCGTTCTACCCTGCTTGAAGAAGAACTGGTTCGCGCAGTCGATCTATAGCGTTTCAGGCCGAATAGAGAAGGACAGCAATTGTCGGGACTTTTATTTCAACTGAAACATTCCTTCTAATCTTATTGAAGACCACGATTCTATGGCTAGGCAGCCCAAATCTAGAAAACGAGAATGGAAGGATTTCAAGAAATAGCGATGATGAAATGCCGGATATTCAGCTCCGTACTGAATGACAATGGCCTCTGTCCATTTGTTGTGAGGCCGCTCAAGATGCTATTTTATTGACGTAATTCTATCTCAATCGCTCAAATGCCTACAAAATCGGTAACAACAATCCATACTGATCGGTTTGTTGCATAAAAGTTCGGCAGTTGACAAAGGTTGTACTTCGTTGAACGTTTCGGAGTCTATGTCAAAGTCTGTGTTCCGCTTTAGGTCTTCGATTGTGTTTCTTCAGGTATGTATTTACCTTACAAACCTTTGTAAATTGCTGTTTATAAACGTCTTTGCGGTGAGCGCTATATGAGGATAATGGACGTTTTGTGTTTGCATACCGAATAATGGGAGACTATAAAGCTGTACAAGGAACGAAAAACCTGGGCGTCAAACAGCATTGTCAATACCGCGAACCGGTGAAAACATTTATTATCAACAATAAAATTAGCTAACAATAAATTCTCTTCCTTCGTCCATAAATCCGAGTTCCAAATTGATTGAGCCAATGTCCATGGTTTTCGTGGGCTGCTTTCCGTAGGTAACGTACTTTCCGGGAAGGACGAATGTCACCTTCCGGCTTCCAGGCTAAAGAAGACAAGTAGATGCGGTCTAGTCATTATGAACAAAGCAGCTCACAACGCTACCTTCGCAACTCCTCCCAGGCCAGTGACGTCGTTGCAGTCGTGGTACACTCTGAGAATTGGGTCGATGTCAGTGGTTTCAGCGGTGCCTCCGGACAGCATGAACTCCCCTTTCGCATCCGTATATCCCTGAGCGAGCAAGTCGTCCGGGTCAGGACCTGAACGGAGATTACGTACGTCCTGTTACTGTGGGCACGCAAAAAAGGAGCAGTTAACTGAATGACTTGCAAAATCCTCCAGCTTCTCCAGAGCATTAAGGATTTCTCTTGTTAAGCAAAGCTACATTTGTGATCCAAAGCATACAAAGCATTCGAGACACATTCGTGAATTTATTGCCCCAGCTAGTGTTGGAACAAATCTTAAATATTCAAGTAGTGGCCTTTCATGGCTTCAGCGAAACACATTAGAATCGAATGAAATCCGAAAAGCAGCATTGGATTGAATAAAGTGACCCAAGGAAATTCACTGAGTTCCCAGCTCAAAACCTTGGACCTGGAGATACAGAACTCAAAAATCAGGTATTCTTAGAAGAACGTTTGAACAACTGTGTTTTATTGTGAACTATTAAAAACGCGAAAACAAAATCAATCCTTCAAGATTCTGGGACTGTCTCTGACTCTAACCCTGTACAATGAAGATCATGGTAGTATATTCTACCTGTTAATTGCTAGATTTTCACATTGATACAGTATGAGCCGGTCAGATTTCTAAGCCTGCTCTCTATCTACAGTAGCGGACACTTGCTTATAATATAAGAGACGGAACAGGTATGTAGAATAGTTTCAAAATCATATCGTTTCTCCCTCGACTATGAGTATGGAAGCATGTTTTCCCCAAAATGAAATGGAACTGCTGAGATTAAATTCAAGTAGATATTGCCAACTGAGTTACTAGGAGAAATCTTTCGTTGCACAGAGAAACGATAGGGGCTACGAAATATTTTCTTTTTGCCATAAAATGGAGATAAGCGGGCTTCAATAGCAAAAAAAGCTCTGTAATTCTAAAGGAATGTGAAATGCTAAGCGGCAGGTCAAGTGAGTTTCCCTTTGGTGTATGTCGCGAAAACGGGCAGCATTATTAGATGGGAACGTCCCATCCAATCACACCGCACTGGGTGGGAGCGCCATTCAAGGTGGGAGATGTACAGTCGGTACCCTGATCGGCTGGCATGTGTTCGGCCTCTGCTTTGCTTGGTTCTTATTGGCTGGTGCGCTCCCACCTGGAAACGCTGCTCACCTTCCCGACATGCACCTTTCCTTTTTCCGAAACCGGCTTCTCAAGAATCACTACTTCAAGTGCGATGGATAATCAGCACTGAGACTACTCAGTCCCTTCTCATTCTAGAGGAAAGTTTCCCCCTATTTGATACTGCCTTGAGATGGAATGAGAGATTACAGAAAAGTAAGGTTATCGATTGGCTCCTGCACGGAAACCCAACCAACCTGTGTCGGTGTCGATCAGCTTCACTCGGATGTTGGCTGCCGGCGTAGTTCCACAGAGGAGTCGTCCTCTGACGGCGATCGACTGGTCACGCACAGCATTGCACACCGACAGCACAGCGACAGCAAGCACCACACGATACATCCTAAAAGGCCCTTTTTGCTCGAGCGACACTGCACGGACGTCGAGAATCTGACGAGCATACCAATCGCCCAAAGAATCCACCATGGCGGCATGTCAAACGCAGCACACCACGAGGTTCGGCTTAGAGTTTGTGGCTAAATCTACGCGACGGAGAAAACAGAGGTGCGGCAGTGAAAGGAATTGCAGGGAGCCGCTACCGAAGCATTTATATTTCCGTAGTAGGACGTCATTGACTTTCCCTATCGAGTCATTGAGTTAGTCATTCGGTGGTGAGTCGGAAATTTGTCGACAACGTCTTCGAGGTGAATCAGCTCCACCGAAATAGCCAAATATCTCAACAGCGGCGCATTGATTATTGCCTGTTCCGATTACTGATAGTTACGTTCATTTGTTTATGAAGAGCGGGGAGAGAGCGCTGTGAATACTGTAGATGCACGCATAGAAGTCGGACCACTTCTTTCATTGTTAAGCAAGAAGAGCTCACCGATGCAAAATGTTGCTTGACCTCGCCGTACCTTCCACTACCTGAAGGTATAGAATTCGAAGAAAATAAAATGCGTAAGTAAGTAATGGGCAAGGTTCTGCTGTCCATTCTCGCTCAACGGAGCGAACATCTCCGAATGCTCCAGCTACATGTATCTGGGTTGCGAGGTCAACAAGGCCAACGGCCTAGCGTCAGAGCTGAGCAGGAGAAAACGAGTGGCTTGGGGAGCTTTCAAGAGCGTCGAAGAAGTCGTAAAGAAGACGAACAACGTCCGACACCGTGCCCACCTATTCGACTCCACTGTTCTTCCTGCCCTAACATACGCCTCAGAGACCTGGCTATACGAAAGCAGGATGAACACGTGATCAGCGTCGCGCAGCGTGGACGATGCTCGGGGTGACACGACTCACGCAAGTGAGAGAAGGCCTCCGGAGTTCCGAGCTTCGTCGAGTTCAAAGATCAGAGACGATGTCGGGACCAAGTCGTCGAAAAAAGGAGGGCCGGCCACGCAATGCGTTTCGCAGACACCCGCTGGACGCGAGCGGTCACCAAATGGATTCCGTGGGTTGTCAAGAGACCACCAAAATGCCCAACAACGCGTTGGTTGGGCTTCTTCGTAAAATCCCTGCACGAACGATATGACGCTCTTCGGGTCCCTCGAGTGAAGGTGATCCTTTGGAGCACCTTGGCACGCAACAGAGACGAATTGAGACGCTGCTGACTCCCGCAATAGCAACATGACGATCAACGAGACGACAGGTAATGCAGGTGAAAATGCGTAAGTGTTCTAAGGTGATGTTTTGCACAATAGGTGAAAGAGTTTATTCTCACTCGAGCCACAAGTCGATCTCGGTTCGATTTCTTCCCAAGGCAAATCACGAGGTCACTTCCCAGTCTGACTCGTTATAAGTCTATAAAGGGTAACACACCACAAGCTATTCGTTGAAAAGGACAAAATTGCCTGGGAAGAATAAATTGCTGATTTCTTCATCGGCTGGCCATCGCAAGTCATTGTATGAGTACATACGCATTCAAATCGCCTGCACGATATCCCGTAGAAGTAGAATAAGAAGAACACGTGGCGCATCACAAAAGGGAATGAGTAACGCTGTCCTTTATCCTTATCCTTTATTGCATTTTAGAGCTAGAAATTACTTCGCCGAGCCCCCAAGCACGTCAACGCATCCACAAAGATGCTAGTCTAACCTCCTCGTCCGATATCCCCATCCTCTCCTGGGGCTGCTTATCCCAAAATACTTTTGCCCGCCACCTGGAACAGCCGAGGTGGAGAGAATGTTTCCGGCTGCTGGACCTATTTTAAACGATATTAGAAAAAACGCTATTAACAAAAATTAAGAGAGCTACTTTTCCTAAACGGTAACGCGTTAGCGATGTGCCACACCTTTTCGACAGTATGGGGCTGTGTGACACGATGCCGTGTAAAGGTCCCGACGTTGCAAAAAATGGATTGGTCCCACACACCAGGAACGCGAAAATCGTGAGTTCGACAGCGTGTTTGCATTCTAGGCCTTTAATTGTATTTTTGTTAATTCTCTCTTTGCTTAATGGGCTGGTGCCCGCATCGCGATTGCATATACTCGTAGAACAGCCACAAAACAAAAACGGTTTTGCAAAGAACAAGAAAAAGGGAACTTCGGGTTCTGCCTAATCGCACATTTTTAGATGCCTTGTCAGTGATCATCCTCAATGATAATTCCATACCTGATCTAATTCCACTCCCTGTAGATAATTTGTTGCTGAAGGCCTGTTTCTCCTTCTGTGTTTGATGACGTTGAATTGTTTATTTTACATTGCAGTGTCACATTCCATTCCTTCAACTTTAGCTGTCGACCTCTTGGAGTTGAAACGTATAAGGTTTTCCTTGATTTTTTTCACTTGAAATAACGGTTTGCAGCTAATGGCATTTTTAAGCGAAATTTAACGATTTATGGGAAATTTTCCGATAATAAAATTCGTTAAAAAAATTAACGCACAGAACTTGGTGTGCACCGCTGATTTATACCACAGTGTAAAGTCTGGGGAGCTGTGAACAAGTTATCGTAAAGTGTCTTCCGTTTTCTGCTCGCTCACGCATTTTGAGGCCGTTAGCCCGTCGCTTCTTCCCGCAGTGGTCCACCGAAATGGGAAAAAATGCGTCACACAAGCCTCACCCGCATTTTCGCAGCGCTGTAACCTAGTCTATTCATCAGCTACACCGTTGTGCTTTAGATCACGCCAAGAAACTTGTGCTGCCTACAATGTCCTCGAGTTGCAGTCGGAAAGATTCGAACTTGATAGAGATATTGCGCTACGAAGTCGCCCTCGCGTGACTTGCGAGCGGTCGCCCCACTCGATTAATAGGTCTTCTTCTGTTTGCATTGTTCACGGCGCACTCCAAGAGCAAGCTGGACAGTTATAGAACAATTCCTGAGAAGGGCGGCTTGGAACTTCTAATAAAGCTCCTCAAACGGTCACTCTACAGGCTGCCGCGCCCATTCGATTGATAGGTTCGATTCTGTATTCATTGTTCACGGCGCACTCCAAAGGCAAGCTGAACAGTCTTAGAACAATTCCTGATTAGGACAGCTAGGGATTCTTGATAAATCTCCCCAAGCGCTCACTCTACAATCTGTTGCTCGCTCTTCAGGTTGTTTCGCCCAATCGATTGATTGTGTCGGGCCTATATGCATTGTTTAATTCTGCTGAGATTTGTGTGTCAAAAGATAGAGCTCGAGCTGCTGAGCTTAAATATATGCTTATTTTCACTAGCACTTGATTTTTTAAAAAGTTTGGAACGCTCCAAAGCGGCTTTTTCGGCAATTGACCAATGGACGTGCATGGTACTGTAGAACAGTCATCTGACAGACATTGCTTGTGGCAGTACGTTTTTGTACAAGCCCCTTCTGATGTTGATGTTGGAAATATTGACAAGAGCAGATCATCTTCTGCTAATAGGTACCTAGGATACCTCTTTGTGTCGCAGCAGCAAGCTGATTCTACTTAGCGAACTCAAAAAATTAAATATCATGTATAGAAAATATTTGACAACAGCAAAAGACAAATCAATACTGCCGAGGTTTCTGATGAGCGGACATAAGGATTATGAGGTGGAAGGGATTATTCTGCGAATAATAGATCCCTTTGGGACAGCTCTGGCAATTTGTCTTCATGTGAAATCGTTGAGATAATTGGTAGACGTGTACGCTTTCTCATTTTATAATTGTCATCAGGAGGTCTGCAGCAGTAACAAGGTTAATAAATCCACTAGAAGTCTAGCATCAACTCATCTATTTCATTTACGTGAGAAGAGGTTGCAACTTGGTTTGCACAAGCGCAGAATAAAAACGAACGGACAAGTTGCGGATATCGTTGTTGCAGCTGTAGATTAACGGCAACCTGTTAAACCGCAAGGATATTTCATGGAAAGCAGAAGGTAGAGCTTTGATTGCCATTGGCACGACTTTCACAAAAGCCTTTTCTCTAAAAAAAAAGGCTTCTTACAACAGTAGAAAATGATGGAATTCGCAGCGCTTAGATTACACTACTTTTCCCTGAGCCTCACGCAAATAGCGCTAAAAATGTGTTGTGTTTTAGCTACCAGAGGATCCAATGCCGGTCATTTTCATAGGGTTGTTCGGAAAATTCTCAGCGTTTTGAGTGCTTCACTTTGAACTACCATAACTTTCTCAAATCTTATCGGATTTAGTCGAAATGAGCACCGTTCGAATCAGCACCTTTTGCTAACGGGTGATCATTCTACTTATTCCATCAGCGAAAAAATTAGGTGGTCGTGATTTGACAAAATCCACGAAAGCTGTTTTGGCTTGGCTCTGATTGGTGAACGTTTTACCACAAAACGTTCTGAAAGTGTTTGAGAACGTGGTAGTCGGTAGGTGAGAGGTCTGGGGAATATGGCGGGTGAGGTAGAACTTCAACCCTTAATTCGTTCAGTTTTCGAATGGTGATTTGCGAAACGTGTGGGCGTCGTGTTTATCGTGTAAGCCTCTCCTGTTGACCAATGCTGGCTGAAGTTTACGCAATTTTCGGTGCATTTCGTCGATTTCCTTGAAGTAGGACTCTGCTGTGATAATTTGACCTGATGCCAAAAAGTTGTATCACACCAGCCGCTGACCACCACTCAGTGACCATTACCTTTTTTGGTGGAGGTTCGCCTTTGGAAAATGCCTAGGGGTTAGTCGGCGACCAAACACTGTCCGGAACGATTTTAAACTTTGCTTGAGCCTAGAGCGGCTGTTATAGAAGATAAGAGCTGTTAGAAGGATGTTTCGTTGCGATCAAAACTCTTGCGCCAGGCGGGACTCGAACCCGCATCTTCTGCTTTCCGGGCAGCGATGTTCACCTTACACCACCGGCGCTGTTTGGTCGAACTGAACATCCACGATATCTTCTTAGCAAGTACTCACCTATCCCTCCTATCCTACTCCCTACTCATCCCGATAACGGGTGAGTGCTGATAGGTGAGTACTTGCTAAGAAGATATCGTGGATGTTCAGTTCGACCAAACAGCGCCGGTGGTGTAAGGTGAACATCGCTGCCCGGAAAGCAGAAGATGCGGGTTCGAGTCCCGCCTGGCGCAAGAGTTTTGATCGCAACGAAACATCCTTCTAACAGCTCTTATCTTCTATAACAGCCGCTCTAGGCTCAAGCAAAGTTTAAAATCATTTCGTCGAGTGCCTTCAGCTTGACCGGTTTCATGCTGATATCAGCGGCCGGCTCATCCCGATAACGGGTGAGTGCTGATAGGTGAGTACTTGCTAAGAAGATATCGTGGATGTTCAGTTCGACCAAACAGCGCCGGTGGTGTAAGGTGAACATCGCTGCCCGGAAAGCAGAAGATGCGGGTTCGAGTCCCGCCTGGCGCAAGAGTTTTGATCGCAACGAAACATCCTTCTAACAGCTCTTATCTTCTATAACAGCCGCTCTATGCTCAAGCAAAGTTTAAAATCATTTCGTCGAGTGCCTTCAGCTTGACCGGTTTCATGCTGATATCAGCGGCCGGCTCATCCCGATAACGGGTGAGTGCTGATAGGTGAGTACTTGCTAAGAAGATATCGTGGATGTTCAGTTCGACCAAACAGCGCCGGTGGTGTAAGGTGAACATCGCTGCCCGGAAAGCAGAAGATGCGGGTTCGAGTCCCGCCTGGCGCAAGAGTTTTGATCGCAACGAAACATCCTTCTAACAGCTCTTATCTTCTATAACAGCCGCTCTAGGCTCAAGCAAAGTTTAAAATCATTTCGTCGAGTGCCTTCAGCTTGACCGGTTTCATGCTGATATCAGCGGCCGGCTCATCCCGATAACGGGTGAGTGCTGATAGGTGAGTACTTGCTAAGAAGATATCGTGGATGTTCAGTTCGACCAAACAGCGCCGGTGGTGTAAGGTGAACATCGCTGCCCGGAAAGCAGAAGATGCGGGTTCGAGTCCCGCCTGGCGCAAGAGTTTTGATCGCAACGAAACATCCTTCTAACAACTGTCCGGAACGTTTCCTGTTATTGTACAGAATCCGCTTTTCATCACAAGTGATGACTCGATCCAAAAACGGATTCAAATTTTGTTGCGTAAAAAAGGAAAAGAACAAATCTCGAAACGTGACGATTTTCGCCGCTCACTCAACTCGTGGGGCACCCACTTCTCGAACTTTTTCACCTTTCCAAGGCGTTTCAAAGCATCTGCAACAGCAGTTTTACAACCGCCTAGCTCTTCCGCAATCCCGCGAACTGTTTGGGATGGTTCAGCTTTCACCAATTCCTTCAACTCGTCGTCTAGGATTGCTCTAGGTCGATCGCTACGGGGATCATCTTCGAGGATGAAATCTTCGGTCCGAAATTTACTGAACCAGTGCTTTCTCCAACACTATAAGACCTCCACACTATACATTGGATCCGAATGAATCATTTTCGGATACCCGGTTCGGATATCTCGATCCGAATCATCCAATTATCCGGCCACCGCGAAATTGCCCTTATCGGAATCATTCAAAAATCCGGGGTCCTTAAAATCGCTCTTATCCGAATCATCCAAAAATCCGGGGTCCGCGAAATTGCCATAATCCGAATCATCCAATTATCCGAACCCTGAATGATTCGGATAAAATCGGATAAGTTCGGATAATCCGCTCAATTTCCTCGCTCCATTTCGAAATCGCGCGCCTTGGATAAAAGCACATTCAAAACGAATTTCGCGGGCGGGCACGCTGCTGAGTAATACGTTTTCGCGCCCCACTGTGAAATAGTGTCGTAATGACGTTGAATACATTTAGCACGCTGCTGAGCGTTACCTCGATCTTGGCATCTTTTCCTTCAAATACCATGTCGCGCTGCAGGGGATAGCAAGGACGGGGACTGAGGGAGAGGATTACTCACGCCCTCTGATCGGCTCTTCGCTATTTCACATTGTATAGTATTGGCGCAAATTGGAAAGGGGGGTCACCACGTAGAACAGCCCCATACCGCACTTTGTGCTGCATGAAATTAAAAATGTTATTCAACACTTGTGTGTCTACCATTTGATGAGGTGTATTAGACCATTTCTGATGTAATTCGACATTCATGTGCCTCCTTATGAAGGAGGAAAAGCACTGAATTCATGGTAATCCCCCTCCCTCCGACCCATTTGATAATGGCATTTTGGAAAGCCCGGATCTTACCTGGAATCAGGGATGTAAAGAAATTTTTTAAAGAAAAGCGGAAGAAGAGCTCGAAAATGGGCGGAGACCGGAACACCGAAACGGAAATGACTCAAAACTTATTACTTCGTCTAATTTTTCATAAATATACATATATCCATAATGGTAGTAATAATTGAGCTGCCGTTAACGAATTTAGATAGAAGGCAGCATGCGACTCTTTTAGCAAGATATAGCAATAAAATTCCTTGTATCGTATTATTACTATGATGAATTTTCAAACATCACTAGTGTAACAAATCGAAGTTTATGCGGAATCTCTCTGTAAGTAGGAAGAAAGTATTTTAAACGCAACGCACCCAGCTGATGAGAAATATGCCAGAGATTTCGCCACTCATAGCACTTATCTGGTCTTATTGAATGTCCCAGGTCTATCCCATTTGGGAGGAGGCAGAGTTAAGGTTACAATTGCGTTCAGTACCCACGACACGACACTTACGTATGGGTGCCATAGTATGACTTGGCGTAGCTGAAGCTCTGAAACAAACTCAGATGAGGGGATTGGAGAGGCAAGACACCGCACGCCCTCCTCCGACTAGGACAGATCCATTGTCCCCTATGGAGCGCATTGTTAGCAGCTTTAGAGTGCTTATAGAACATCGATCTAGATTTGGTGCTCAGGCCAGGCCTTATTACTAGGGAAAAAGATAAGCATGCTACGGATAAGGGATTTGACTCCTTACTCAAACACTCATGGAACCTTTGTGGAGCTATGCTACTCGATAGTGCATAGTTTCAAGAAAAGAAAAATCCATTTTGGTTAACGTTTCGAAATCAGGATGCACCACGGTTTGAAAGCAACACAATCACAAATGCATAGTTAATCTCTTTCTTCAGTCTTTCGTTTATATTCAACAGGTGAATGAAGGCAGTGCGAAGCAGTCAATGAGTGATGAATCACCATTTCCGTTCCGTCTTCCGGCCCAAAAGAGAGGGGAACATGGAGCGGAACGGAAGGACTAAAAACGACCGGAAACCGAAATTCGGAACACGGAAACGGAAATTTCGCACATCCCTGTTTGGAATGATCCAGCTCTTAGATGTCTGCTTCCTTGACGAGAAGTAAGAGTCTTTCGATACATGCACTGTTGTTGTTATTGTTGTTGTTGTTGCTGCTGTTATTGTTGTTGTTGTTGTTGTTAAAGGATGGGTTCCTCTTTAAGAAACGGTAGTATTCTGATAAACTGCATCTCGCGTTAATGAGTCGGATATCCGATTCGGATATCCGAAATCCGGGGTCCGCGAAATTGCCATTATCCGAATCATCCAAAAATCCGGGGTCCTCAAAAACGCCCTTATCCGAATCATCCAAAAATCCGGTGTCCGCAAAAACGCCCTTATCCGAATCATCCAAAAATCCGGGTTCCGCAAAATCGCCCTTATCCGAATCATCCAATCATCCGAAGATTTTCGATCAGATCCAATGTATACTCCACATTCAATTGATTTTTTGAGCTGTCTCGGCTGGGATTGTCCCAATTTGAAGTTGAAAGAAATTACCATTCGGAATTGCTCTTTCGACATCCTTCAATAAGCCCTTCAAGAACAGTACTACAAAACAACGTTGAAACATAAATTATTTAGCCAGATAGAACGAAAAATTCTGTACGGAAAGTGACATTAATACGCAGTGCTTGTTGAATTTTTTTAAATAATAGACTGATGAAAAATAGTAACACACAATGCTGTGAACTTTTTCGGACAACCTAATATTTATTGGCAGCATTGATTTCCCGGGATCATGTATGGAAACAAAGCGTGATGTAAACAGCGAAACGGCTGCTCAAGGAGAATTCAAACAAAAACGCAATAGAAGGCGACTTAGGCCTAATATGTGCGCCAAAAAAATGTATTCTTCACCTCTATACATAGTTGAAGCGTGAAGCGAGAACAAATTAAGGTAAGTTACACGGGAGATCTTGAATGCTCTTGCACGAATGGTTTGCATGAAGTGCTTGGCGGGTTATCGTGTCAGTCCGTAAGCTGTGCTCAAACCAGGCGTCATGTGGTCACTCTCTCATTTCGTATGCTATTGTAGAAACTACTTGAGAAAAAGGGCTCACACCAACAACTAATTTCAGTATGAAATTGGAGTAGGGTCAGAAATCCAAGGAAACCTTCTAGAGTTTGGGTAACATGGTCAGGAGCAACTAAAGGCAGAAAGCTGTTCAAGTTACACCACGATGACTAAAGCAACAGGAGCTATCTATGACTAGCGAAATATGATCCTCTGCCCTTGTTGCAGACAGTGTTTAAACTAAAGCAAGGGCACCTCTTCTTTCTACAGTGACTCCAAGTCGGCATTTTTTGCAGCCGTTTATGTATGCACATATTCCCTTGTCCTGACGACTAAAACATGGTAGTAGACTTTCGCAGAGGTGAATTGCAAAGGTGCTACGGAAAATCGCCAAAGGAAGAACAAAAGGACTCAATTTTTTGCTTAGCTGTCATGCACTATTAAGGCCAACAGGCGGCTATATCACAGTGCAGATACTCTCGCCTATAGGTGAAAAGTTCGTTTATGGCTGGAATGAACAACGATGACGAGACTGCTCGGAACACGCCTTTAGGCCCGGAAAATGGTAGAGGAAGAAATCCGCAACAGTGATGCCCTGAAGCGTGCCACGTGAACCAAGGACACATACATAGGAGGTGCTCAGTATGTTGGGTGCGCTCGAGGAGAAGGAGCAAGAACTATAATACACAGAGGCGCCACACCAGGTGTGAGGACCATGTAATTAGAGAGAATAGCGGTGAAGAAGAGGCATTAAGAAAATTGTTATCGACGCTGTGTACATTCTAGGGGTGCGGATAGATGAGCATTCATATCATCTTCACGATATTCCGTAGAAGTTGAAACGAAGTTGAAACGCGCCTCAGCGTCATGGAGACGAAGATGCTGCGCTGGACGGCTGGAATCACCCGCATGGACCGCATCCGAAACGAAGCTATTCGGCAGAAGTTCGGTGTCGCGCCGATAGCGGACAAGATGCGCGAAGCTCGCTTACGTTGGTACGGCCACGTTCTGCGTGGAAAGGAAGACAGCGTCCGCAAGATAGGCCTCAACTTCGAGGTAATAGGAAAGCGGCCTAGAGGGCGCCCGAAGCAGCGCTGGGCTGATACGTTACATACGGACTTGAAAGCGGCTGGTGTCCACCCTGATCTAGCGCTGGATCGGGAAAGGTGGCGTCATGACACCAGAATAGCGGACCCCGCTACGAAGCGGGACAGACGCTGAAGAAGAAGAAGAAGAAGAAGAAGAAGAAGAAGATATTCCGTAGAAGAGGAAGCACCCCACAAAGCGATGGATCCATACCCATATATCGTTTAAGCCTTCAGCAGTAATTGTTCAAAGGTCCAGAGCAGACTACTACTGGAAGAAGGAAACAGCCAAATTCAATTTACAGACAAATTCGTCGTTTTCGTGATGCCCGATGTTGAGCAGAAAGACACTTTAGACGGCTGAAGTGTGGAAGCCGCATTGAGGAGGTACTGTAGATAACTGTCAATGTCAATCCGTTCCTCGTCAACACGCCACCCATTTCACCTCGACAAACACTGAAGGCAAACACAAGTTACCATCCCTCCTTCGGATAAGAATGTCTTATGCATTCATACGGCTTGGCGGACCCAATAATCTAGCCAAATCCAAAATTCCCGAGCCCGCAAATGACAGTTACGTCTGCTTGCTTATTGTACTTACCCAGCAGTATTAATCAAAAAACATGTGAAGCAATCTAAGCGAAGACGCATCCTAAGGTAACAGCGAAATAGTATTAACCTCCATTCGCGATTTCAATTTCCTCGGAACAGGAATGTGTGAGGAATAACTAATAAAACGTTTCGCTAATGAAATGTTGATGCTGATGTAGATTTAAGGTGCAAAGATAGGGAAAGAAAATAGCTAGATGGACGTTGCGTCACGTTACCAAATATCAGGGCGTTTCTATGGTCTATTTCTAAGCCTGCGACTCCTCCTGCGATTCCTCGAACGTAGGAGTCGCTTTACTTGGTTTTATTTGTATGGAGTGCAACGCTGACGCATTCAGCGACAGCCGTCGACCCAAAAGTTTTCAAGCAAATATTGTTAGGTCCACCTGTGGAGAAAAATTGTGGAGCTGGAAGTTCTGGGCCGAGTGTTGTTTTGATTCTCCACCCCAACTGGTGGAACCGGATTTACGGCAGCGAACAGATAATTGCCGCGAATCCTTTCACTTCATTGCTATAGTGAATGGCAATTTCTCATTAAAAAGGCTCTGCCTTTAGACGCCCTAATGTAGAACAAAGTGCACGTATGTAGCATGTGCAGCTAAAAATTATACTGCAATTAATGTCCTGAGGACCCAAACTTTCAACTGGTCATCTCGTACACAACAAAAAGTAGGCTTATAGATCAGGAGTTCCCAATATCTTCACGATGATCCTTCCTGAACAGCAACACTGACTTTGACTCAAATTTGGGTCATTTTCATAGGATATTTAAAATCCTTTCAAGACGGCGGAGATTGAAATGCGTTGCCAGAAGCAATGTAGCTGGAAACTCCGGCAGCGAAGTAGGTGATATTGATATTGATATTTTCTGTGCTGGACGCAGTTTCCTTCTTCTTATTTCTGATGGCGAAAGTAACTACCAACTCCATAGTGGGCGAGCTTTATCAGCAGGTAATACTGCGCATCTCGGCACGGGTAAGGAAGAGCGAAAAAGATCCGAGTAAAACCCCTGACGATATTCTCCATGAATCTTCGTAATGTTCGGACACCTCCATCTTTATTCATGTGCGCTGGAACGACGAAGTTTTGTTCACAGAGATCGTATTTGCAGCGCATGGTGCTGGTCCTCTTGCCTGTTGCTTCCAGCACTTTTATTTTCTTCTGTATCACCTGTCACCTGTCGTCCCGTTGATCATCGACTTGCTCGAGCGGGTGCCAGCAGCGTCTCCATTCGTCCCTGTCGCGTGCCAGAGTGGTCCAATGGATCCTCCTCGCTCGAGGGACACGAAGAGCGTCATATCGGTCGTTCAGGGCTTTCACGAAGAAGTCCGACCAACGCGTTGGTGGTCGTCCTGGTGTTCTTTTGACATCCCGCGGAATCCAGTCTGTGACGGCTCTCGTCCAGCGGGTGTCTGCGAATCGCATTATGTGGCCGGCCCACCTAATTTTCGACGACTTAGCCCATGCGACAGCGTCTCTGATCTTCGAACGTCGGCGAAGCTCGGAACTCCGGAGGCCTTCTCTCACTTGCGTGAGTCGTGTCACTCCGAGCATCGTCCTCTCGATTCCACGCTGCGCGACGCTGATCGCGTGTTCATCCTGCTTTCGTATAGCCCAGGTCTCTGAGGCGTATGTTAGGGCAGGAAGAACAGTGGAGTCGAATAGGTGGGCACGGAGTCGGACGTTTTTCTTCTGTAGACTTAATTTATGTTTCTAACAACGATTCGACAAGCTTCGAGCGATAGTGATTTTATCGAGACGGTTTGCGTTTAGATCCTTGACAGCTCTTCGTTTTTCTAGAAGTGCAGCAACATATGCGGTGATCCTCTGATTCTGACTGTGAGTGGGCCTGGTCTGCACTTGCTTTGAGAGTTCTGCCTAATTAATTAAGTCTTCGGTACGCTTTCGTAGTCTTCCGAAAGATCGTCTCGAAGATCCCATTGGCAGGAGTCCATCACGTATTGCCATGCCTTCAGCTCACATGAAAGGATCTGAAACGGGTGGCGGACTGTGAGTGTCACGTTTGAATATCGTCTTGTTAAGGAATGAGGTTCTCGCACAGACGTCGCTGATCTGAGCTGGTGTCGAGTGAAGGTGTGGAGTGTGGAAACGTCGAATCATATTCGACGTCTCCACACTTTGTTGAGATGAAGTCGATCTCTGAGCAATTCTCCCCATTCGGACTTACCCAAGTCTATCGTCGATTTGAAGGCTTCTCGAGCAAGGAGCTCCCATTGAAGAGACGGCGTACTGGCACTAAATTAATAACTCGTTCTCCGTTGGCGTTCGGAAACCAGATTCTTCCAGATCCTTCGCTAGCCGCTACTGAGGTAGGAGCATATGCGTTAACGACTGATATAGACACTTGGTCCTGGATTTGAAGAACGATGAGACGCAGGCCAATGGTTTTGTGGGAGTAAACCAGATGCTGCTTTCCCACCATTAAGCTTCACTACAGCGAGAATCAGACATGTCTCTTTATCACTTTATCTGTATTAAACTTGTTCCCATTTTCTAGTATTCACTACTATTCTGCGGTATTTATTTAATTTTTTTACGATAGCATACCGCTGAAATGATACAATGCGTGCGCTCAAATCAAACACGCTGCAGTCGGAGAACCACGAAAGATAGGGCGCAACGGTCGTCGCTGAACAATTCTTCTTGGGATGTATCATGCCCCCCATCTCTAACGTTCAGTAATACCGTTAAGGCAGCTTGTATTCGTTTATGGTCTGCACAACTTGCGGTGACCAGCCGTTGAACAATCCGATGATTAGAGGTCTCACCAACATACGGGATAAGTTCAGTCGCCCCGGTGGGATGGAAATTCGATAACCTCCAACTAGTTCCTACCTGATCCAAGTGAGGGAATGTCTCACCTAACCTTCTTAGGTTTAAACTTCTCCTGTTGCTACTCACGATCAGCGTTCCGAATGTGAAGGACCTTCTACACAGACCGTCCAACACCGCGTCCAGACTTGAGCAGTCAGCTAATTTTTTGCTCATTACCCGGCTTGAAAATATCCAGATTCCGAACAAGAAAACGAATAGAGAAAACCCCGGAAATCTGGTAACGGATAACAGTTAAACCGCTCATCTCTGATCGACACCCTGGTGAAATAGCCGTTTTGCACTTCGCAAAAAGGACCCAATCACAATCAATCGAAGTTCTTCATGCAAAAAAATAGCAACGAAGCATTTCACCATAAAGGCCAGACTCTACGCTACTACATGTACTCCCAAGATTCAGGGGATGACAAAAATGCTACTTGCTGGCTGGCTGCTTCCAGTGGTCGTTGTGGACAAAATTCATATCCAAATTGCCTCCACTCAATTCCAGTAAAGGAAAAATGCGCGACATATTCCTCAAAGGAACAAGGGATTTATCCTAATGGAGGAGGGCACTTCAATCTTCACTTTACAACGTCTGGCAACGAAATTGAAAGAAAACTTTTTTTACAAAGGCGACACACAGAAGTTGCCTATGCGAGCACGATTCTTTGCAATTTCTAACCGGAAAGGGCAAATGTAGTGTTGATGTTGGGTTCGTTTTTCGAGCCGTGCTATTCTCCGATTAGGATAGATCCTGAACTAGTTTCTGTCGTCCTGTACCTCCATCATTACTTATATGAAATACGCCGGCCTTGAAGGATTTCTTTGAAATTGTTCATAAAGGGCGCCTTGGAATGCCGTTACGCAAAACGAAATACTTTCAAACCTCGAGATGGACAGTGTGCCCATCGTCGGCATATGGTGTCTATGGTACTATTTCTTCGTTCGTTTCAGTAAGTGAAATACGTATTACGTCAGCTCACAGCCATTTTAAGGAGTAGACGAAATCACTATGGCTAGCAGAAATGATTGGATGGTGTGGCTCTACGAGATGCATTACCACATGTCTGGTGTACTAAAGCTTTCCTTCTTATGCCAACACATCTGTGATGTAAAACAGTCGCAGCGCAGCCAGCATCGCGGAACGTAGGACAGCACAGGGACGCTCGATTAAGAGTTCGATAAGGGCTTTAGTGTAGTAAAGCTGCCTAACTAGATGTAAGCATTCTAGACGAGCATATAAACACAAGAACGAAGACGGAGCCATCGAGCTGAAGATTTCGAAGCTGAGGAGTCGGCGGCGTCAATAGCGATCAACGAATGCTCCGCCGAGTGTGCGATAGGATCGGTCAACAAGTGACCTCAGCAGGCGCTAACCGCGAAGCAGGAACACATCAAAGGCTTCTCAGGGAGCGAGGCGAAGACCAGACTGCAAGTGGACGGCAGAAGGCCTGGAAGAAGACACTGCACTCAGTCGTCCAAATGTTTGAGCGAGGAGCACTTGACTTCTTAAACTGGTTTTCCAGGTGAGTTTCAGGATTTGTTGCAGGCGTATTCTTCAGGGTCCGTTGAAATTGTTGGCTTGTGTAAAATACTGCAACATTCTTCCAGACAGCTGCAGTAATTCGAACACATCTTCTGATTCACTTTACTACACCTCCTTGACCCTCGTCGTGACCTTCGTTGCTCGGCTTCACTAGTTTCAGCCTAGATTGACATCAGTACTATTTGTCAAAATGACGAGATGTGCTTATGTAGAGAAGAAGGGTATGCCTACTTTGCATCACCTGTACCACCTGTTGTTCGTCGACTTGAGCGGGCGCCAGCAGCGTTTCCATTCGTCCCTGTCGCGTGCCAGAGTGCTCCAATGGATCCTCTCTGGAGGGATACGAGGAGCGTCATATCGGTCGTTCAGGGCTCTCACGGAGAAGTCCGACCAACGCGTTGGTGGGCGTCCTGGTGTTCTCTTGACATCCCGCGGAATCCAGTCGGTGACGGCTCTCGTCCAGCGGGTGTCTGCGAAGCGCATTACGTGGCCGGCCCACCTAATTTTCGACAACTTGGCCCACGCGATAGCGTCTCTGATCTTCGAACGTCGGCGAAGCTCGGAACTCCGGAGGCCTTCTCTCTCTTGCGTGAGTCGTGTCACTCCGACCATCGTCCTCTCAATTCCACGCTGCGCGACGCTGATCGCGTGTTCATCCTGCTTTCGTATGGCCCAGGTCTCTGAGGCGTATGTTAGAGCAGGAAGAACAGTGGAGTCGAATAGGTGGGCACGGGGTCAGACGTTCTTCGTCTTCTTTTCGACTTCTTCAACGCTCTTAAAAGCTCGCCAAGCCACTCGGTTTCTCCTGCTCAGCTCTGATGCTAGGCCGTTGGCCTTGTTGACCTCCCAACCCAGATTGATGTAGCTGGAGCATTCGGAGATGTTCGTTCCGTTGAGGGAGAATGGGGCACCAGAAATTTGTCCGTTCCTCATGAACATCGTCTTCGTAAGATTCAGCTGCAGTCCAACGTTCCCACATACGCGATCGAAGTCGGCCAGCATTCGCTCTGCCTGGCTGATGCTCGGTGTTATGAGCACGATTTCGGCAGTGAAGCGAAGATGATTTAGTTGCCGGGTGTCGACCCTCACTTCCATGTCTTCCCATTCTACATAGTTCGCGCATGACGTTTTCGAGGGTGGCGCTGAAGAGCTTCGGGGATGTGGTATTCCCCTGCCGAACCCCTCTCTTTACGTCGATGACGACGTCGTACTGACGCCTACTTTGTACAAACAAGAAAACTACGAATTCGAAACGTATTTTTGTAATGGTCACGTTATGACGCAGTCGGAGAAGGCGCGAGCTGTCGCTTGCAATCGAATCGAGGTTCTTGGTTCCGGTCCCGCCCAAGCCAACCAAGCCTTCTATCTAGCCATGGTCAGAAAAACGGGACTCAAGCCTGAGTGTGACTGTTGCTTTCCGGCACATATTATAGTGGGATAAGAGAGATAGTCAGCTCGCACCGGACGCTCTTCTGTATGATGTAATGAGTGAGCTTGGTACTAGTGTTTCGCGAAGAATGTAAAAGCTCGTGGAAGGCATTCAGAGAAGAGGTTCTTCTTCCCTGATGACGTTCAAGACCAGCTCATTGTATGCGGATGGACAAATCGGCTAGCATTTCCCTTAGAATCGTTAGTGAGCGGAGAGCCAACAAACTTAGAGATTCTTCCTGATACAAGCGGAGCACGAGTCTCCAATTACCGCGGGATCAAACTGATCTCACATACGATGAAGGTCTACGAACGACTGGTCGACTTAGGCTGAGGGAGATGGTTACCATATCCCAGGAGTGGGGCTTCATGCCTGAGAGGTCCACCACAGACGCGATCTTTATCATCCGCCAGGTGATGGAGAGGTATCGGGAGAAACGAAAGCCCTGCTACCTGTCATTCCTGGACTTGGAGAAAGCATGCGACACGCTACCCCGGGCCGTGCTCTGGAAATCCCCTTCGAGGTAGGAGTGTGCCGGAACGTCTCATCTCGGTCATAAAGGACATGTACGAGGGCTCAAAAGCGGCGGTACGAACTCCACATGGAATGACAAAGAAGATGGATATCACAGTGGGGGTGCATCAACGGTCAGCTCTGAGTCCGTTTCTCTTCGTGCTGACGCTTGATTGCATAGTGAATCACCTTGAGGAAGGTCCCCTCAGGACCATCTTCTTCTTCTTCTTCTTCTTCTTCAGCGTTTGTCCCGCTTCGTCGCGGGGTCCGCTCTTCTGGTGTCATGACGCCACCTTTCCCGGTCATGCGCTTGATCAGGGTGGACGCCAGTTACTTTCATGTCCGTGTGTAACGTATCCGACCAACGCTGCTTCGGGCGTCCTCTAGGCCGCTTTCCGGACACTTCCAACTCAAGGCCTATCTTGCGGACGCTGTCTTCCTTTCCACGCAGAACGTGGCCGTACCATCGTAAGCGAGCTTCGCGCATCTTGTCCGCTATCGGCGCGACACCGAACTTCTGCCGAATAGCTTCGTTTCGAATGCGGTCCAGGCGCGTGACTCCAGCCATCCAGCGCAGCATCTTGGTTTCCATTACGCTGAGGCGCGTTTCAACTTCTTTAGTCGCAGGCCAACACTCAGCGCCGTATATTGCTACCGGCCGTACGACTGTTCTATAGATCTTTGACTTCAGGTGCTCTGGTATCTTCCTGTCGCAGAGCACACCAGTCAGCGAACGCCACTTGGACCAAGCTGCACTCACGCGTGAGTTCACTTCAACCATCAGACCCCCGTCAGATGCTATTGCTGATCCCAGGTATTTAAACACCGAAGTGCGAGCAAGCTCAGTACCGTTAATCTTAATGGAGCCGGACTCGCTTACGTCAGTCGTTAGGTACTCGGTCTTCTTGACGTTCAATTTGAGTCCGAACATCGCCAGGCGGTCGCACCAAGCTTGCACCTGCCGCTCGAGATCATCTTTATCTTCGCAAGCGAGCATCACGTCATCAGCATAGAGCAATGTCCATGGGACAGGCTTCTGAAGATCTCGCGTAATGGCATCCATGACGACAACAAAGAGGAGTGGAGAAAGCGCAGAACCTTGGTGCACCCCAACAGAGATGGGAAACTCCATTGAGGTTCCAGCTGCAGCTTGCACTCTACTCTTTGGGCAAGAGTAGAGTATCCGCACCCACTCTATAAGTTCCTCAGGTACGTTGTTTTGTCGCAAGGCGTACCATATAACCTCACGCGGTACGCGGTCGAAGGCCTTCTCCAAGTCGAGAAAGGCGATATGCACCGGCTTCTGTTTCTCGCGATGCTTCTCCACCAGGAGGCGGGCGGCGTGTATAGCATCAATGGTCCCACAACCAGACACAAAGCCGCACTGGTTGTCGGAGAGCTTGACGATTTCACGGATTCGTCTATCGAGGATTCGCTCGAAGATCTTCATGCTGTGCGAAAGCAAGCGAATCGGACGATAATTGGAGCAGTCTGCAGGACTGCCTTTCTTCTTCCAAATCGGGATCGTCGTACTGTTGTGCCAACACTCCGGTACTTTCTTCTCCTTTACTACCTGGTTGAAGAACTCAGCCAACCACTCAGCAGGATACCAGAGCTTCGACTTCCAAACATCGGCTGCCAGATCATCCGGCCCTGTCGCCTTACCGGGCTTCATCCTCTTCAGAGCCGCTTCTGTTTCCTCCACGGTGATCTTGTGAACGGGACCGTGAACAGAAGCCACAGAAGGGATGGCCGGATGAGGAAATTCCATAGTGGAAGTTTCCTCAAAGTAATCACGCCATCGCTTCAGCGCCTTTTTGCGGTCTGTCAGAAGATGGCCGCTCTCATCATTGATGCCAACAAACTTTTCAATGTCCTCGGTTTGGCGATGGCGGGTCTTAGCAAGTCGATACAAATACCGCTCACCATCGCGCGACGCGAGCTTTTCGTTGACATCACTATAATGAGTGGCTTTCGCAACAGCCACGGCTTTCTTTGCAGCCTTCTTCGCCTTCTGATACTTCTGCCAGTTGTCGGCTGTTTTATCGCTGAGAAACACATGATAAAGCGACTTCTTCTCTCGAACCTTCGCTTTCACATCGTCTGTCCACAGCCATGTCTGCTTGTCGACCTTGCGTCGCCCAGGCTTCGTTATGCCGAGTTCCAACCTTGCAGCTTGGCGTATCGCGTCGGTTGCTTTCTTCCAGGTTTCGTCGACAGTCGTGACTGTCGGCAACCGTACGCGGGAAATCACAGCTGCTTCCTTCTCTTTCATTCGCCACCACTTGATTCTTGCAGCACCGCATCGCTCAACCTGCTGCACCCTCGAAGGGGTGATCTTAAAGGTGCACACCAGCGGTCGATGCTGTGGGGCGACCGTCTCATACGGCACGATCTTCGCGTCTGTGACAATGCTTCGGTCGCGATCCTTCACAAGGACAAAGTCAATCTGAGACTTGGAGCTCCCACTATAGTATGAGATGAGGTGGGAGTCGCGTTTTCGGAAAACGGTGTTCACAATGGTGAGATTATGCGATTCCGCATACTCAAGAATGCGCTCACCATCGGCGTTACGAGACCCGTACCCGAAACCACCATGACAGCTGTACCCGTCCTTCGCAGCACCTACGTGCCCATTAAGGTCACCAGCGACTATGATGACATCTTTCGACGGTACCTCTGCTGTCTTCTCATCAAGCAGGCTCCAAAACTCTTCCTTGGCTTGATCGGAGCAGCCACTCTGCGGAGCATACGCAGAGAAGAAGTGATAGAGTCGCTCCTTCGCGGCGACAACGATCTTCATCAACCGATCGTCATAGCGTTCAACGCTTACAATCGAGTCACGAAATCGTTCGGAGACGATTATTCCGACACCACTGGTGGTCCTGGGACTTCCACATAGAACAGCCTTAAAGCCACGTCCTATGTCCCTTGACTTGCGACAGGACCACCTCGTCTCCTGCACCGCACAGAAATCAACTCTTCTACGCTCCAGTGCTTCAACCAACTCGCACGAGCGGCCCGTCAACGTACCCACATTCAGCGTTGCTACGCGGGTCCTGCCTACGTTACGGGACTTTCGGACTAGCTCAGTTGCCCCCCGATGCCGTCCTCGCATCAGGGACCCTCGCATACTTTCCACACTCGCCGGGCTCTGCGAGTGCGCGTCGGCTCCCGCGGACGCCGTAGCACAATCTCGAAAAACATGACTTGTCATACACCATGTGATGTGACATGGGTCTTCGTAGGCCGGCCTGTCACAAGGGCCTGTCGCCTGCATTCGAATGTCCGTGCTTAGCTTAGCTCACAAAGCGAGCAGTTTCCAGTGGCACCACGTGGAGGAACGGACATCGCCACGGTCATCGCCTCAGGACCATCCTCTACGCTAAACATATCGCCCTAGTAGCCGACAGCCGTGAGGAGTTGGAAGAGAAGGTGCAGTTGTGGCAAGGAGCCCTCGCAGACAACGGCCTGCAGGTGAACGTGAGGAAGACGAAGTTCATCAGCTCCGAGCAGTGCACCGAACCGATCCTAGACTGTCATGGGGAGATGATCGAAAAGGTGGAAGAATTCCGCTACCTCGGAAGCGACCTATCCGAGGAAGGAAGCATGGATCAGGCGGTCAGGGGACGGATTAATGCAGCATGGCTCAAATGGAGGGAGTCCACAGGAATCCTCTGCGACCGTAGGTGCTCCAGGACACTCAAGGGCAAGCTATATAGAACAGTAGTGAGGCCTGCCCTCCTCTATGGCTGTGATTGCTGGACCCTGGGTAGAGCATAGGAGCGGCAACTGCACGCCGCGGAAATGAGGATGCTCAGATGGGCATGTGGATGGACCCGTCGGGACAGGGTGCGAAATGAGGATGTTAGGACAGTGATGAAGACAGCTCCGATACAGCTGAAGATGAGGGAGCAGCGCCTTAGGTGGTACGGACACATCCTCAGAAGACAAGAGGACCATCCCACGAAGTTGGCCCTGAATTTCGAGACACCCGGAAAGCGCCCGAGAGGAGCCCCAAGGAAAAGGTAGAGGGACGTCATCAAAAGAGATCTCGCCGAAATCGGCGCGGCGCCAGATGACGCCCTTGATAGAATGAGGTGGCGACAGATCACAAAAGCAGCGGACCCTGCTACTGCGCGGGACTAAACGCTCAGGAGAAGAAGAAGAAGAAGACAACCGGAGCACGAGTTCATTACTCTGCCTCGCTTTTGGTCCCATCGCATGGGACGAACCGTAAGTTGTTACTTGACCAACCAAGGCGGAAAAAGCGTAGCATTTCCAAACACAAGAAGTTACCTCGCAATTCTCCGTTTATAGAACGGGAGGTCGAATGCAAGTGAAAAAAGTCTCGAAAAGTCAACAGCGCCTTTGTTTCTTCTTTGTTTTTTCTTCGGTGGCTCTAGGCTTCAGACCTCATTAAGGCGCTCCATGAACTCTGATGTAATGCCTTAAGTGCACATCTTCACTAGTCAAAAGGTTGAAAACAAAGAGCAAAAAGCTTCCAAGTTTAGGAATATAATGGCAAATTGCAGTTCACAGACACAATAGAAATAGCCATACATTTTGGGTAGAACCGCGTTTGTACTTTCGAACATGTCAAAGTCAATGACCTCATCAAAGGAAAGGGGAAAAGAACTAGCCTAGCACAGAGCACCAATAAACAGCCAGAAACTATTTGATACAAGTTTTCCATTTGAAACACAACTGTGCGTGAACACCACGAGGTCACCGACGCTGACACGTAGGTCTTCCCGCTGGATAAACGGCAATGGTAGAAGCTCGGCAAATGTCACAATATGTGGAACGTATGAGTGGGAAGAAAGTTGATGTACAGTGTTCAGATCCTATTAATCAACGATGTACTCTCGTTCTTCAGCCATGAATTCGATCTCCAGATTGATCGTCCCGATGTCCATCGTCTTTTTGGGAACCATGCCGTCAGTGATGTACTTGTCCGGCAGAGAGAGCTTCACTTTTCGACTTCCCGGCTAAAATTAAACACATACGAGTCATAGTTCGAGCTTCAAGTCATCGACTATGATAAATACGACACCTTGGGAACGCTGAGGAAGCCAGTGACGTCGTTGCAGTCGTGGTAGACTTTGAGAATCGGGTCGATGGGAGTGGTTTCTACAGTGGCTCCTTGAAGTTGGAACTCCCCGTTGGCGTCCGTATAGCCCTGGTCAAGCAGATCGTCTGGGTCTGGTCCTGAAATTGAACTTCGTGGAACTACTCGAGAAGGTGAGTATGTTCTGATAAGCAATGTTCAAGATCGTCAACAGCGATTGTTTGAGTGCCGCAGTTAATGACCCGCTGACAAAATTGATGCAATTTTTCCTCCAACAAAAAAAATTATTCTGACCATCTTATTGAGTCTACAGTTTAACCTGCCTGAAGATCGTTTCGATTTGGAAGAGTTCGATTTGATTTCAAAACTCTCAAAGCTAGATTAGAAGAGTGTCTAATTTGATTTGAAAAATGTCCAACTCGACGCGAAAATGGTATATGTGTAGGACGATGTGGGCTCTTCAGAGCAGGATTCTTAAAAAAGTGATTCCATACTTTTTCTAGTAAACATGGGGAGACTGTTACGGAGTTTGTAAAATTTTGACTGCAACTAAACATCGTTGTAACAGAGGCCATATGTCTAGAATAAGGAGGAGAGGTAAGCTTCGGGTTTATGTACCGGAACGAGGGCTCAGATCAACATTCTTGACCCATAGGAGTTTGCGGGAGTTCGACTTACTTCTAGCACTAAACGAGAACCTCTCAGACTGTCTCAGCATTCGTTCGCTTGATTGTTGCCTAGTGTTGCGTTGCTATAACTGTTTCCATTCTCAATTACTGGTGTGTCTACCTATTTCACGAACTTTGCATTATAAATGCACATGTGTGGCTATTCTAATGCTTTTTCTATTATCTGCAGGGCTCCGAGCTGTGAATAAATAAATAAATAAATAAACATGGCAGCTACTAAGCAGAATGCTCCACCAAAATTTTTCAGTATCAGTATAAGCTATACAATAGGAGGCCAACTCGTCTCGGAGCGCAATCGCCTTCAATCTATATCGAATCTATGAGTCATCGATGCTTTTTTTCCAGTGAACACGTCGGTCCGAAGTCAAAATATGCTCTCAGGCAGACTGAGTCATCGCCTTTAAGACTGAAATCGGCAGCTGACCTGAGTCTTCCTCCCAAAGTTTCACCCTCACGTTCGCCGCTGGTTGTTCTCCGCAGAGCAGACGACCTCTCACCGCGATAGACTGCTCCCTCACGGACAAGCAGAGTGGTACTAGCGTCAACAGAGCGCATACCAGTCGAGTCATTCTGAAAAGAAACATGCAGAGATTCAGTTTCGAAGGACTGATTCGGAAACCGATTGCATGAAAGGAACAGAGGATTATTTAGATAGGAAATATGCCGCCTAGAAGTAATTGCAGATAATTCAGAGTCGCTGATCAAAAGAAAGAAGAACGACAGCGAACGAAGAGCGAAGGTAACATGTGAACGTAAGACATATGAAGAGCTTTAGCTTGAAATAAAGCGGAAACGTCTAGCAGCGAAGCCGAAGATAAGCTGTGCGGGTTTTCAGCCAAAATGCTGGTTATATATGTTGTTGAGCAGTGCGAATGGGCGTACCAGTGAGATTATTTGGAAAATAGCCAGACGTCGGGTCACGTCTCGGGTTTCAGCTGTAAACGCAGGCCGTTGTTGTGGCGCTTTTGTAGCTTACGTGAGAGAAGGATGGGGACGACGACAGAGAACTTCAGGGACAACAGATGAGTCATCGTGGGAGGGTGAGATGGCGGAAGTAGAAGATAAGTGCTCACGAGTGATGATCATACTTGAGAACGGCAGAGCTAACGTTTGGTCCAACTACTTAAGCGTTTAGTCTTCTAAGCAGGTCATTGTGGTATTTTACACAGCAGATTCGTTGCATGAAGTCATACCATGAGTTCAAACTATACTTATGCTCGAATGACCCATTCGAATAGGTATTCGAATGATTTTTATTCGAATTTGAATATTCGAATTCGAGTATTCGAAAAATCGCGTTTTTTGAATGTATTCGAATTCGAACGTTCAAAAAGTCGCGTTTTTCGAATGTACTCGAATTCGAATGTTCAAAAAATCGCGTTTTTCGAATGTATTCGAATTCGAATGTTCAAAAAATCGCGTTTTTCGAATGTATTCGAATTCGAATATTCAGAAAATCGCGTTTTTCGAATATATTCCATTTCGAATGCTCGAAAATTTTCGGTATTCGAAACCATTCGAATATTCGCAATTTCCCAGAAAGCAAAAATTATTCAAGTATTCGAAGAGTGTCATTCGAATGCCCAACAAGAATTTGTGTATCGGCGTATTTTGAAAAGGCGTGGTGGGTTTCTCGGGTAATTTGGGTCGCCAAAACGGTTCTGTCTGTGAATCAAAGCTGTGGTACGATGGTGGCTCGGTGCCCGGATACTGAGCGCCTCATCGATACTAGTCACTTCCCGAAAAGCCTTCCTGTTAAGAGGGAGAACTTCCACAACGTCTCACAATGTTGAATTGCAAAAAATTTCCCACGGAGAATCGCTGCAGTGGTGAATGACCGATCGGGGACCAGTAATCGTCGCCACCCCGATTGGTGAACTCTGAGAGAAAACCACTTTCACCGATAAAAGTATGGATAGTATCAACCGATATTGATTGCCTGATCAATCTGTGACATGGTCTTCTTAATTAAGGCGCTCGCTGGAGACGTCTGGATATTTTCCAGTATTTTGTGTACCTATTCTACGCTAATTTTATGCACCTGTTCCTGTCAGTAATTTCTGACGCACCGATGATCGACAGCTCTTAGCGCGCTCCTATATAGTATCAGACGTTTTTTAGATCTTAGAGTATGGACATAAGGGTTTGTTTGATCTGGACCAGTTTTGCATTCCACTCAAGCAGTTCTAGAAGCTATTTTCGCCGTAAACGTAATAACGTAAAGGATGAAGGACAGCAGAAGGAAGGATAAAGGTAAATTCTTGTTTGGGAGGTACCAAGCATTCCACATTTATTACTGCGCCTGTGCAAAGCGGCCGAGGAAGAGTAGGAATTGTTAACAAAAAAAAATTGAAAATGATGGTTGAAGCGGCGTTTCAAACGGACGTTATTTGTCCTTCACGCTTAAGAGTCTGAGACCACGAGCTAGCAAAGTCTGCAGGATGGGCGTGAGGGTCAACAGGGTGCGCTTCTGTCTTCTGCCACGTCGGGTGTCTCCTGGTGCAGAAGAGTACCTCATGAAGTCGGCTTTGTAATTTTCATCACGCTATGCTCTTCTGCTCCTCCGTGGTCTGAATGCTCTGCTTCTGGATTTCGTTTCTGCAACGACTACAGTTCCGCAAAAGCTATATTATAAGGTAGGACTTCACAAAGGGGAGGCGGCGTAGGTCGGCCGGATGTTATCGATCGATTTTATCGATTTTTGTTCTGAATTCGCCATTTGAAGTGGGATTCGCATGGATACGTCGGCCGTATGCCGGACTTCACAAAGGGGAGGCGGCGTATGTCGACCGGATGTTATCGATCGATTTTATCGATTTTTGTTCTGAATTGGCCACTTGGAGTGGGATTCGCATGGATACGTTGGCCGTATGCCGGACTTCACAAAGGGGAGGCAGTGTATGTCGGCCGGATGTTATCGATCGATCTATTTTTTTGAAGTTTACCGTAGTTTATCAATACGTTGGCCGGCGAATAATTACATTCACAAGTTCATCGCAAATAAGAAATATTTATTCCTACCACTTACTTTGGTGAATCACCAGAACGAAATGAGACTGGCCCTCATGGGTAGCCTATTCCTAGCTACTTGTAATACATTTTGTGGCCGCAAAATCGACAGTGTGATATTTCACATTTGTAGATGAGCAGGACAGACTTGCTACAGATTTACATGTAGTACTTTGTCGTCAGTCCTTCATTAGCTGCCGCTAGGCAAAAGGATTGTTTCATGAAAGTCTTTAACAGTCAGTCTGCCACCAATTTCAAAAAGGATTGTTTTAAAGTGACCTAGAAGCTTACAGTGGCTCAACCAGATAATGTTCCCTTCAAATGTGTTGTAAACCTTTCGTTTGTTCCTCATAAGCAGCAATTAACAAAACACTAGTATTCCTTTGAGAAAAATTCGTATTTCAGTAAGCAAGGAAATTAGACGCTTCCATAAGCCCTTTGATCGTTCTACGTGTAAGTTCTCTATCTCATTTTTACGACTCACATGGGGGTTTATGAGATGCCTGTCGATAAAAACCTCGTGCTTAACTAGGAAGGGATCCGTTATGTACTGCTTCCCTTTTCTCTTCTGTGTTGCCTTCTATCATGTCTATAATACAGCCTGATTTTTCATTCGAATTCGAATATTCGAATCGAATACTCGAATTCGAATATTCGAAAAATCGCGTTTTTCGAATGTATTCGAATTCGAATATTCAAAAAATCGCGTTTTTCGAATGTATTCGAATTCGAATATTCAAAAAATCGCGTTTTTCGAAAGTATTCGAATTCGAATGTTCAGAAAAATCGCGTCTTTCGAATATATTCGATTTCGAATGCTCGAAAATTTTCGGTATTCGAAACCATTCGAATATTCGAAATTTTTGGGAGAGCATAAGTATAGTTCAAACGTAGCTTCCCACGAGGCTGCACCGATCACCGACCATTCACTTCGGCACAGTCAGCTCGTGTCAGCCGAACAGGGTGGTTCAATGTGAAGCTAACGGCCGAGCAGGGGTGTGCGTAAATGAAATTCGAAATTTCGTGAATCGCTAGCCGTAAATCGTAACAGTCACCTGAGACGAAGTGCAGTGCAACTAAACTTCCAGTGGGTTTGTTCTGCTAATGGTAATCAGATACGATTCAATGTTTATTCATTTACTTGTGTTACTTTCAGTTCAAGCTGAACAACGTGTGCTTGGTAGTACGACTCTTCTTCAAATCAAACCTTACTCGTTTCAATAAAGTCAAAAAATTCATTCAAGATTCAAAAATTGAACTTTTGCATGGTACTCCAACAAAAAGCTTGCGTCGTTTGAATATTCATTAAATTCACAAATTATTAACGATTTTGCGCATTAATCTAAGATGTCGCATAAACAACAGCGAAAAAGTCGCCGTTAAATCTAACATTTAAAAAAGTCATTTCACCACTGATCATAATGCGGGGAAAACAGCAACTCCCCGTGTAGCAATCCAACAAGCATACTGAGTGGTACGACGGGATTGCGACATTCGCACTGACGAGTAAACGCATAATGCAATTCCATCGTGTGACGCACCGAAAAATCTCCACTTTTCTACATTTTGAAATAAGTCCAGAAACATTCCCATAGCAGCCGGATAAGAGAGTTTTGGCAGCCGAACCAGCTTGGACACCCTTTGTAGTCGCTTTAGAATGGGAAGGTTAACGTATTCCTTAAGGTATCTTCAATTTGATTTTATAAACGAGACAATTTTGATTTAGAAGGTATCTAGTTTGACTTACCCAGACCTACCTAACGTGCACAACGAATGCTTGCTCAGCATCTTAAACGGATCAGATAGGGTGGATACGATAAACTCAATCACACCACCGAAAACGGAGACCAAACTGCCAAAACCAGTTGACCTTTTCTTGAAATGCTACGCGCTCACTTTTACCGCACTTTGTTTGTCAAATTGCCCCGACCTGTGGAATGCAATGTAACCGCTAGAAACCTCAGCGCTTTCCCATTTCCACATGACTGTAGCAACTTTTTAGTACCAGTACCACGCAAATCAGGATTGAACGATGTTTAATTTAATCCTGATTTCCGTAAATTCTATTCTGTAGGGTTAGCATGAATTTATTATAAGCAAATTGACTACACGTCATTACCAAACAAAACGTGGATCTAGAATACTCGTCTCTCTTTCTCTGTGAGACTGCCCTTAGTGTCTTTCTGTGGGCTGGAATGGAACAACCCTCGACAGCAGGAATGTGATGTGCCTTGCAAGCTCGAGACCGGAAACGGAGGGGCTCAACCTCCTAAGCAGAAGCCTATTTTTTTAAGATTGTATTGCACTTCCTTCTCCTCTTGAACTGCTCCGATTCCAAACGGCTGCCTTTCAATTGTTAGAGAAATGAATAAGTTAGTCAAGCGGAGAGATAAGCCGGATTCGTGAAGCCTATGCACAGGACGGTGCCTTCTGCTGCAGCACATTAGACATGGGATCCGAATCATGTATTTTCGGATATCCGGCCGGATTTATCCGGTTTCGGTTTATCCGAAATCCGGCTCGGTCGAAAATTGCCCTCATCTGAATCATCCGAAGATCCGGGGTTTTCAAAATTGCCCTCATCTGAATCATCCCGAAGATCCGGGGTTTTGAAAAATGCAATGATTCGGATAAAATCGGATAAAAACCGAATAATAGGAGGTTAGTGATTGGGCAGATTTGCAATCATTTGGTGGGAATTCTCTCACAAGAGAAGGGTCTGATAGCGTATATCTGAACGGGGAGAGGGAGTCATCCTATTAAATTCCCACCCCTCAATTAGCATAAAATGTGTTTCATTTTTGCCAGGTCGTTAAACCCAAGGAGTGGGGGTTCTTGAAGTCACAATGGAATACGGAGCATCACGAGTTTGGGGTCTTCTACGACCGCGATGCCTCTTCCGGCAAGCAGCTCGGAGCGCAATGGGTAGTGACGATGCTTCATGGGAGGAAGGATCGGGGGTTCGACCCTCATGCGCTGCTGAATTCCTGCTTTTTAAATGATTGGTTGAGGTTTGAGGGGTTCTGACGTCTATACCATTTTCAGACGTTTTCTGCATGCTGTGGTACTCAACATGGTGATGCATAAATATTCAACACCAGTGATACACAGGTACAACGTGCATAAAGCAGCACTGAACACAATGGGCAGGGTAGAAATGCTGCAGGCTTCTTCCAGTCTGTTTCTATACATCGGCCGATGACCTCGGGTAAAACCATCCTGCTCGAAATTTCAAAGGAGACCATGATGTGACGTCACATGTGGTTAAAACGAAAGAGTCTGTGCCACAGACTCTGTGGATCCCGGAAATTGACCTAAACGGCATCAATACACTTCTCATCTTTGCCTGTCACCTGGAAATCAGAGGTCTGCTGAGGGTTCTCTAAAACCTAACGCCAAAAAAGTCGCCGATGCTCGAGTGGTGATCCACTTACTCACGCTGAAATGTGGTCACCTTTAGATAAGGAGCCTTCAAGGGAATGACATCAACCTGACCGAACGGATGGCCAGCATACTCAAGGTCTTCGAAGCACGTCAACTTGAAGTTAACGAAGACGAACGGCTGGAAGTGGTGGAAAACGAGAAGAAGGCTGGGATCAGCAAAATGAACTGATAGACGTGGAAAGGCTGGCAAGCAGTGGGCATATGATACCGTTTTCGGCTGGACTCTTGTTTCAGAGGAAAGGGAACGTCTTCAATTGGATTTCGTCTATGGTGCCGATCTCATTTGTCCATATATGGAAGCAAACTGTGAAGAGCCAGTAGCCTTTATGCGCTGCCCGTATTGTGACCAGTGCTTATGTTCCATGCACTTTGTGTCTGTGTATCACTGATGTTAAACGTTTATACATCGTTATGTTGAGCAGCTTCCAATCGAGTTTTGGTTTAAAAAAAACCGGTCAGTAAGAAACAAGTGGCAGCAAAGTTGCTCTCCACGGCATACATCTGGAAACACTGCGCAGCAAACATCTAAAATGGTGTAGATCAAACATCAAATCAAACAATAAGTTGAAATGCAAAGATGGAGCAGCGCAGAAAAGTCGAACCCTCTACCTCCCTCTCATGGAGCAACGTCGCTATCCACTGCGCTACAAGCCGCTTCCCGCCGGCAGCATTGCGGACGTACAAGACTCACGAACTTGTGAGGCGCCGATTCCACTGTAACTTCAAGGATCCTCTACTCCTCGGGCTTATCGATTTGGCAAAAAAAGAAACACATTTTTATACTAATTGAGGAGTGGCGATTATTCCTATATGACTCGCTCTGCCGTTCAGACATACGCTTCAGACCCTTCCCTTTTCAGAGCACGAGAAATTTCTTGCGGGGCGTTTCGGAATCGTTTCATTATTATCCTTTACAAGACTTCGCTGTGCATTACCAACTCACTATTGAGTTGGTATTGGCTCTTTGGGGCCTTAGTGCTGTTTTTGTTTGTTCTGGAAGCGCAAAATAGCTCTGGGGAGGGCTCCCCTTGTAAGGCAGCCAAATACGACATCTTTTACGTAGCGCTGGTGTGTTCCACTCCATTGGTGAACTAAGCTAGGCCAGGTATGGTGTAATTGGGCATTCGTTTGTCTTGCTATCACGGCAGATAACCGCTTCATTCGAATTGAGGCGCTCCAAGCTGCTTTGCGCGTTCGTGGCTTCAATTGGTCAATGAAATAAACGCGGAGTTACTGATGTGTTCCGTTTTTAAGAGGTTGTGTGCCCCTATGATATCACTTATCCGGTTGTATCCGAATCGGATATCCGAAATCCGGCTCGGCCAAAAATGGCGTTATCTGAATCATCCGAAGATCCGGGGTTTCTAAAACTGCCCTCATCTGAATCATCCGAAGATCCGGGTTTTCAAAATTGCCCTCATCTGAATCATCCGAAGATCCGGGGTTTGAAAAAATGACCTATCCGAATCATCCGATTATCCGGAAAATCGGTGTCGGATCCAATGACTACAGCACATTATAACATCAAAAAACGGCCCTAAATGGCAGTGCGAGTGAACTACAAGAGGAGACCATTAGGTCTTGTTTAGTGCGCATGCGACGCGCGACGCGATACCATGTGTGGTCGCCGAATTGATCAGTCGCGTCGCTCGATCAACTTGGCCACTACGCATGCATCGCGTCGCGCGTCGCGTGCACACTAAACAAGGCCTTAGGCCCCATGCATACTTCCCGTCGCCGCGATGGAATCGCGGCGATGAGTTTTGCAGAGCGACGCGAAAGAATTTGAACTACTCTGTGCTCGTCGCATCGCCCACCGCTCTGCAAGGGAGCGCGACGGCGATCCGTCCAGGACCAACGCTAAACACCGCGCGCGGCGCGAAAAGGTATGTCATGCCCGCGATGGGCGCGGGAAGCTATCGCGCATGCCGAACGCCACTGTTGTGGCGACCGCAGCGTAGTTTCCTTTGACTATTCGACCGCGTGTGGCGGAATGGCCATGAACTGAGCGCCGCGGTGGCATCGCGGCGATGGAAGTATGCCCCCGGCCGTAGGTGGGTACATCTTAACCGTTTCACGACACGCGCGATTTTCAAGTGTCTACCGCGTGGGATAGCGCTCATTTTCCCGCGCGCTGATTCTTCTTCTTTAGCATTTGTCCCGCTTCGTCGCGGGGTCCGCTCTTGTGGTGTCACGACGCCACCTTTCTCGATCCTGCGCCTGATCAGGGTGGACGCCAGTTACTTTCATGTTCGTGTGTAACGTATCGGACCAACGCTGCTTCGGGCGTCCTCTAGGCCGCTTTCTAGATTCTTCCAACTCAAGGCCTATTTTCCGGACCCTGCCTTCTTTCTCATGCAGAACGTGGCCGTCCCATCACAAGCGAGCTTCGCGCATCTTGTCCGCTATCGGTGCGACACCGAACTTCTGCCGAATAGCATCATTTCGGATGCGGTCCATGCGCGTGACTCCAACCGTCCAGCGTAGAATCTTCGTCTCCATGATTCTGAGGTGCGTTTTTTTCAGTTTCCCGCGCGCTGATTATTTGTATTATTTTACTTGCATTGTTTGTTGGAGATATGAAAAACAGTAACAAATAAGGTTTCCCATGGACCATCTTGACCGTAGATATTAGTGGATTCAGTGATTAATACTATTAAATGTTTGGTAACTTTCCATGGAATATTTTTATGATGGTATCGACGATATCGTGGGACATTGTCCACGCGGCAAAAAAGTGTTCAACGGCATCATCGGACAATGTCGTGAAAGGGTTAGTAACCCTGTGCACCACATAAATTTGGACGCTTGATTGTTGATCGAAGATTGCACTTACGAAAATTTACGATTTACGACCCAAAATGTCGTAAATCGTAAATCGTGAAAAAGTCGGCGAAAAAAAGTTGTCTTTCTCTTTCCATGAGTGACCTCCTCCGAACGAAACTAAATATAATCGAAGAGGCTGCATCTTCAATCCTGTGCTTTCTTTGTTGGGAAACTGCGATGTCAGTGAAAAAGCGTGGCCTCCAGTGATACATGATGCCATTTATTCATCTGAAGGTCTGTCGTACAAATTCACTTATGTCCTACATGGACAACCTGCCAACGTCATACCTATGTGACTACTTTCTGTTAGACGTAGTAGATCCCTGAGTTTTTCGCAGTGAACCAAGAGCACATACCTCCGAGCAAGAGCCTCTGACGAGAATTAATATAATAATATTACTAGGTTCTCCAAAAGCCTAGGCAGGCTCTTTAGCTCTATGCTCAAAGCACCTTTGCTGCTTCGCACTGAACTACTTCAGAAATCTTTTAAAAATATGGTATTTCTATTGATAGCTTTTACATTTTTTGATATTTTTTGCTCTCAGGTTGTTGCATTGTTGTGCACGGGCGACAAGCCACTTAAAAAAAATCGCCCAATTTTACTGCTAGCCTGTACTATGAGTACGAATTGGGTGAATGTTGTCGCGTACGCTCCAATACGTAGTGATCCGAAACAGCTGTATTCAACCGTCAATAAACCGACAATTCATAGCAAGCTGGCAACCTTCGCTCTTTGGTTCACTACCGCTTGATGTCCATCAACAATTAAGGGAACAACTGTTGGTGCCTGCGGTCACCATCTGAATGTTGGTTCTACAAAATGGAAATTCATCTAACACGTGGCTCATTCTTGGTGTGCACAATACTGCACATTAGATCAAACAAATCGACCATGAGATTAGGGAGTATCGCGGTGTTGCTTTAAGGCTGGGTGGGAGGAGAGAGGGGTAGAGATAAGAAGCAATTTGCTTAGGTAATTTGCTGGGAACCTGCAATTAAATGGGCAGGCCGAGTACGTGGGCATTTATCCCCAATAGAAGTGAAATAGATGGTCATACCATAGAGAAATCGCCTCATGCCTACTTTTATCCTTTTCTAACAGAGAAACGTTAGTGCGGCTATCACCTCCGGCTTACTACTGGTTTGTTGAAGTAAACTCGAGTATCTTGCACCTAGTGACGATAGAGCAAATAGGCCTCCATTTGTGAAATTGGTTGCCGAAATCGGTCATTATTTTGGCAGTAAAAGAGAGACAATACATCTACATAGCGAGTAAAAATTTATTTATTTATTCACTAAAGATTTATTTATTTATTCGTTTATTTATTTGATCAGTACACTACACTAAATAAGGTAGGCATCAAAGAAAAGCGCAATCACTCAACACAACGAACTAATAACGTAAAAGTCGACACCAAGCTTTTCGTCGAAAACTAGAAATACAAGGAGGGATCGAATCTAACGTATTTTCAAAGATATGAAGGAAGAACCTGGTCTATAAGTAAATGAGTTAGACCTCTAGCCCGTTTTTGGAGTGTTGTAGGTGATTTTCACGAGGCTACCTCTAGTTCTTGAGAATGCAATTCGATAAAAATTTGAGATGTCGATTTTTAACATCACCCTCAGAAATGTAAAAACAACTCAGACATCATTGGCCTTCCGTCAAGATTCCCGAGAATACGATCCAAGGTCTAGACATCCCCGAGACTTTTCGAAAAAATGAAAATGAAGAAGAACCCTCATTGACAAGTGGTTTCGACCTCAAATGGCGGCACAAGCGGCACAATTAGTGGAGTCAGCACCATTAGCTGACACAGCTTTCGCTCTGTACTCGGATGGAAGAAAAACACATGAAAAGCTTTTATTAAGTTCGCGACTGAACTGTACATTATCATACATGTGAACAAACAAGAAGACCATGATCATCGTTGGAAAAAGTGACTCCGAAAAACGTCAGTCACACCGCTAGCGGAACCTACATCACCTTCAATCTGCTGGAATATTCCCCGACAGTAAGACACATAAGCGCAGTACAAACACAACACAAGCAATTCAGTCCACCAAAAATTTTCGCTCCTCGTCTCTGAACCCCACTTCCAGATTGATCACACCGATATCCATCGTTTTGTTCGGTGTCATGCTGTCAGTGATGTACTTGTACGGTATGACGAACTTCACTTTTCGATATCCGGGCTGCAACGAAACTGTCTTGGAACAAATTCTATCAGTGGAGTTGAGAAGGCTCACTCACTTTGGATATGCCCAAAAGACCTGTGTAGTCGTTGCAGTCGTGATAGACCTTCAGAATAGGGTCGATAGGAGTGGTCTCGACCGTAGCGCCTTGAAGATGAAACTCCCCATTGGCGTCCGTATAGCCCTGGTCGAGTAAGTCGTCTGGATCTGGCCCTTAAATCTCACAACCAGTAAATTATTTGGTGAAAACAAAAAAGGACAAGGTATGACACACCTCATACTCAAGAGCATTTTAATCGCTCGCTATGCACTGACTGCATATTCCAGGAGAAAATGCCATTGGCTAACAAGCGATTGAGCGTAACACCAAAGGAGCCCAACTTTTGAACAACTATCTCGATTAAAATATTTTCTGAGTGGTGCGTGTTTCATATCGTCAAGAAAGGTAGAGCAGGGGTACCCGAAAAGGGCTTTATTTTGTACCAACTTCACGAACTAATGCTCCACCTAGCCTGAATGCCCTAGCAAACGTACTCATATTTTTGCTATTTGTTCACCTTCTCTCGTTTTGCTCAAATCGTCACATGCTTCATCCAATGTTCTAACAAGGGAATGGTCTGAAGTGTATGTCTGAAAGGGGAGAGCGAGTCATATAGGAAGAACCCTTACATCTCAATTAATAGAAAAATGTATTTATTTTTTGCCAAGTCGTTAAACCCAAGGAATAGGGGATCCCTGAAGTCACAATGGAATACAGCGCATCACGAGTTCGGGGGTCCTGAACTCCCGCGATGCCTCTACCGCCAAGCGGCTCGGAACGGAGTGGGCAGTGACGTTGCTTCACGCGAGGGAGGTCGGGGGTTCGATTCTACTGCGGCGCTGTATTTTTGCATTTCATATGATGGGGTGAGATTTGAAGGATTCTGAAGTCTATACCACTTTTGGAAGTTTTCCTAATTTTCCCGCCGCATGCTGTGGCATTCAACATGATGATTTATAAATGTTCAACACCAGTGATACAAACTGCATGGAGCAGCATTGGTCAAAATACGGATAGCTTATAAAAGCTACAGGTTCATCACAGTTTGTTTCCATACATAGACTATTGACCTCGGAAAAAACCATCCTGCTCGGATTTTTAAAAGAGACCACGATGTGACGTCACAGGTGGGTAAAGTGTGAAACGAGGTCTGTGGATCCCGCAAATTGACCTAAACGACATCGACTCACTCTTTCACTCATCTTTGCCTGTCACCTGGAAATCAGAGGTCTCCTGAAGGTTTTCTGAAACCTAACACTAACAATGTCGCCGATGCTCCAGTGGTGATCCACCTGCTCACGCTGAAGTGTGGCACACCTTTAGACAAGAAGCCTTCGACGGATTAAATCAAGCTGGCAGAGTAGATGGGCAGCATACTCAAGGAATTCGAATCATGTAAACTTGAAGTAGACGAAGACGAACAGCGTTATAAGTGTTCATTTGGAGTTCTGCTCTCTCGTCACATTGCTTCTAAGCCTTAGCGTTGGCATCATAGGTCGATACTGATGATATAAGGGAAAGTATTATGACAGTGCACAGGTCCCCAATACGATGATAAGGACGGCAAAATGTGGAGTCAGTTCTTCAGTAATAATGAAGACTGACGGTGAGAACCAAATTCCTCTCATAGTCAGTGAAGCTTCTATGTCATATTTTTCGCTCGGAAATGTCGTCCGACTCAGCAGCAATGAGCTGTTTATTCGAGTCATTGCCTTAGACTTCTAGGAAGAAACAGCATCTCTTGCTGACGTCGATTCACCTCTCAGAAGCATTTGAGCGTGCCCTTTACATTCCTTGCCCTAAAAAAGACCATTGTGCTTGTCTTCACATAGTGTGCCGAACGTGGGTTTCTAGAGTACTAGCTAATTAGCGGTTGTGGAATATAGCTTCAATTTGACAAAATGAGAGCACAAGACTGCATCAAAGTCACACATTCGTACTATGCTCTGATATAGTACGTCCTTCTATCTTTCTGACTTTATTGATACTTTGCATGCACTTGAGCTCCATCGTATAAAGCTGACGACAACACTCAGATAGTGAGTGTTTCTTATTTTCTGAACCCGATGAGTCACTCGCAGACTGGGTGCAAAATTCGCCTTCGTCAACCTTACTGTGTGACGCAGATTATCCGCATGCTCATTACAATGAACGCGTAGACATAACAACCGGTTTGGAGGCATCTGGCCCAACGTAAATCTACTATGACATTTCGAATTGTCGCTTAATGTAGATGAGTGATTGCTGCGAGCAATTCCTAGATCGACAGCGTACACATAAGAAACTGCAAATGCCAGTATCAGCTGAAGCAGGCCATACGTATGTAGGTATATTATCTGCAGGTAGCATCCAGATCGGAGCATTGATAAGATGTCAACCAGATTTCTGTAATTTGTCGAGCAAGGACACCCTCTTATTACAGGAAATAAACGTCGGTTTCTCAGCGGCGTTATCTCCATTTTAAAGACATTTCTCCCCTCACACTAAAACGTGAAACTCGTACTTTCTTTAGGTATATTCTCCTAGACTAATACAAATGCAATACTTAGCTTTAACCGAGATAGCGAAGTCAGAGGGAGGTGCGGGTTCGAGTCCCGCCTGGGGCTAGAAGTTTTGATCGCAACAAAACATCGTTGTAACAGCTTACGTCCTCGGTACCAGCCAATTGAGGCTTCAAGAAACTGATTTGAATCATTTCTATCTAGACCTACAGATTAACTGGTTCCATGCTGATATCAGCGGCCGGCTCATCCCGATATACGGGTGAGTGCCGATCGGTCCCACGACGTGTGGATGTTGCGTTCGAACAAACAGTGCCGGTGGTGTAATGGCGTAGAGCATACCCGCCTGGTCAGAGGTAGGTGAGAGGTAGGTGCGGGTTGGAGTCCCGCCTGGCGCTAGAAGTTTTGATCGCAACAAAACATCAGACCTTAGAGTAGTTACACACAACTCATGAACAGAGATAACGCGAAACCCCTAGTATAAATATCTCAGACAGAATAACATGATCATTCCGAACTGTTTAGCAGTGTTCAAAAAGCGCTGATTTAGAAGTAACAGATCTCTGGTTGTCGGAAACGTATAATATAATAAGAGAGTTAAGCAATTTAAATTTGGTAGGCGTTTATCTACAAAAGGCGCAGAAACTCATAGAACATTCTTCGCGACCTAAAACTAGTAACTGATGTCATAATAAAGGCAAATCACACAGAGATAACGCCATTATCGCGCGTGATTTGCACATAGAAGCCCTCTTAACACAGACAATTTTATTGCTTACGACTTAAATAACCAGTACAATATCAGGATTTTCGCGTTTCTTTCCGATAAGACGAGCACTTCAAAACTAACAGATCCGACTAACCGGTGTCTTCGTCCCACAGCTTCACTCTAACATGCGCGGCAGGTTCATCACCGCAGAGTAGTCGACCTTTGACCGCGACCGACTGGTCTCGGATCGAGTAACCAAACGGCAGCACTGCGACCAAAGCGAATATCAGACGAATCATCCTAAGGAGTGCGCATGAAATTCTAGGAACACACGTCAAAAACTTGAAACGCGTTAGCCAACGGAAATATCGATAATACCAATAATATCAATAATATAAAAATATCAATTATATAATACTTAACAGTCCCACGTACGAATGTAATGCAATGACAGGTGCGATTTACGTCGCGACTAAATGAGAAGAATATGTTCCTGGCACGTGGGGATAGTGAAAGAAACCATCTAACACTCCTTGCTCCCCACAGCTCATTGATGAGGAAGAATCGCCAAACATTATTAAGCCGCAAACGACGTTTTGAGACGAACAACTCCTTTCAAATTCAAGACGATATACAACGAGCAAGTTTAGAATGAAAGATATGCCAAAATATGTCAGAACAGGTGAGTGAAAATTTCCCGATGTCGATAAATAGACGCAGCGTGCGAAGTGTAGAAATAACTGGAATTCGTGTGGCCGATTACGACGATTGTTGGTTCTCTGCATGACGGTGATTATATAGAAAACAGCAAGGTCATCATCATGTATGGAACCGCCTTTGCGGTGATTCAGCGCCCAACGGTTATGATGGGCTGTGCGAGTAGACGGAAACAGCACCATTAATCGTTCTCAGTGACTACTTTTCAAGGAGGACGATGTGTAAATTCAGCAGCCTTTAACGTGATGCGGTAGCCCGGTTTAATGAACTGAAAACTGAAAAAAGAAATGTCAAAAGGAACTGACTAATTCATTTCCCTACATTGCCCTGAAAACACTTTACGCTCACCTTCCCCTTACTACATAGTTGCTCAGTGGAGTCTGTTAAAATTTTATGTAATCGGCGAGCAGAGAAGAAATCGCTCAGCATTCGTTCCGCTTCACTGAGACTACTGAGGTAATCTGCTCCTCCTATGGTTACAAAGACTTTCTCATGAGAAATGGACGAGAACGGACTTTCAATTTAATACTCCATTCAAGTTCCGCGGAACGAACACTTCCGACTTTTCCAGTTCGGTGTCCAAGAGAGTCTAGGAAGTCGAGAAGAAGACGAAGATCGTCCACTCCGTCCCCTCCTATTTCATTCCGCTTCTTTCCTGCGCTAGAGTACGTCTCAGAGACTTAAACCTGGGAGGATGAACACGCTGTGATCACTCGCAGACAGGAATCGAGAATACGACACACCAAGTGACAACATCCACGCAAGTAGGAAAAGGCCTCCGAAGTTACCAGCTTCGCCGACATTCAAGGATCAGAGACAATATCGCATGTCGGTCAAAACCTCGAAAATTAGGTAGGCCGCCCACGTGATGCCATTCGCAGACACCAGCTGAACGAGCGCCGTCACCGACTGGATTCCACGGGCTATCAAAAGAACACCAGGATGACCACCAATGCGTCGGTTGCATTTCTTCGTGAAAGCTCTGGGCGAAATAGCGTTACTTTGCTTTCCTCAAGCGAGGATGATTCATTGGAGCACACGCACAGGGAGCAAATATTATAGAAACATTCTTGACTCCCACTCGTGAAACTTGTGGCGATTAGAGGTGTGATAGGTAATACAGGTAAGTAGCCTGTATTAGATACAGGAGCGTTAATTGTACAAACAACAGAATGCAGGATAGAGGGCACGTCGAATTAAACATCGGCTGCATAGTTTCATTTAATACAGGACGCGTGATGCTACTGTAGCTTCATGATTATGTATCACAGCAATAATGAGATTCGAAACAGGCGACCTATTCCTGATGAGCATGTGCCCTGATCACATTGCTCTTTAAGCTCAAGCAAAAACGTTCGATGATACGCTATAAAGACGAATTTCCACCACAGCCGTCTCCGATGAATCGTTCGTGAGCAAATTTACGGACATGGTTCGCTTTGCTTGCTACAGCTGATGGTAGCAGAATAATCCCCTCACGTGGGTAAGCGCCATCACCCGCATGCAGTTATGGTTGTCCGGTGCCCTCAAAAACACATAGGTGATAAAGGAGTGACAGGGATGTGCTGTTACAATAGCTTTTCAATAATGTGCACTCAATAATAAAGTAAAAACTTTCTCATTGCCGCCTCCATGTGATGTAATTCACACAGGAATAAATTTACTTGATTAGAGTTCTACTTTTAATAATGTGTAGGTATATTGTGTCTTACATCATAACCCTATACAGGATTCACTATTGCGATGATAGAAGTGTAATGGTAGTCAATGTCACCCGGCTCATTATGGTCCCTCTTTTACGGCCGTGCTTATTCTTGACTGCAAATTCGGCTTTGGAAGAGGTATTTACAATGGCTGTAATTTCCCCATTTATCATAATGGCTGCAATGTCGAGGAAAGCCAATATATATTATGGGAGAGCAGTTGACACTCGACCTTTCCCAACGTATTATCTGTAGATCAATTTCATTCATTCATTCATTCGTTCATTCATTGATGCAGCTGAAATATGCCAATGAAACAGAGCAAAAGACAAACAGTGACGATCAAACAACACCGTTTATCTTAAAGCAACGAACACCGACAACAACACTATGAACTGCAGCCGGGTTAGAGTATTGTCTTTTGCAGTTTATTCAGAAGATCAGTGCAAAGGACGAAAAAAATATTGTACTCAAAAACAAACGGAAGCAGAGCGAAACAAAATATTATGTCGGAATGTTCTAAATAAGGTTTACATAAGTAAATAAAAAATGCTATCGGTGTCAAAAGTGCAGACGTTGACATTCCGTGTAACGCATAGTACACGCGGTGTGAGTTCCAATGAGCATGGAAGTCGATTTCGAGCAACTTTAACGAGAGGAAAGCACCCAGCGGTCCGGTCATATTGCGGTCATGGCAAAACCTGCTACATCACGCTACCTCTCGATGATGATTCCATTGGAACTGAAGTATGACCAATCGCCATTGCAGAGGTATGTCTATCTCCAGATATAGAGCAAAAGTACATCAATAAATAAAAGAAGCTTAATGAAGTAAGCGCACAGAAAAAAGTCGGTTTGGAATGTAAGAAAAAATTGTACGCTGAGACTCTGAAGACTGCCAAAGCAGGTGAAGGACTGTAGTGGCTAGCGTAGCGTAGCGTCCCTACTGAAATGGTGAGCAAAATGTGATCCGACTAAGAAACGAGTCTAATTCAAAGTCGAAATTAATAAGAAACAGATGCTGGCGCATTCACTGTCGCAGCATGGGCTCTATCCTCCCATGCTTTACTGACTGGTGACTATGGATATCTAATCTAAAGCCGTATTTGCGGAACTCAATCACTATAATAGAACTGATTTCAACAACTCTCTAGCATCACATGTCAACAAAAATGACCGTTTATAAGCAATTTATTTAGTATTTCAACAAAACATGACATAGATATGGTATTTCTTAATGCAAGCTTTCAAGTGATACCGATCACTAATTTCCGTCATATATCTTGCCTTGTAGCACTTGTTGCCCTTGTATTGTCCTTGTTTGGTTGGTGAATGCGTTTTATTTATTTTTCTGTTGCCCTTTATTGTAATAAACTGATAGCTGAGTGACATAGCAGTGAAGCTCTCTTAGCATCGAGGGCTCTACTCTTGATTAACCAAGTCCTGAAGGTCTAACCTTCTTCCTCTCTATTTACACCTTGATCAAACAAACGACTTGGACTTCATACACGTTCAAACAGACAAAGAATATAAGCTCACGTCAGACACGCAACACTCTCCATGGTTTCTGTGGGCTTGATGAACTAGATTTCTTCATAGCAGGGTCGTCTCGAACCCGAGGTGGACGACAAGCTTTTTTATTGCAACCAAATCATTAGTTCGGCATCATTTTTCTTAATATAGTAGCTTCTTTTTATATGAAACTTTAAAAAAAGTAATCCTATACAAGTTAAAACATTTATTGAGAACGCAAACCGATTCATATTTATTTGCCTATCCCTTTTTTGTTTTGCTTTCCTTTTAGCTCTGCAGTTACTTTGGGTCGGTTCTCATTGTACATATGTTATTTCTAATTATCCTACTTTCCTCTAAAAAGGTGGCCAATTTTATCATGGATTTCCTTTTACATAGTTTCTGATTACGCTGCTCTTCCCATGAATTTTGCACATGGAAATAATAGTATCGTACAGTATTTCAAAGCAAATGCGTGATATATAGTGGCAAATAGTTATAGCAAATAGTTTGCGATTTGATGCAAGAGAATATAACGTTTCGGGTTATCTGCGTATATAGAACACCTAACTGTGGTGTCATAGGAACACGCCTACTAGCGAAAGCTATAAGCGATTTTTCTGCGAACAGTCTAACAACGGTTTTATTGGGTGATTTTAATCTGCCAGACTTAATCTCACATTGTAATGGTTGTGCATCTAAAATCCTTTCCGAAGTTTTCGAGTCACACAGATTCAACCAGTATGTGCAATCTCCCACAAGAGGAAACTCTGTTTTGGACCTTGTTCTCTGTAACAAATCAAACTTTGTTAGAGAAGTGCATGTTGCCCCTCCTATTGGCACAAGTGATCATGCCACAGTTACATTCCATTTAGACTTCAAACCTAAGAACAAGGAATCCAAATGGGTGCGGGATTTCAAATGCGCTGACTATCAACAGATTGAGGCGTATCTAGCCAGCATTGATTGGATCGGTGTAATGAATTCTAGTAGCTCGGCTGATCAATTATATGAAACGTTGCTTGCAATCCTTCACCATACAATCGATCTGTATGTGCCCATACGTATAACCAATGAAGATGAAAAAGGATATCCAACCTATATCATAAGATTGAACAAACGTCGTTCTTACGCCTGGAGGAAGGCTCGTGCCTCTGGTAGTAGTCATGACTGGTCACTGTATGAGTCGTTATCCACCAAACTTAGTAGAGCCGTTTATCGTTACAACCTTTACATAGAAAGAAAAATGACAGAAACCAGGGATAAAACAGCCTTCTATAATTTTATAAGATCACGTATAGGGAATAGCAATGATATCCCCAGGTTGTTGAAAGACAGTGGTGAACTGGCTTCGACAGAGAAAGAAAAAGCGGATTTATTAGGGGAAGTCTTTCAAAAGGTCTTCAACAAGAGAAATACTTGCTCAGATAGTATGACATGCAATGATAGAGATGATCTTCCGCATTTTCCGAGAATGAGCAGTACCTTGTGGTTTCATAAGAACGAAATCATTTCTATCTAAATGGCCATCGTCTTCCTCAGTTTCTCCTGACTTTATTCCTCTTAGTTTTATTAAAAAAATCATCTATTATATAGCTTGCCCTTTGGAGCATATATTTAACCTAAGTTATACTAAAGCTGAGGTGCCTGCTAGATGGAAACATGCATTCGTAACTCCTATTTACAAAAAAGCTCTGCGGTCTGATCCCAGAAATTACAGGCCAGTCAGCATAACATCAATATTTGCGCGAACCTTTGAGAAGATACTCAAGAAACATATATTAATGCATCTTGAAGATCACAATATAATTTCGGAAAATCAATACGGCTTCCTCAAAGGAAGATCAGTCGAAATTGCCCTTCTTACCTCTCTTAATGACTGGACAAGGGCGCTAGAAGAAAGAAAGCGTACGGACGTTATATATTTTGATTTCGCAAAAACTTTCGATAGGGTCTTGGTGAACAATCTGTTGGTTAAAATGGAAGCGGTAGGAATCCACCCTATGATTATATGTTGGGTAAAGCAATTTTTATCTGGCAGAACTTATCAAGTTGGCATAAAGGGTCAGTTTTCGAAAGTGTTTTCCACGTATAGCGGAGTTCCTCAAGGAGCGGTGTTATCGCCAATCTTATTTTTACTGTACACCTACGAACTTCCGAACTATCTTACCAATCTGGGTGTCACCTGTAAAATGTACGCAGATGATGTGAAGATTTACAAAAAAAATTGTAGACACTTCTGATGAACTATCCCTTCAGTCCGCGATAAATTACATCTCCAATTGGGCAGAAAAGTGGGGTCTACCACTTGCACATGAAAAAACATGCTTTCTAACAATTGGATCTAAAAGACAGTCACAGTTCCCAACATACAGTATTAATGGTCAGGTTCTAAGCAATGTAAAAGAAGCCCGCGATCTGGGATTCATCATAACGTCCAATCTATGCTTTTCACAGCACTGCAGACTTCTCGTTAAGAAGGCCGGCTACCGTATATATAACCTCTTTCGAGCTCTAAAGTCAAATCAACCAGAATCTTATATCCGAGCTTATAAAACATATGTGAGGCCAATTGTTGAATCGGGAATCACGGTATTCAATCCAACTAAGAAGAAAGATATCGAGCTTTTGGAAAGTGTTCAAAATAGCTTCACTAGAAAGCTTATGATGAGATGCTTTTCAATGAACTACGATCAGATTCCACATGCTTCTCTAAGATCAGTCTTACTTGGCCTACCGTCGCTCAAGAATAGAAGAAAAGCAGCAGATCGTGTCATGATGTTCAAGATCATTAGCAACAAGTTATCCGTTAACCCAACCGGTTTCTTTGATGGCGCTCTGACGAGATCCGTAAGAGGAAAGCTTAAGCTTCGAGTTTCAGTTGCCAAAACTCGAGTCAGATCTGATTTTCTAACATACAGAACACTTGGTGATTTCAATCTGCTGCTAGGTAAATACGAAGACATGTCAAGGTTATCTGTACAGGTCTGCAAAAGGTTTTCCACACCTTAAGCATTATAAAATATTGCGCAGTCAGTAGACGCTTATTATGTCATCGAATTCAATGTGCATATGACTCATTCTTTCGTGTTTTGTTGTGTCGTGTATGTACAGTTTTTTTGTGTTCCCTCATTGTTTAAACAAGACTGTTGTCTTTGTTAAATAAATAAATAAATAAATAAATATGTATACATGCAACTAACGCTATCCATCTCTCGCTCTATCGCAGCAGTTCACCATCAGTTTGTCTTTTAATTTTTCCCCAAGGTGCTCGAAAGTGGACCTGGCTATAAAAATGGCTATAATTGAATGCTATGGTTGTCTTTAAGTACATAATACATCTATTTTAGGTTGTGAATAGAAATCTGTTATATTGATGTTCATGTCTGACAAGAATTTGTGGTGCTGAAACCTAAATTTTCTAATTTATAAAGGTCGTTTTAAATAACTTTTAATATCTTCTGAGCGCATGTAGCGCAGTCGAAAAAAGTCAAGCGAAGCCTACAACTCTGTTATCCATTCTAAGAACGTTTTAAGAAGTCTTCGTGCACTGCACAATACCTAATAAGTCTTAAAAAGCTTCTAAATTGCTATTAACGATTAGTATAGATATCTAGGCGAGTGGTAGTGTAGTCGGAAAAGGTGCCGGCTGTCGCGTGCACTCACACCAGCTTCCTGGTTCGGACTTCCTGCCTAGGCCAGCCAAGAGCTCCACCCCTCCGGGGTCAGTGTATTGGGCCAGACCTTCTGGGAAGGATAACGCGCTGACTTGCTCATCGGCTGGCCATCGCAAGTGATTGTGCAGGCCAAATACGCATTCAAAATCGCCTCCACGACATCCAGTAAAAGTAGAATGCGTGGCGTATTCCACAAGGGTTGAGTAACTGTATCCTTTTTATCCTGTTAATATATTCAGTCGAACATAGAACAGCAAGATCGAATAATTTTGGATCGAAATAGTACAGAGGGTTGTACTCGCTTTGTGAATTGAACTTTTACAGCACCCACATCTGAAAAGCCAGCTAAACTATAGTAACGTAACTCCATGCAAAAAATGAAGGAAACCTGTAACGACGTCATCATTAAACACACCGTTGTCATATATAAGTAGAAGAGAACTCAGTGAATACGACAAACAATCGAGGTGTATTGAGATGTTCCCAGAGGCGTAACTAAGCCCTGGACAGGTCTAGTAAAACGGCGTGGAAAAGTCGTACAAAGAATGCGTGATACTCCTTGTGACAACAACGTCTTGTTGTGCCCACCCACAACAGGTGCGAACGCCAACATCACAACCATTCAGTGTCATGAGGTGCGACCTCTATGGCCACTTTGAAAACATGTTTGTACACCACCTGCGAGGCTGACATCCTCAGCCCAAAACAGGAAATGAGGGTTATTTTGTTCCGTTGAATGAAGGGTTTAAAAAGTTGTAGGGATGTGAAGGCTCTTGAAAAACCAGGATGACGTGCCTGTAGGTCGTAGCGCCAGCATCTTTAGTAAATTTGTATTTTGTGACGCAATCGTTTCTTTCCCACTATTCAATTTCAATTTTTCTTTTCTTGCATCTCTTCGATACAGCTGAAATCTTGGACTGTTTCCGAGCTGTGCTGACCTTTGAACCTTTATTCTAGAGAGTGGCGCTTTTTGGTCCACGTTGCTGCATCGCCAATCATAGAATTCCTTTTTCTGATTCCTAACTGTGTTCTATTATGGTTATTGGCCGAAATAAATATAAACATAAAAACATGTGGAGGCAATGAAGAATCAAAAGAATCGAAATCCAAGAAATCCTGAAACAGTACCGACAAGCCTATCCACGAGTAACAGAGCAGTTCAGGATAACAGCGGCTTTCTAAAGTGCTATTTAATTTGGAACCATATACATACTCACTTCAAATTCCAGAAGACCACACTTTGTTTTATCTGTTATGCGAGAGCGCAGCGGAATGCGTGCTCTTGAAATGGTTTTATGAACACAACACAGCTTCTTACAGAGGTGCCATATTGGCAAACCAGTTATCTTCTCGCTATCAGCTCTTCTGCTTACAGTCTGTCCTCGTATTTGTTCCCGCCTGTTATACTCATTCGCCGTTTTAGGTTATTTTTCATTGTCTCATGGTAAGAAACCCCTGGAATAGGGTGCACGCGACGGTCGGCACCTCCTCCGACCGCATCACTATGCGCCTAACGACGTCCGTTACGAGGGTGAATAGAAGCGGTGACAGTGCGGAGCCTTGGTGGACACAGTGATAGGGAACTGCCGCGACGTTCCAGAAGCTGCCTTCGCTCAGCTTCTGGAACGTTTGTGTACATCAGTTTCACCCACTTGATCTGACACCTCCTCCGGAACCCTGTTTTCCGCAGTGTAAATTAAAATATTTCGCGTGTGACGAGAGCGCTTTCTCAAAATCCAGGTATGCGTCCTGAATCAGGTTATTCTTCTGTATTTATTGCTCCAGTGAGGAATTGAGTTTATACGTTGTGAGTTTGACCATACTATTACATACACGTGTTTCCTTCAGTCGAAATTTGAGAATTTACAGCGCTTGCCTACATATGTACATATAACGGTAGCAGCATTCATCATAATTCCTTAAAATCATTTGTACATATTTAGTTGTGCCGTCAAGTTATCCTATATATGAAATAGTACTGTAGTTTTTAGAAGTTAGAGACATTTGAAAATCATTTTCAACGGATAAAATCGGATGTAGGATCATAAACTCGAGTTTCTAAGATTATCGGCTATGTACTCTTGGAAATACGCGTAGTATTGACGAGCGCAATATATATATATATATATATATATATATATATATATATATATTTATTTATTTATTTATTTATTTATCAGCTACCTGTCACAACGACGTTTTGTTGCTATCAAAACTTGTTCAATGCTGATATCAGCGACCAGCTCATCTCGGATACGGGTGAGTGCTGATCAGTCCCGCAAGGTTTGGATGTTGTGTTCGACCATAGAGCGCCGGTGGTGTAAAGGCGTAGAGCATTCCCGACCGGTTAGATGGAGGTGCGAGTTCGAGTTCCGCCTGGCGCTAAAAGTTTTGATCGCAACAAAACATCAATGTGACAGCTTACAACCTCGATACCAGCCACCTAAAGCTTAAAGAAACTGATTTGAATTATCAGCTACCTTTTTATGGTCCATGAGAAGCTCCTGCGACTCACTTTATTCCCCGATTGCCGTTAGGTTCCTTATCTCTCCTGGGATAAAGTCTCTGTTTTAGGTTGTGAATGGAAATCTGTTTTGTTGATGTTCATATCTGACAATTTGAGGTGCTAAAACCTAATATTTTTAAGTGGTAACGGTCGTTTTAAACAAACTTTGATACGTTCTTGGCGCGAGTAACGTATTCGGAGGACGTGCTGGCTGTCGCGTGCTCCTTACTCCTGGTTCCCGTTTTTGATTTGCTCCGGGAACGGTGACTTGGTACCAGTCTTATTATATGGTAAGGATAAAGCACTGAATTGTTCATCGGCTGGCCACCGCAAGTCATTGGCCAAATACGCATTCAAGTCGCCTCCACGGTATCCCATAGAAGCAAAATACGTGGCGCGAAAGTTGATTAATTAACGTCGTCCTTTATTTTTTATCATTCGTGAAAGAATTTCAGTTCAGAAATTCAGATTGGAGGTGCACTTTGGCCGCTCTAATGGAATTAGATTCCCCATGGCAGTTACTCCAACACTCGTTTGTCAGGGTGATTATCACTACGTACGTGAGGTTTCGACTTCGATTACAGCGCATTTAGACCAGTGGGGCGAAGATTGCTTGTGATCTAACTAATTTTGTGTTGGTAGGGATCCCCCGTCGTGTGCCAGGGTTTTGGGTATTTTGAGGTTGGGATCCCCTATCCTCGGCCGTGTGCCAGGGCTTTGGGTTTGAAAACCGGGCCGTTAACTTCCTTGGAGTCTGCTCGCAAACGGAACATTTCCTTATCTTCTGGCTTATCACTGCGCTGCAACTAAAGACCAACTGAAAACGATGTCGTGCGTGATCTATGCTATCGTTCCTGCCGTGCTTTAAGAGTCGGCAGACGCATGTTCCCCTCTGCTTCCCTTCAACGCCTTAGAAATGAAGTTCATTCCGAAACCATTCCAGAATGCGCTCTCTTCTACTTCTCGCCGTCCTCGCCACTGCCTGCTCGGCACTTGTGATTCCTCCCGCTCGAAACAATGTAATAGAATGCGAGATGTGCAGGATAGCCGTGCGTGTCGCCGCTCCCGATCTTGGAAAAGAAACGGTTGTCATCGAGAAGGTTAGCAGTTCAGATTGCTCTCGTTGCCTTTTGGAAAATGGCTCTTGAGACATTTAGGACGTCGACTCTGAATGCAAGAAAGAGTTGAAGAATCCGTTGCTGGACAGAGAGTGCGAGAAGTATGTTAACGAACACATGGACCCAATCATTCACGAGCTCGAATCAGGAACTGCGCCCAAAGACGTCTGCACTAAACTGCACGGATGTTGATTTGCGATTCTTCAAGAATTGCGCTCCTAGACCATTCACAACTGGCTGAAAACGTGTACGCAAAGAATGAAGCTTTTGCCGTCCTTCGCTGCAACACCATTTTTTAATAGTGCAATGCTTCAACTGCTTGAATATGTCGTGACTCCAACACGATTTCTCTCAGACCATTGCTTACCAAGGATCTATACGGCTGATGGTATGGGAATGTCAGAGGAAGTTGGCAGCTTGTTGAACGTCTAGTACGTTTTTCCTTTGAATTCATGCTCCAGATTCATTTCAAACTCAAAAAAAAAAACGCAAAAGTCAATACCGTCGTTGATTATCGTTAGATTGAGAAACTGTTATGATGCGCTTCGTTCATTGATCAATAGCGTAGGCTGCGTTCGCTTGGAGTTTTCGACGGGAGCACTTCGTGATTTTTTTTTTGCGTTCGGCCTTGTTAAACAATTGAGTGAGAAGGCAGCTTCAGTTAGGGAAATAAATTGAGACGGTAGATGTTCAGTGGGGTCGGGCGGGGGAAGAGGAGAAAAACTAGCAGCATCTGTTGCGTTCATACGTCAACTACATATTCCTCAGTAGTAACTCAAGCTAGGCATTAGTCGGGCCTTCACTGTTTTCCGAGTACTATTTCCATTCCAAAATCCCTATTGTTTCAAAGAGAATGGAATAGGGACAAAAGCGATGAAGCATAATAGGATAAAGGGCGCCACGCATTTTTCTACGGGATGCCGTATAAGCAATTGGAGTGCCTATTAAACCGATAGAATGACTTAAGGTAGCCAGCTAATGAACAAGGGCTTATTAAGCGGGGATTCGAACCAAGAACCTGGAATCGGATGCACGAGGCAGCCTCCTTTGACTGCGCTCCGTGTGGCTAACAAAAAAGGAAGAGTGAAAAAGCATATCATTTTCAGAAAACGATGCTTGTCAAGCTATTAGCATTTCTTATCGCATACTCCGAGCAACACAAAATTCTTGTCACTCCGAGCATTCCGTGGAGCATTCCAAGGTTGACATTTCCTCTCAAAGCAAAAAAGAGTTTTTTTTTTCCAAAACCCAGGAAAACTGGTGAAAGAGCGAAGATGTCGAATGAGTATTTACGAACACACTTACTACCTTGCTAAGACTTTTCGATAGCATCAAAACGTATGTATTGGGGGCCATAATGTAAGCAATATTCTGTTTGTAAGAACAATTGACGATTCCGTGAAAAGCGGTCAATCATTGTGAAAATTGAGTGGTATTGGTTGTGGGTATGCAGTATTTATTTTAATCTGCTCCTACATCAAAATGGGAACCTTTAGTTTCAAGTAAAGGCTCTCCAAACCAAAGTAGATGACATTCTTCGAAGCAAATCATACACAGCTGAAGTCCAAATAGTCACATACACACAAGGGAAATCAAGTAAATCTTCCTTTCAAGAAAGTATGATCTCGAAATTCACCTTTGCAGGATGTCTGAAGAAAAGAATTGTGCACTTTTTAAGCCAACACAAAATTATTATTACTTTAAACTAGATAGTATACACCGGTTAATTCCAAAGCTCTGACAATAGTATACACCGGTTAATTCCAAAGCTAGTGAGAAGAGAGGAATGAACTGCTTCATACACTTATCTAGCGCATAGGGATGGCTTTTGGACTCACAGTAAAACTAATGGTGCCCAGTTAAGAATGAAAAGTATCCATTCTGAAATGGAAGTTGTCTAGTTTGAAGTGAGCAAATGGCGTAGACAACCGTACTCACCAGCCCACCATTCTATCCCATGATTTAAGCTGGCGTATTGTATGCCCCATAGCTACAATGTTGGAGACATTCTGAGCTTGCTTCGTCTAAGAAATGTTTGGCTGAGAAAGAGCAAGATTACTACACTGATAAACTGCCTTGAATTTCTGGAATAGGCTAAAAATTTAGCACATCTTAGGTAATCCTAACTGAAGCTCAAAATGAAGGCTCAGCAAAGTATTTAGACACAATAAATTATGCAATACTCTACTGCACAACTTTGTGTAAAAAGCGTTCGTGGGTACACATCTGAAAAAAACATCACATCTTCACGGACGAGTACATACAACTTCTTCGACTGATCAACAAAAAAATTCGGTTTTTTTGCCTTCAGTATAGACTTCAACACATAAGCGCTCATCAACACATTTCTTCTTGGAAGTAAAGGAATATTGTGGTCACCTCCAGTGTGAACATTTTTGGGGATCCTGCAATAGAATGCGTCAGTAGGCCTCGACCGCACCGCTCTCATCATAAAGACAAGCGATGTCGACCTGCCCTGATCACCGGATTTCATATCGACGACATTTATTGGAAATAGTGAAAGTCCCCAAATACTACATCAACTGCAGATGTGTTGAGTGCTAAAGCCACAGATATGAATCTGCTAGCGTCTTTACATGAAACCCATTGAAACGACCGAATTTATTAAATGTACAAGGTGTAAAGCAAAAGTGGAGGCTTATCAGCTTGGTATGGTGCTGAGGTTGATGACGCCGACGTCGTTGTATTTTCGAACTTCCTAAAACTCATCCATATATACATGTGCGTTAACTGAACAAACATTGTCTGTTATTAATTGCTGCACATGGGAATCCATCCAGTTGTGGTTTTTCTGTAGGAAATCATTATAATGGGCTTTTTGAATGCGAGTATTGTAAAATAAAATAAATTTTGATCAAGTGCTCTGTGGCTTTAGACATTTTCGTAACACACTCATGTACTACCGCCAGCGGCGATGAAAGAGGAGTTTGGATGAACAAATAAATGCCCTGCCTGGCATCATGTTGAAAGCAAGCAGAAAAGCTTGCAACTTTAACAACATATTCACATAAAACAAGGGACCCAGTTAGATGTGCGAGAAAGAAGCCGTTCTGCCAATGCGACATCTATGTAATATACAGATCGCCCCAAAAATTGCTACGCTGTTTGAATGATCATATTCCTTTGGCTACAGCAAAATCCGTATCCCATTTTGAGGTACAAGAAAGCTCGAGGTCTGGTGTAAGAGACCTTGTGATGTAAAATACAACTGCCGATGTGACTTGCGACAAACTGGAGCAATGAAACGCTTACCTTCGTACGCGTTATGTCCGTCTTCGAGCTGGGCAATTTTATCGCTCGGCTCTGAAAGCTATTCATTACATTCAGCCTTTAAAAAACGAAATATTTGATCTAAGTCAAAAGTGATCTAAGTATGAACGAATATTATCCATAGAGGATTCTCGGCTGCATTATTTGAGAGCTTAATTAGGCCAGACAAAGACAGCCGTTTTCTTACCACGAAATGAGATAATTCCATCGCTATTGTTTGCTAATTGAGTTAGTGTGGAATTTCAGCGATAAGATCTTTATTCATCTATTTTGATCGCATATCTCGCTGGTTATAAATGCTGCTCCTTCTATTAGAAGCACCCAACATTGGCGACTTTCGAAGTGAGTGAGGAAAACAAACATATTCTCAACACTCCGCACCTCTGGTATTATAAAAGTAGGGAAAATATTTGTTCCTTTCTCTCCTTAAAATCTGCTTCCATATTTTTAGGATATGTGCAGATGTTTAGTTCAGGTGGCGATGTCCGTTCCTCCACGTGGTGCCACTGGAAACTGCTCGCTCTGCGAGCTAAGCTAGGCACGGACACTCGAATGCAGGCGACAGGCCCTTGTGACAGGCCGGCCTGCGAAGACCCATGTCACATCACATGGTTTATGACGTTACATGAGTATCGAGATAGTCTTACGGCATCCGCGGGAGCCGACGCGCACTCGCAAAGCCCGGCGAGTGTGGAAAGTATGCGAGGGTCCCTGATGCGAGGACGGCATCGGGGGCAACTGAGCTAGTCCGAAAGTCCCGTAACGTAAGCAGGACCCGCGTGGCTACACTGAATGTGGGTACGTTGACGGGCCGCTCGTGCGAGTTGGTTGAAGCACTGGAGCTTAGAAGAGTTGATCTCTGTGCGGTGCAGGAGACGAGGTGGTCCTGCCGCAAATCAAGTGACATAGGACGAGGCTTCAAGGCCGCCCTATGTGGAAGTCCCAGGACCACCAGTGGAGTTGGAGTCATCTTCTCCGAACGATTTCGTGACTCGGTTGTAAGCGTCGAACGCTTTGACGATCGATTGATGAAGATCGTTGTTGCCGCTAAGGAGTGACTCTATCACTTCTTCTCTGCGTATGCTCCGCAGACTGGCTGCTCCGATCAAGCCAAGGATGAGTTTTGGAGCCTGCTTGATGAGAAGACAGCAGAGGTGCCGTCGAAAGATGTCATCATAATCGCTGGTGACCTTAATGGGCACGTCGGCGCGACGAGAGACGGGTGCAGCTGTCATGGTGGACTCGGTTACGGGTCGCGTAACGCCGATGGTGAGCGTATCCTTGAATATGCGGAATCGCATAACCTCACCATAGTGAACACCGTATTTCGTAAACGCGACTCCAACCTCATCTCATACTATAGTGGGAGCTCCAAGTCTCAGATAGATTTCGTCCTTGTGAAGGATCGCGACCGAAGTCTTGTCACAGATGCGAAGGTCGTGCTGTATGAGACGGTCGCCCCACAGCACCGACAGCTGATCTGCACCTTAAAGATCGCCGCTCCAAGGCAGAAGCAGGTCGAGCGATGCGGTGCACCGAGAATCAAGTGGTGGCGAATGAGAGAGAAAGAAGCAGCTGTGATTTCTCGCGTGCGGTTACCGACAGTCACAACTGTCGACGAAACTTGGAAGAAGGCTGCCGACGCGATACGTGAAGCTGCAAGGTTAGAGCTCGGCATCACGGTGCCTGGACGACGCAAGGTCGAAAAGCAGACGTGGCTGTGGACAGATGACGTGAAAGCAAAAGTTCGAGAGAAGAGGTCGCTCTATCACGTGTTTCTCAGCGACAAGACAGCCGATAACTGGCGGAAGTACCAAGAAGCCAAGAAGGCTGCAAAGAAGGCCGTGGCTGTTGCAAGAGCCACTCATCATGGAGATGTCAACGAGAAGCTCGAGTCGCGCGATGGTGAGCGGTATTTGTTCCGACTTGCTAAGAGCCGTCATCGCCAAACCGAGGATATTGAAAAGTTTTTTTGGCATCAATGATGAAAGCGGCCATCTTCTGACAGACCGGAAAAAGGCGCTGAAGCGATGGCGTGATTACTTTGAGGAAATTTCCACTATGGAATTTCCTCACCCGGCCATCCCTTCTGTGGCTTCTGTCCACAGTCCCGTTCACAAGATCACCGTGGAGGAGACAGAAGCGGCTCTGAGGAAGAGAGGCCAGGCAAAGCGACTGGGACCGACGACGTGGCAGCTGATCTGTTGAAGTCAAAGCTGTGGTACCATGCTGAATAGTTGGCGCAGTTCTTTAACCAGGTTGTGGCGGAGAAGAAGGTGCCTGAGTGTTGGCGCCAAAGCACGACGATTCCGATTTGGAAGAAGAAGGGCAGTCCTGCAGACTGCTCCATTTACCGTCCGATTCGCTTGCTCTCGCACGGCATGAAGATCTTTGAGCGAATTGTCGATGGTCGAATTCGTGACATCGTCCAGCTTTCCAGCAATCAGTGCGGCTTCGTAGCTGGCTGTGGTTCCATTGATGCCATACATGCCGCCCGCCTCCTGTTAGAGAAGCATCGCAAGAAACATAAGCCAGTGCATGTCGCCTTCTTCGACCTAGAGAAGGCCTTTGACCGCGTGCCGCGTGAAGTGATATGGTACGCCCTGCGGTGACATGGAGTTCTTGAAGAGCTCATAGAGTGGGTGCGAATCCTCTACTCTTCCCCAAAGAGTAGAGTTCAAGCTGCAGGCGGAACCTCGATGGAGTTCCCCATCTCTGTCGGGGTGCACCAGGGTTCTGCGCTTTCCCCACTCCTTTTTGTTGTCGTGATGGACGCTATTACACGAGATATTCAGAAGCCAGTCCCCTGGACACTGCTTTATGCTGATGACGTAATGCTCGCTAGCGAAAATAAAGGTGAACTCGAGCGAGAGGTGCAAGCTTGGTGTGATCGCTTGAAGTGTTTTGGACTCAGATTGAACCTGAAGAAGACCGAGTATCTAACGACGGACGTTAATGAGCCCAGCTCCATCAAGATTAACGCCATCGCGCTCCCACGCACTTCGGTTTTTAAGTACCTGGGATCAGCAGTAGTATCTGATGGCAATCTGATGATTGAAGTGAATTCACGCGTGAGTGCAGCTTGATTCAAGTGGCGCTCCTTGACTGGCTGTGAGTGGTGCTCTGCGACAGGAAGATACCAGAGCGCTTGAAGTCATAAATCTATAGAACTGTCGTCGGCCGGTAGCGATGTACGGTGCTGAGTGTTGGCCTGCGACCAAGGAGGTTGAAACGCGCCTCAGCGTCATGGAGACGAAGATGCTGCGCTGGACGGCTGGAGTCACGCGCCTGGACCGCATCCGAAACGATGTCATTCGGCAGAAGTTCGGTGTCGCGCCGATAGCGGACAAGATGCGCGAAGCTCGCTTACGATGATACGGCCACGTTCTGCGTGGAAAGAAGGATAGCGTCCGCAAGATATGCCTTAAGTTCGAGGTGGTAGGAAAGCGGCCTAGAGGGCGTCCGAAGCAGCGCTGGTCTGACACGTTACATGTGGACTTGAAGGTTGCTGGTGTCCACCCTGATCTAGCGCTGGATCGGGACAGGTGGCGTTATGACACCAGAATAGAGGATTCTACTACGAAGCGGGACAGACGCTGAAGAAGAAGAAGTGCAGATGTTTAGTTCAGACAGTAATGTTGAATTGTTATAAACTTGTTTAAGCCCATGCTACTTTTTTCACGTTTTTTCTATGGTACAGGTATCCAATAGTTTATCTATTTATTTATTCATGCATGAAATGCGCCATTAAAAAAAGTGACACTGGTGAAGCGAAGTAAAACATGATATTACTATGCACCGCACTTCTTAAGGTCTAGTGGTTGCAGGGATTCAGAAGCCTAAATACAAGGAGGCTACGACAGTGAACAAACGTTAATGAGACTAAGATTATTACGTCAAATTAACTGAATAGGAGGTATGTAGAAGGAAACACTTAGGAGTCTGGCCTTAATTCCGGTCATACATTGCGCTTCCTTGCGATGCTGCTTTCATAAGAACTGAGACAGTCAAACCTAATTGTAAGCTGCAGTAGTACACCGTCCCAATGTATAGAATGAAGCTATATGTAAAGAAAATATAAATATGAGAGTAAGAAGAAATCCTAGACTGGAAGTAGAAGTAAGGCGATTCGAGGCCGCCTTAACACGTTGACGACAATGTCGCGCAATGGTGCGCGACAGCCAGTCTGTCTCATGGGACCATGTCGGGCAATGGTGCGCGACAGTATTATTTCGATCAGAGTGACATTACCTTCGTCCAAACTTTGCCTAGCAAGGTTATTTGAGATGCTGAACACAGAGGCGATGTCCGTTTGGAAAGTTACGACCGGTTACCAGCCCTATCGACAACCAGTGTTGTCACCACCTTTTTCCAAACTTCCTGAGTGGGGCTGTTTGAGGTGATGGTCACGAATCTGATATCCGCTTTTCGAATTTCGCTCGATTATAATAACTTACGATTGGCATGGCTACATGGGGATATATCTGAGACAACCTGTTATGACATCGACAAGCTATCCAATGAACTTCAGAGTTATTTTTGAGACTTCATTCAATAAAGGTAACGAACAGGCATGGTTACAAACTATAACTACTTGGATGTTATCAAGCGTCACTAAGGAGATCAACTTCACAAACAAAGTCCAGAAAGAAGGCAATTTTAATCGACAGCCAACAGCTACGAGTTGTGTGGAAGCAATCTAAACACCATAATTTGTTGTATCCACTGCATTCTGTGTTAATCCTCTTAGCTAGATTCCCTACGGTCGTTTGCATTTCTGATGGCGATTCTAGAATCTTCAGTTTATGTTCCACATCAAAAACAATTATTTTTTAATTAGACTATCAAAATGGAGAGAGAAGCTCATTGCGAAAAAGAGAAGATCTAAGGAATATTTCAAAAACAGCATCAAAATTTTAAGAGCGGATATGTATCGTGGTCAGCATCCTAAAAATTCAATTTATGCTAAGCTAAGGTGACGAAATATCGCGTCACACGCGCGCAACAACACGCGCGGTCCCGCGGGCCCAACGCGCGAAAATTGCGCGGTCGTCAACGTGTTAAGTCTCGCTGCGTCCCTTCGGGCAGTCTGGCTAGCTGCCCGGAGTTCTTCGCCCGCACGACAGAGCCCGACTAGCTACACGTGTGTACTCCAGTCAAAAACAGCAGCACTAAAGGGCCTCATTCCCTTGACCCCGAAAGAGCCCCCATTTCTGCAGCGATGGGAAGGACGAGTACGGAGAGGCTGCTAAAATCTCAGGGCCTAACCAGGCTGCGCAAATTGAGAAGAACTAGGGTGACGATCTGTACTTACAACGCCCGCACGCTCGCATCGGAAGCATCCGTCGAAGACCTGATGATGCAAGCCAGGAAGATCAAGTACGACGTCATCGGACTGACCGAGATGAGAAGACACCACCCCCTACACGCCGGCTACGACTCCGGAGAAGAGCTGTTCCTTGGAACATGCAACAACAGGGGAGTAGGCGGCGTTGGTGTCCTCGTCAACACGCACTTGGCCATGAACATCGATTCGTACGAGTCTCTGACAACCCGAATAGGATGTCTGCGACTGAAGCGATGTGGATTCGTGCCAGCTTTGACTGTATTCGTCGCGTATTCCCCAACACCCGACAACGACGACGAAGGGGTCGAAGCCTTCTACGTGGAGCTGGAGAAGTTCTATAAGAAAGATCACACCTTCTACAAGGTGGTCGTCGGCGACTTCAACGCCAAGATCGTGCCACGAAGGTCGCCGAAAGAACTTCACATCGGAACTCACGGTTTAGAGTGGAACGAGCAACGAGATCGACCACATCATCTTCAATCGCAAGTATTGCCTGACCGACGTCTCCGTTGTCCCCAAGTTCTACACGGGATCGGACCACCGCCTCCTTCGCGCAAGGTTCCGTTTTTCGCGTCAAAGAGAGAAGGCCGTGAAGTTGAAGAAGAGGAATCTCAGAACGAACATAAACTGGGACCTTTACACCCCTCTTGCCGGCCTTTGGAAAGATACCGTTATGGACAACATCGACGAGGAATACGACCGCTTGTGCACCATCTCCGCGATAGTGCTAAGGGAGCCGAGAGCTTGAAGACCACCAAGAGACGCTTGTCTCCGGAAACTCTGATACGCCAGCGTGGGGCAGCACGAGCGTCAGGCAACTATCAACTGACGTCCGAGCTTGCGAAGCTATGCAGAGCGGCGATAAAGAAGGATCTTAAGGAGAGAAGGGCGAAAGTGTTGGCTGAAGCAGCAGAGGCAAGGTTGAGCATCCGCAATGCCCGCCAGAACTTCGCCAACTTCAAGACCAAGATGACCGCTCTCCGACGCCATGACGAAACCGTCACCTCTTCTAGAATGGTCATGGAGAAGGTCATCCGCGACTTCTACTCCGTTCTCTTCGATAGCCACGTCCACCTGCCTCCATGTCATCTTCCGCAGGATGGATACGTCGTTCCCTCTGTTCTCCCTTCCGAGATCCGACATGCCATCTCGTCGGTGAAGAAGCGTACAGCACCCGGTACCGGCAGGATCAGACCTGAACACCTGAAGAACCTCCCGCCAACGCTCATCATCATCCTGGCGCGGCTCCTCACACGCTACCTGTCGGAGTGCAAGGTTCCATCTCAGTGGAAGACCAGCAAGACCGTCTTGCTGTACAAGAAGGGAGACGTGCACGACATTGGCAACTATCGCCCGATCTGCCTGCAGTCCGCAGTCTACAAGCTGTTCACTTGAGTCATCCTGAATAGGATCAGCAGAACGCTGCACGAAAGACAGCCATGCGAACAAGCAGGATTTCCGAGAGGATTCAGCACGATCGACCACATACACACCATTACGAAGCTCATCGAGGTGTCATGAGAGTACAAGCTGCCGCTGTGCCTCACGTTCATCCACCTGAAGAAGGCATTCGACTCCGTCGAAACTGAAGCGGTCGTCGACGCCCTGCTCACTCAGGGTGTTCCTACTCAGTACATCAGAGTCCTTCGAGAGCTGTACAGTATATTCACGACCAAGATCTCACCATTCTACAACGACGTCGTCATCGACGTAAAGAGGGGGATTCGGCAGGGGGATACCATATCCCCGAAGCTCTTCAGCGCCACCCTCGAAAACGTCATGCGCGAACTGGAATGGGAAGACATGGAAGTGAAGGTCGACGGCCGGCAACTACATCATCTTCGCTTCGCTGACGACATCGTGTTCATAACACTGAGCATCAGTCAGGCGGAGCGAATGCTGGCCGACTTCGATCGAGTATGTGGGAACGTTGGACTGGAGCTGAATCTTACGAAGACGACGTTCATGAGGAACGGACAAGTTTCTGATGCCCCATTCTCGCTCAACGAAACGAACATCTCCGAATGCTCCAGCTACGTCTATCTGGGTCGCGAAGTCAATATGGCCAACGACCTAGCGCCAGAGCTGAGCAGGAGGAAGCGAGCAGCTTGGGGAGCTTTCAAGAGCGTCGAAGAAGTCGCGAAGAAGACGAAGAACGTCCGACTCCGTGCCCACCTATTCGACTCCACTGTTCTTCCTGCCCTAACATACGCCTCAGAGACCTGGGCCATACGAAAGCAGGATGAACACGCGATCAGCGTCGCGCAGCGTGGAATCGAGTTGACGATGCTCGAAGTGACACGACTCACGCAAGTGAGAGAAGGCCTCCGGAGTTCCAAGCTTCGCCGACGTTCGAAGATCATAGACGCTGTCGCGTGGGCCAAGTTGTCGAAAATTAGGTGGGCCGGCCACGTAATGCGCTTCGCAGACACCCGCTGGACGAGAGCCGTCACCGACTGGATTCCGCGGGATCTCAAAAGAACACCAGGACGCCCACTAACGCGTTGGTCGGACTTCTTCGTGAAAGCCCTGAACGACCGCTATGACGCTCTTCGTGTCCCTCGAGCGAGGAGGATCCATTGGAGCACTCTGTCACGCGACAGGGACGAACGGACACGCTGCTGGCGCCCGCTCGAGCAAGTCGATGATCAACGGGACGACAGATGACAGGTGACAGGTGAAGAAGAAATCCATGGTGGGGCATAGGCTCCCATTCGCTTAAGACAACAGATGTGTGCTGCTGGTGTTGACGAACCTACCAAGCTGGTATTCGTGGTCGGACTCACCCACGAAAGTGTTGGGCCGGCAATGCTCTTCGTCATCAACTTCCCTATTTTCTTCACTTCATCTCTCCAGTTCCTAGCCGATGTTTCTACATATTATGAGGATGGAATAAAGGACGACGTTTATCGCGACTATTCGCGATTGATTTTTACTTATTCTTTTATGTGATGCTTACAAATCAGTCGATACCAGGCCCTTGTTTCTATAAACCCTTATCTCCGACTGCCATCGGGGCTCTCGCCGGCGCCGTGCTGCACATTCCAAAACAATGCGCGGCGAACCCACGGGACTCCCGATGGCAGTGCCACGGTCGGAGCCGACAGTCAGTCGGCAGCAGCCTCCCAGCTCCACCAGATTTACCCGTTTCTTAGCCTTTTTTGCCTTTCCCGTTTTCTCAGTTCCTTTGGGCTCTTCCAGCCTTTGCCGCTTTTCCAGCTTTTCAGCCCTTTCAGAATTTCAGGGTTTTCAGCTTTCTCGGCTCGTGCAACTCCTAATCTTCATAACACGATAATTGGTCGCGTTTCTAACTCATTTTTTCCGGATCATCAAAAGTACGCAGTTGACCTCCTACATTTCCTACGGACGACGCTCCACATCCTCTTTCGACCGTCAGTTCATCTCACAATTCTTGTGCCTCATCATTTGCCGTATATCACTTGATTCCTATGAAATATTTTTATAATGTATTATTCATACAACTTGTTTAATTACCCAAGTTTGAGACATAAACGCGTCGTCCCGTTGGTGCGGGTACGTTGATTATTCGAGAAAAGATCCACTGAACCGCTAAATGGTGCATCGGCCCTAACGGACGCGGACCACAGAGAGCTAAGGACTCAAGCAAGGAAGGTGCCTTCTGTACGCTGACGTCGCAACAATTTTCTTTCTCTTCTGTTTCCAGTTTTTACAAGAACGGTACTTACCAACAAATTTTGTTCTCATCAATAATGTCCAAGTTCGACTTTCTTGAAACCTGGGCATTTGGTAACTATGTTTTGCTCTTCTTTGCCTGACAGGTTTGGCATAAATTTCTTTATCACGACCGACGTTTAGACGAACTCGTCTTTTTCAAGGTCTGAAAGAAGCTCGAAATGTTTGATCCTGCAGAGCTCATTGGGTCAGAAACGTCGCGTCTACCCTTATCCGAACAACATGTCCTTAGGAGTGTTAAGAAGAAAGACCACATCCGCCCCCAACTAACTCACCGATATCCCACCAGTGCCAAGAAACCGGCTCAACTGGTCGCCATGGAGCAAGTGAGACATACTGGTCCGGCGATATATACTGCTCCGAGCACGGTGGTATTGAGAATGTATGCGAAGCAGTATACGACATCTCATAGCTCACACAAAGGGATAAAAGGCAAGAATTCACTGGTAATGGAGATGCACTCGTTCCTGTTGTTCATGGATGGATTGCGCCTGTGAATCCAGAAGGTTTCAAGAGCTTTTCTGGTCCCTATTTCGCTCTCATGATACAACACTGTGCACTTCACATTAAAATCGTCACCGGAGTGGGCTTCCCTTCGATGTTTTCCAAGCGGGGTTAACAAGCTTTGTTTCCTCTTTCCAGCAAGATGTTCCTTAACGCGGATGCCCAGCAGCCTCCCAGTTTCCCCAATATATAATTCACCGCAGGTTAAACACTCTATCTGGTAAATGACGCCTTTCTGCGCGCAGTCTCCTGTTCTTCCATACGGACAAATCACGCAGTCTTGCGTTATACATACGCGATCGTATAACTGATTGCGAACAAGCTGACGTTTAATGTTGTCTCTCGGGATGTTTACCAGTACAACATCCGCATCCAAGCTCGCTCGCA
>OX375868.1:34756218-34820096 GCA_947359475.1 Heligmosomoides polygyrus bakeri
AGCAAGAGCAAGGGAAGAATCCGAACGCGGTATAATTGATAGATCGTTACACGCTGCACTAGCGCCGATCCCATTTCCGAGGTCATTTTACAAAGAATCTCAGTCCTTTCCAGAAATCGATGTTAGGTTCAGAACTCTGTCCTCAGACATCCTGCGTGTTTTCCACATGCATAGACATGACAGAACAACGAGCCTGACAAGGGACCAATGGGAAGGGTTCAAAGAGATCCGTGACCTAATTAAACGCAATGAAATACGGCTTTCCGTTAGCGACAAGGGAGGTGAATTCGTGATTTGTTCACAGGCTTTGGACAAAGAAATCACCGAACTCCACCTTGCTGATTCCAGCGTTTATCGCGAAACTTCAGAAAAAGCTTTTCATTCGCAGTGTCGCAGATTAAACACATTATGGTCATCGGTTGGAAAATCGGCTGGTATAGATAGACGCCTTATAAAGAGACTAACGCTGAGTACGCCGACGTGTCCTGTGTTCTACAGCTTGCTTAAAGCGCACAAATTGTCTGAAGAAGACAAACGCTCATTGACTGCAGGAACATACAAAATACGGCCTATAATAAGTTGTGTAGACGGACCAACCGATCGGATATCTTGGTTCCTTAACAAGATTGTTGGTCAGCTTCTCAACTTTGTACCATCACACTTGGAAAACACGGAGAAGTTACTGGAACGTTTGCGCTCTTGCAGATTCCAGCCAGGTTGTGTAATTGAATCGTTTGATGTGACTGCCTTATACACCAACCTTGATAATACTGCAGCTCTACAGGCACTCTCAGAAATGCTTGACGAGCTCGAGGGTAATATTACTACGTTCGGTTTAAGGAAGTCACACATAATGATACTTGTCAAGGAATGCCTGGGCTGCAATATCTTCAAATGGTCCGGTAAATACTTCTCGCAACTTCGAGGACTTGCTATGGGACAACGTTTAGCCCCGGCTTTAGCAATTTGCTTTATGAGCAAAGTTGAACGACCGGTAATAGAACGGCTACCCATAATGTACTGTCGATACATCGATGATTGCTGTGTCGTAACAACAACTCAGTCCGAAATGGATGAGCTGTTTAACATTCTCAACACGCAATCACAGTACATAAAGTTCACGCGAGAAGTTCCGTGTGAAGGCTGGTTACCCTTTTTGAACACACAGATTAGGGTGACAAACGGTCAGTACAGTGTGAAATGGTACCGCAAGGGCAGCTCCAAGAATATCATCATCCATGCAAAATCGGCCCATCCTTCAGCTGTGAAGAGAGCTGTGCTCCGCAACATGTTCAGAACAGCAGTTAGGATGTGTACGGGTGATGAGGAGCGCGAAGAGTCCCGAATGTTAGCCTGCAGAATAGCTAACCTCAATGGTTACGAAGCGCGACGAAGCTGTGTGCAACACAGGCACAACGCTAACGCGTTTAGCAATAAAATTTGCCTTTCACTGCCTTTCATTTCGGATAAGGTCACTGCAGCTGTACGTCAATGCCTGTTGCGAGCGAGCTTGGATGCGGATGTTGTACTGGTAAACATCCCGAGAGACAACATTAAACGTCAGCTTGTTCGCAATCAGTTATACGATCGCGTATGTATAACGCAAGACTGCGTGATTTGTCCGTATGGAAGAACAGGAGACTGCGCGCAGAAAGGCGTCATTTACCAGATAGAGTGTTTAACCTGCGGTGAATTATATATTGGGGAAACTGGGAGGCTGCTGGGCATCCGCGTTAAGGAACATCTTGCTGGAAAGAGGAAACAAAGCTTGTTAACCCCGCTTGGAAAACATCGAAGGGAAGCCCACTCCGGTGACGATTTTAATGTGAAGTGCACAGTGTTGCATCATGAGAGCGAAATAGGGACCAGAAAAGCTCTTGAAACCTTCTGGATTCACAGGCGCAATCCATCCATGAACAACAGGAACGAGTGCATCTCCATTACCAGTGAATTCTTGCCTTTTATCCCTTTGTGTGAGCTATGAGATGTCGTATACTGCTTCGCATACACTCTCAATACCACCGTGCTCGGAGCAGTATATATCGCCGGACCAGTATGTCTCACTTGCTCCATGGCGACCAGTTGAGCCGGTTTCTTGGCACTGGTGGGATATCGGTGAGTTAGTTGGGGGCGGATGTGGTCTTTCTTCTTAACACTCCTAAGGACATGTTGTTCGGATAAGGGTAGACGCGACGTTTCTGACCCAATGAGCTCTGCAGGATCAAACATTTCGAGCTTCTTTCAGACCTTGAAAAAGACGAGTTCGTCGAAACGTCGGTCGTGATAAAGAAATTTATGCCAAACCTGTCAGGCAAAGAAGAGCAAAACATTTGTTCTCATCATTTTTTTACTAACGCTTCGCTTTTCAAAATTATTAACAAGTTCATCTACTGATTTTTGCACTGTTACTTATCTCAAACAAAAGTCATGGTTGGGCCTGCACCACTAAGGACGAAAAAGAGTCTTGTCACACGCTACTCTAACAACTTGCGAGAAATAATTAGCAAAGTAAAAGACTCTCATGCTACCCAAGGAAAAGCCAGTGACTCACCAGCGCCGTCCATTGAGTCAACGATCTTTGAACTCCAGGCTTCTACGAAACTCCTTTCCGAGGTGCTCAACGACTTCACGGCAGCCCTCGATACGATCGATAATCTACCCGAAGAGCAGGAAGCGCAGACCGAACAATACATCGACACATCTGTGGACCTTATCGACGAGGCGCAACGCCTCGCGATGGAACTCGAGAAGGCATGATGGGGGGATCAAAGCGAAACCACGGCCACGGAGAGCGCTGAAATGGCCACAAGCTCCCTGCCATACCTATACCTGTATTTTCGGGAAAGATTTGGGAGTTCTCCAATTTCTGGACATTGTTCAACGCACACGTTCATGCAAGACCACTGCCCAACTTGATGAAGTTCAATTATCTGGTCGACTCATTACGAGGTGAAGCACGTGAGCTAGTTCGTCGATACCCAGTGACCCGTAATCGTCCAAATAAACTTCGGCATCGTGTTCGGCACCCCGAATAAGTCCCCGCCCCTATACGAAGTTTGTACAAAATCAGTGATCTTGACCCGACCACCCAATTATCCAGAAAAAATCCAAACCCTACCGAAATCGGCGGAATTTTCAAAAACGGACGTAGGATTCGTAATCAGCGCCCCAAATAACCCCTAGAAGACTTTGGACGAGAAAATTTGGCCAATTTCGAAAATATCGATTTTCGATGACGTCATCGTCCGCGAAAGCTCGGCCTGAAGCGCCTCCGTCCCCGATGAGAAATTGTCAAAAAATCGATTTTTCTGAATTTGGTCAAGATGGACAGCGTTCGATAGAGCTTTTCGTGGTGAAGCTAATGGTTTAATGCGAGTGTCGAAAACTCAAATGTTAGCGAATAATGGCGCAGGAAACTTCAAACGCTAAAACTCCGCCACCCTAAAATGGCAGCTGGTTCTCAGGCAGTTTAATCAGCTAGGGAGTTGTGAACACGTCGTCGTAAAGAACCTTAAGCGTTCTGCTCGCCTGAGCATTTGTAGACCGTTAGCTCTCCGCGCAGGGGTCGACTGAAATTGGAAAAAATCGAGTCACACAAGCCTCACCTGCATTTTCGCACCTCTGTAACATTGCCTCTTCCTAAGGTACACTGTTCTACTTTAGTGTGGTACTAGACTGTTTTACTGCCTACAAGACTCACGAGTTGCAGACGAAACGATTTGAACGTGAACGAGCTATTGCGCTCAGAACACGCCCGCGCGTGCAATCTGCAAGCGGTCACACCCCTCGATCAGGGGTGCACACGAAATTCTGGGCGTTAAATTTTCTTAACGAAATTTTTTAACGGAAAATTTTCGTTAAATTTCCGGTAAATCGTTAAATTTCGTTAAAAATACAATTAGCTGCAAACCATTATTTCAACTGAAAAAAAATAAGGAAAACCGGTACTTGTGAAGCAAAGGGCCCGTGGTGCCGTGGGGTTGCCGGTAAACATGTTAAAGCGGCAAACCCACGGCACCACGAGGCCGGAACTTATGAAGCACCCGTCCTCGGGTGCCGTGGGTTGCCGCGTTTCTGTTGCCGCTGCCGCGTTAACGTGTTTCCCGGCAGCCCCACGGCACCACGGGCCCTTTGCTTCATAAGTACCGGAAAACCTTATACGTTTCAACTTCAAGAGGTCAACAGCTAACGTTCAAGAAATGGAGTGTAACACTACAAGGTAAATTAAAGAAATCAACATCAACAAACACAGAAAAATAAATAAGCCTTCAGCAGCAAATTATCTACAGGGTATAGAATTAGAACAACTATGGAATTACCATTCAAGGCAAGATGGCATCCTGAAATGTGCGATCAGGCAGGAACCCGGAGTTCCACCCTTTTCTAGTTCTTTTGTTTGACTGTTCTACGAACATGTACAATCTCCGTGCAGGCACCAACCCATTAAGTACAGAAAGAATTAATAAAAACACAGTAAAAACCCCTATCAGTGGAATACTAATACGTTGACGAACGCAAATTTTTGAGTGCCTGGTGCGTGGGACCAATCATATTTTTGCAACGTCGGGACAATGATACGAGATCGTGTCACACGGTCCCACACTACCGTGAAAGTGTGACACGCCGTCTTCTTGTTAACGTTCAGGAAAGGTAACTTTCCACGTTTTGTTATTAGCGTTTTTGTAAAATAGCTTAAATACGTCCAGCGGCCGAAAACATTCGCTCCTTCTCGACTGCTCCAGGTGGGCAAAAGTATTTTGAGATGAGCAGCGCGAGGTGAGAGCATACCTTACGAGGAGGTTAGACCAGCATCTTTGTGATTTCGCTGACCTGCTTGGGGACTCGGCGAAGAAATTTCTAGCTCCAAAATGCATTAAAGGATAAGGATAAAAGAAAACGTTACTAAATCTTTTTTGGGATCTGCCACGCATTCTTCTTCCAAGGGATGTCGTGGGGGCGATTCGAATGCGTATTTGACCAATGGCTTGCGGTGGCCAACCAATGAACAAGTCAGCACTTTCTCCTTTCCAAACAAGTCTGGTACCGATTCAACGACCCCAGATGGATCGAAGGCTTGGTTGGCCTGAGCCGGAAATTCCGAAAAAGGATCAGAAACCTGGTATAGGGTGCAGGCGACAGCCGGCACCTCCTTTGACTGCGCTGCACGCTCTCCAAAAAATGCATTATTTCCAAAAATTCAAAACGAATTGAATTGATAAAAACATCAAAATATTCTTGCTGACTTCAATAGTTTCCAGGAATAGCCCTAATCGGGAGGATGAGACCTGCAACATTAGAGAATACTGAAGGTAAATGTGATAAACTCAGTGAGAAAAAAGTCCGTTAAAAATTCCGTTAAATTCCTAAAAATTTCCTTAAGTCGTTAAGCCAGATTTTACCGAAAAATGCCGTTAATTCGTTAAATTCGTTAAATCGTTAAACGTTAAATGTGCACCCCTGCCCTCGATTGAAAGGTTCGACTCTATCTGCATTGTTCACTTCAAAGGCTATCTGGACAGTATTAGAGCAATTCCTTAGTAGGGAGGCTTGAAATATATGATTGAACTCCCCAAACGTTCACTCTACCAGTTGTCGAACCTACTCGATTGATACCATCATCTCTATACGAATTGCACACGGCGCACACTTAAGTCTCGCCGAGACAGAAACTCTAACCGCTATCTTCCGCCGCTTTAAACTGACAGCTGAGGCATTTTAACCGCTTTCATCCACTCGATTGATAGGTTCGATTCTGTATGCATCGTGTACGGCGCATTCCAAAGTGTCACAGGGACAGACTGGAGCAACTACTGAGTAGGACGGCTCGAAATTTCATACAAACTTCTCCAACGGTTCGGAATAGTCTTGAAGGCTTCACATTTTCCAGTAAGGGAAGCTAGGACCGGAGTGAACATGCTTTCTCTCACTCGGTTGATAGGTTCGATCCTATATGCATTGCGCACTTTTGGAGTGTTGCAGGTATGACCGAGCACTGACTACGCACGCCATGCTTGAGATACTTCGAAAACACTGCACTTCACATGCACGTCCTGGAAAATAAGGTGCTCCAATCGCAAAAGCCTGCTGCAGTTATGTTTTAGGCCACCCACGGCGAAAACGCGGTGGTCTGGTAAAGTTTTATATGTATTTGTGTAGGTCTCGAGGAAACGAATCGAATGGTGCCAGCAGTTTCTCAAACAACTTAAAATTGAAGGAGTTATGAGCATGCGACGGTTTGCGACGGATTTTTCCGTCGCAAACCGTCTTTTTGACCGCGCGACGGTATTGTACCAATTCACCCATCGCGGAGAGATAGAAAGCTTGATCGGCCTGGGCGGGAAATCCGAACCAGGAACCAGGTGTCGGGTGCACGCGACAGCCGGCACCCCCTCTGACTGCGCTACGCCCTTTTTTTTGTTTCTTGTATTTTAACAAGAGCTGCTGCTACTGCATGTTGTGTTGACATTGTGTCGTAATCACTGCATGCATAATATGGTGCATTACATAATTAAATGAATAGAGTATAGTTACATGTGAAAAGGTAAATTACTTAGATTTTATTAGTTATACTTACTACTAATTTGATCGTTATTTTACTCACGTTTCCCTTGCAGTCGCGCTCTACCAGCAGTAGCGGCGAGAGAGGCGCTACGCTTTTCGCTGTTCCACTCAGGTAAAACAGTCCGTTAGAATCTGTGGTGTTGGAAGCCAATAGTTGGTTGGAAAATGGAGCTGAAATCAAAATTCGATTATCGTCGGCTCAAGACAACTTGAAAGGCCACTGGATCTCACGTTTTTTCTTCTCGTACAAGCGGACGGTCCGATTACCGAGGGGCTTTGTTCCACACTTGAGGATTCCTCGAATTCCAAGCGATTGGTCTAATATCGCTTCCAAGAGTAGCGGAACTGTCAGCAAAAGGATCAGCTTTCCGATCATCTGAGTCGCCTAAAACAACTAATACTGTGTTATATTAAGAATAAAAAAACTTATTAAGTCGAAGAAACGATGAAACTCCGCTATCGGCTATTTGAGCGCTAATAGTAAAGTGAACCAGTTTGGGAAGAGGTCATTCAACCTTGGAGTGTACATTTTTTAGAAATATGTACTCTATAGGCAGAGGTTGTATAGGTCAATGTCTAGTTCCTCATTTCAGATTATTAATGTTTCAACATTAGAAATCTATCGTAACATAGAAATTCTTAGCAATGTTTCTTCGATGTTGAGTTGTTCAAAAGTTTTCCCGCCTCCTTCTCCTTTTTTTCTTTTCTTTTTTGTTTCTCTCTTTTAATACGTTCAACACTTTATGAACATACCACTACTACCTACAATACTATATTGCCATTTATCAGGTAATTTTTGATGGAAATTTTATAGATTTCCGAGGGTTTTGATGAAAAAGGTTCACCGAGGCACTCTTCAAGTTGCTCCCTTTCGTCGAACTGCTTCTCCTCCAGATGATCGGACAGCGAAAGAATCAGATGATAGACTATTGGAGCCGTGTTCGTTGAATACTGTCGTTGGGCCAGAACATGCCATCCGAAACACTGGAGTTTTTCCTGAGCCTCCCTCGCAACGTGTGGACGCGCATTGTAGTGAAGGAAGATTTTGTACTGGTTTTCATGAAGAGCTACTTTGACGTAATCCATTTTGTTGTAGACATCGCTGGTGACAGTCATGTTTGCCGGTAGCAGTTCCAGATGGATGACTCCTTTGCACTTCCATCAGACAGGGGGATTAACTTCTTGGAGGGAGTTCCGGTTTTGGTCCATGAATCCCTGGTTCGCACCGCACCGACTGAGCCACTGACGCTTTCGCGTGTGGTAATGTGGACTACTCATTTGTCGTCGCCAGTGACCAAGTTCTCGAGCCCAGAAAAATGAAAAAAGCGAAGAAGTTTATGCAAGCATCCCTGCGCTCCTGTAGCTGGTGGCCGCTAAGTTCATGCGGCATACATGCATCCATGTCTTCGTGGGCTACGCATTGGCCGGCTACGGTGGTGTGACAGCATTCGAGTTCCTCTGCCAGATCACGGGTACTGCAGGTACCCTTGAATAAGTTCCAGACAGCGTTTCTCATCCACGATAACTGGCCCAGTCCGCGGATGGTTCTCGAGATCAAAATTCCATCAAAGACCAGATCCAGTTTTCGAACCTCCGGGAACAACTTTTGCTGTGTCGTAGGGCACATTAGAAGGACCCCTCGCTTCACAAGTGTGTTCCTTGCCCACTTTTGCCAGCACATTCGTAGTGCATTTATCACGACAATAGTGATATAAGTAGGCCATAGGTCAGCCAGAGGGTTCCAGAACACTTTTCGAAAAATTGACGAGACGCGTAACTGAGCAGCGGAAGACTTTTTGAACAGTCTAGTATGATCATACGGAAAGGACATGAGGATTAGGCGCTGCGTGAACGTAGCATTGGCATGTAGGCAAATCACATATCGGCTTGGCGAAATACTAAAACACATGGTGGCTTTCTGCTCAAACTTTTTCAGAATGAGAAGAACATTTGGTCGGAACCGTTTATTGCGTTTCTTTCTCAGCTTATATACAGCGTTGAGGATTAATAAATGACTCAAGTTGAAGACAAAAATTTTCATCAAAACCGTTACGAGTCAAGAAGAAGACAAAACATAAGCGGTCTTCCTCTACATATTGCAAGCTGATTCATAAGATGGCATTTTGAATATTTTGAAATGAGTGAGCGAGGGTCTTACAAGTGCTCCGTAAATTCTTCAGAACGCAGGAAACAAATAGTATATTTTGTCAGAAAATCCATCGCTCCGCCTCTTAGTTTTCCATGGAAATCGGCTGGCTAAATCCGAATGTGTTTAAAAAATGTTACCTCGTCCGTGAGCGACGCCTACGAGCCAGATTCGTCTATTAAACTCGGCATTTAAGCCGCTTTGCCCGCAGACGCTACTGGTACAAAGTATCACTATTATATGGTGAGCAAGATGGAACGGGAGATTCGGTCGCTTATCCAACGGTCACCACAATGCACTGAAATCTTGCGGGTTCTGCAGACGTTTCAGTGAAATTAACCACAGTTTCAGTGAAATTAACCACACAAAATCCCTCTCGTGAAATGCCTAGACTGGGCCATAGACAAAAGCAACACTGTCTTAAATAGCGGAGCGTATCGAAAATTGATTTGCATTCCAACTAGAACGGTACGCGCGTTTTACAAAGAGATTCATTAAGAACGCTATCTATTATATCCTTTTAATGTTACCATCTTTGGTGAATTAAGCGCACTGTATCGTTTAGAGCACGTGTTGCTAATTCTTGGAGCTCTTTTACAGGTTTTTTCTCTATTTTTGGGATAGCTTACAGTTTCTTCCAACTGCTTATTAGAAACTACCTGGTTCCCAACTACCTAAACTGCGACTGGCCTACCGCGCAACCCAACTGGGAAGGAAAAGAATAAAGGTTGGCGTTAATTAATCTCTATTTTGATTGTGGACTCAAGCGGATGAGGTGCCGGCTGTCGCGTGCACCCGATATCACGATTCTTGGTTCGGATTCCCTGCCTTGGTCAACAAAGCCTCTCAACCACCCGGGGTCGGTGAATTGGTGCCGGAGCTGCCTGGAAAGAATAGAGCGCTGACTTGTTCATTGGCTGCCCACCACAAGCCATTGTATAGGCCAAATACGCATTCAAATCGCCTCCACGACATCCCATAAGTAGAATGCGTGGCGCATTCCAAAAGGGATTGAGTAACGTTCCTCATTCTTGTTTTGGATGCGCCTTGCATTTTGCTTGTACAAGTTGTCGTGGCGGCAACGTGAACGCGTGTTTGGCCTACACAGTCATCAGCCGATGGACAACCTAGTGTTCTATTGTTCCCAGACAATTTGGAGAGATTAAGAACTTGGTTTAGCTCAAAAAAAACAAACAACCCAAAAACTCAACTTTGGTTAGGGTTGCACGCGAATGCCGGCCCCTTCTTCGACTGTGTCTCCACTTCCACAAGGTTTGATACAGTGGAATTGCAATCACTTATATGCACTGAGCGCCGGTAAAAGCGGCCTACTTTAGCAACAAAAATATCTCAGGTGCTTTCAAATCTTCGACCTCGGCAACCGAAAATAATTACAACGTTCAAGAAAAAATTTTGAGGTACAGACCACTCACTCAACCCGGAGATGTCAAGAGAAAAGTGATGAAAACATTATTGATGAACGATGCAGGAAAGTATTGTATGGCTGACGGAATATCGATACTGTAGTTACATTCGTGATAAAGAAATAAACAAAACTAATGTATTACTATGCTTAAGCGACGGCTTACATGGGGTGGCCTCCAAACCCTCGTTTCCTTCCTTGAATTATTATTAGTAGTCACAGAATGTTCCTCCAGTCAAACTGGTTTAATTTATTGCACGCTTTTCTTTCTTAATTCCAAAAGCCTTAGTGTAGAGTGACATACAAAAATGCAAAAATGGTTGTAAAAACGGTTTGTAAACTGAAGGTAACACTAAGGTGCTCCGCTGACTTTGCCTGAGTTAAACACTAGTCTCCCAGTGACTCAAATGAAGAAAAAAAGAATCGGTTCTCATAGCTCGAGTAACTCCGATCTGAGCAATGCGTTTTAGATGATTTGATAAGCAGCAACTTTTATGCAAAAATTATCCATAATTTTTTAGACGGAGCTCCTCATGGACCTACAGGGGTACAATACCGCCCGCGTCGCGCGGTCAAAAAGACGGTTTGCGACGGAAAAATCCGTCGCAAACCGTCGCATGCTCATAACTCCTTTAATTTTCAGTTGTTTCAGAAATTGTTGGTACCATTCGATTCGTCTCCTCGAGATCTACAAAACTATCTATAAAGCTTTACCAGGCCACCTCGTTTTCGCCGTGGGTGGCCTAAAAAATAACTGCAGCAGGCTTTTGCGATTGGAACACCTTATTTTCCAGGACGTGCATGTGAGGTGCAGTGTTTTCGGAGTATTTCAAGCATGGCGTGCGTTGTCAGTGCTCCGTCATGCCTGGAATGCTCCGAGAGTGCGCCGTGCACAATGCATATGGGATCGAACCTATCAATCGAATGGACGCAAGCATGCCCACTGGGTTTCTATCTTCACTTAATGGAAAATGTAAAGCCTTCAAGTCTATCTTGCACCGTTTGGAGAATTTTATGAGAAATTTTCAGCCGCCTTACTTAGGATTTGCTCCTGTCAGTCCGACGAGCTCATGGAGTGTGCCGTACACAATGCATGTAGGATCGAACCTATCAATCGAGTGAGCGGTTCAAATGTCGTGCTAAACAGCAAAGCTTATACGTTTTAGTTGCTTATTGCACACACTGAGAGCAGCGTATATAAATGAAGAGGTTTTAAGAAGCGAGAAGAGAGAGTGCGCCGTGCAAAATGCATATACGATAGGACCGTTTGAATTTAGGTTAGATTAGAAATTTCCTGCCGCCCTACTCAGGAATTCCTGTCTTCTGTTCCGGAGAGGCTTTAGAGTACGCTGTGAACAATGCATATAGAATAGAACCTATCAATGGAGTGGGGCGACCGCTCGCAAATGCACGCGCGGGCGAGTTCCTAGCGTAATGACTCTATCAAGTTCGAATCCTTCCGGCTGCAACTCGATAACTTTGTTGGGAGCACAAGTTTCTTGAAGCGCTCTAAAGCACAGCGGTGTGGCTCATGAATAGACTAAATTACAGCGCTCCGATAATGCAGGTGAGGCTTGTGCGACCCAATTTTTTCCGATTTCGGTCGACCACTGGGCGAAGACACGGCGAGCCAAGGGCATGAAAATGCATAGGCGGGCAGAACACTTAAGGTGCTTCAAGACGATGTACTCGCAACCCCCCAGCTGCCTAAACTGCCTTAGCCTCATCTGCCATTTTAGGACGGCGGACTTAGCGGTTGAAGTTTCCTGCCCTCTTAGTCGCCCGCATTTGGGTTTCCTACACTCCCAGTAACACCGTTTTGTTTACAACGAAAAGCTCTATCGAATGGTGTCACTCTCGACCAATTTCAAAGAAATCGGTTCTTTGACAATTTCCCATCGAGGACGTGGGCGCCATTGCCCGAGCCGGCGCGAACAATGACGTCATCGAAAGCCGATAATTTCGAAATTGGCCAGATTTCCAGATAGCGGTTAGAGTTTCTTGCGCTCTTACTCGCCCAGGTTTGACTGTTCGACACTAGCAGTGGTACCGTTCTGTTCAGCGTGAAAAGCGCTATCGAATGGTATCAATTTCGACCGATTCTGGGAATATCGGTTTTTTGACAATTTCGCATCAAAGGCGAGGCTGCTTCAAAGGCGCGGCAGAAGGTCGATGATGTCATCGAAAATCGATATTTTCGAAACTGGCCAAATTTTCTCGTCCAAAATCATCTAGGGGTTATTTGGGGCGCTGATTACGAACCCGACGTCCGTTTTTGAAAGTTCCGCCGATTTCGGTAGGTCTTGGATCTTTTTCAGGATAATTGGAGGTGGTCGTGTCAGGACCACCGATCACCCTCAGTTATCGGTATGGGCGGTCTCCTGCCGTAATCGTCCGAATGAACTTCGGCATCGTGTTCGGCACCCCGAATAAATCCCCGCCCCTATACGAAGTTTGAGCAAAATCGGTGATCCTTATCCGGCCACCCCCAATTATCCAGAAGAAAATCCAAGACCTACCGAAATCGGCGGAATTTTCAAAAATGGACGTCGGGTTCGTAATCAGCACCCCAAATAACCCCTAGATGATTTTGGACGAGAAAATTTGGCCAATATCGAAAATATGGATTTTCGATGACGTCATCGTCCGCGCAGGCTCGGCCTGGAGCGCCTCGTCCTCGATGGGAAATTGTAAAAAAATCGATGTTTCCAAAATCGGTCGAAATTGGTACCTTTCGATAGCGCTTTCCATGGTAAACAGAACGGTACCACTGCGAGTGTCGAACACTCAAACCTGGGCGAATAATGGCGCAGGAAACGTCAACGCTAAAACTCCGCCGCCCTAAAATGGCAGCTGTAGCTAAGGCAGTTTAAACAGCTAGGAGCTGTAAGCACGTCATCTTGAAGCACCGAAAGAGTTCTGCTCACGTGCACATTTGTAGGCCATTAGCTCCCTGCGTCTTCGCGCACGGGTCGACTGAAATTGGAAAAAATCGTGTCGCCCAAGGCTAACCTGCATCTTCGCACTGCTGTAACTTTGTCCAGTCATAAGCTACATTGCTGTATTTCAGTGCTCTACTAGAACATTTTACTGCCTACAAAAATGACAAGCTGTAACCGGAAAGGTTAATATATGACAGAGTTTTCATGCTCAGAACACGCCCGCGCGTGCAATTTAGCACAACAATGGTCGATGTTCTTACTAGCCCATATTACAGTTTTCCCTACACCCAATAACACCATTCAATTCAGCATGAAAAGTTCTATCGAACGGTGTCAGGCATGGTCCAATTCGATGATATCGATTTTCGATGACGTCATCGACCTTCTGCCGCGCCTTTGAAGCAGCCCCGCCTTTGATGCGAAATTGTCAAAAAACCGATATTCCCAGAATCGGTCGAAATTGATACCATTCGATAGCGCTTTTCACGCTGAACAGAACGGTACCACTGCTAGTGTCGAACAGTCAAACCTGGGCGAGTAAGAGCGCAAGAAACTCTAACCGCTATCTTCCGCCGGTTTAAACTGGCAGGTGAGGCTAAGGCAGTTCAGAAAGCTGAGGAGCTCTGAGAAGGTCGTCGTAAAGTACCTTAAGCGCTCTATTTGCACACGCATTTCAAGACCGTTTGCTCGCCGGGTCTTCCCGCAGTGGTCCACCGAAATCGGAAAAAATGCGTCACACAAGCTTCACCTGCTTGTTCGCACCCCTGTAGCATTGCCTCTTCGTATGCTACACCCTTCTACTCTAGCTTACTACTAGACCGTTTTACTGCCTACAAGACCCACGAGTTGCAGTCGAAACGATTTGAACTTGAAAGAGTTATTGCGCTTCGAACATGCCCGCGCGTGCAATTTGCAAGCGGTCACCCCCTCGATTGGAAGGTTCGACTCTATATACATTGTTCACGGCGCACTCCAAAGGCTAGCTGGACAGCCTTAGAGCAATTCCTTTAGTAGAGCGGCTGGAAGTTTATGATAGAACTCCCCAAACGCTCACTCTACCAGTTGTCGAACTCATTCGATTATTCGATTGATAGGTTCGATCCTACATGCATTGTCTACGGCACACTCCAAAGGCTCGTCGGACTGAGAGGAGCAAATCCTAAGTAGGACGGCCGGAAATTTCTCATAAAATTCTCCAAACGGTGCAGGATAGACTTGAAGGCTTTACATTTTCCATTAAGTGAAGATAGAAACCCAGTGGGCATGCTTGCGTCCATTCGATTGATAGGTTCGATCCCATATGCATTGTGCACGGCGCCCTCTCGGAGCATTCCAGGCATGACGGAGCACTGACAACGCACGCCATGCTTGAAATACGCCGAAAACACTGCACCTCACATGCACGTCCTGGAAAATAAGGTGTTCCAATCGCAAAAGCCTGCTGCAGTTATTTTTTAGGCCACCCACGGCGAAAACGAGGCGGCCTGGTAAAGCTTTATACATAGTTTTGTAGATCTCGAGGAGACGAATCGAATGGTACCAACAATTTCTGAAACAACTGAAAATTAAAGGAGTTATGAGCATGCGACGGTTTGCGACGGATTTTTCCGTCGCAAACCGTCTTTTTGACCGCGCGACGCGGGCGGTATTGTAGATATCTAACCCGTCTTAAGGGTGATGTTATCAATACCGTAAGTGTGTTTAATACGGAGGAGAATGCAATTTTACAGTGTTATTGCACTAATAAAATCTTTGTTTGATGATGATCTATATATGGCTTATGATTCGCTCACAGCGTCTATTACGTACGTCATAAGCGTGATCTGCTCCTTCTACAGATACAGGTTCAGGAATTTCGCTGATTAATCATGAGTTGAAGTGACCTATTTTCAGTTCTTGAATGAATTAACCCTTAGCACCTCCCTTGGGAAAAAAATCAAAATCTACATAATCAGAGCAGGCTAACAGTTATAACACAGACTTCTCATCCCATCGCTGATTAAATCACGTAACAACGGAAGAGATATTTGATTCAGTATTCAGAACGCTTACAGAAATAGGATGCTCGGGCTAACAAACAAGAAGAAGTGCAGTATTTACTGAAAAAAACCGAAATGAAAATGAATGACGGATTTTTTAGGCGTCCACGCAGATAAGTTGGTGAAGTGGGGTTTGTGGTTTTCTCGTTGATGACGACAGCAGGGTTTCTTCTTACGTCGCCGCCTGTCACATTTTTCAGCACTGACTGCGACACACCACCGAAACTCTCGAGATCGATAGCGTTCGTAAGGAGTGGCACGGCACTGTCGAAAGGAGGAACTGGCAATGTCAACAGTTCCAAAGAAATTCTGAGCAAACGAGATTGAGCAAGCAAAGCGGTCATCGAACTGAACATGCAAAATGAGAGGCGCGGTAAAACTCTAATCACCTAATGTGTAGTTTGCTCTGATACAGGTTTCTCTGGCGCTTTGACGTGCCAAGGCTTGAGTGCCTTGAGTGGAAGTGGCTGCATCACTCCACGCTAACTGTCCCAATGTTATAGGTATAAGTAGAGAAGCCTCCAAACAGAACGAAAAGAAGCAGCTGATGAAAGAGATCTGTGGTCCGTCTGGTGATGTTGTCAAAATTCAGCGACAGTCAGGCGTAAGTTAAACACCTTTGGACCTCCCCTATTTAGAATGGACTATGCTAGCGATCTATATGCACCACATTTTTTCGAAACTCTTCTTAAGACTTCGCCTTAAAGGAGCTATAAACGCATACTACTATCCTTCACATGAAACTGAAAACATGATCCAAGCTGTTTAAAAATCAAATCGGGAGGCTTGGTCACCTAATCCAGTTTGTCCGGAAGATGTATTCAGAAGTGAGTGAGCTGGAGTCCCTCTTGGGTTGTGCACTTTAGCATTATAAGTAAGCTCGGCGTTATCGTCAGGAATGGACACAGTCCCGCGCCACCTATGACGAAGCGACAACCTTCAAGTTTCAACAAATGAACGGATGTGTGCGTACGCTTTGTCAGGTTGTTCGCCCGATAAATAGAAAATATTAGGTCGGCCCATAAGTCCCTTTTTCTTTCAACAATTCATTGCGGATTTCGCCCAAAAAATCTTCACCAACAATTCCTTCTTCTCGGCATTCTGCTGATATTCGACAGGAATCAGCATGAGCGGTAAATACGACACAAATTATTATAGAGCAAGACAATCTCTTCCGAACGATATTTAACACCAAGCAGAAAGTTCTACCACAGAGCAGGAGCTGTCGGTAAAAATAAACCTTCTCCTGTGGACGTCCCAATTTGATGACCGAAAACTCATTAAAGGACAAATTAGCAAATAGGACCAACATGTATTTTTGTACTACAATACATGTCTTCCAAAGGCTATGAAAAGCTGCGCAAAAAATTCCAAGCCTAAGCGGAGAGAAGGAACTGTCGGCTATGACAACTTTTCATTTCCCACTTTTCCTTGAATGACCTGACATAATTCATAATGAAAAAAGAAATGCAATACATTCTCTGACAGAGCAAATGATTCTCTTTCGAAATCTGTATAGCACTATGCAAGAGACCGCTGGCGAAATCCGCAATGAGCTGTTGAAAAAACGGCGGGACTTATGGGCCAACCTAATAGTAGGTAATCCAGCCACAACAGTTGAGATAGCAGTCGCACATGAGAAACTTTTGAGACTTCTTTCCCAGAGCATAGTTTGGAGCCGAAACTAGCCGTAGCGGAGAAGAGTGTGAATAGTCACGACGGAATTGATGAATTGTGACTGCATCGAGGGGCATGGCATTCACATCGCTTCTCAGCGAGCTGAATCATGGTTTCAACGTTTGATTCTAAAGCCTGAGCTGGCAGTCGCACTTGAGAAACGTTTAAGACTTCTTTCCTGGAGCGTAGCTTGGAAACGAAACTAGCCGTAGCGGAGGAGTTCACTTTATTACGCCAGCGTTTATCTCCCAGCATCAATGGTATTTACTATAGGTTCGCAAACTCAAGATGTTATAAAAGTGGTGAAGTCAACAATTGCCGAAGTAAATCAAATGACGAGCAATTTTTCTTTTCGTGCATTTTTTTGTGGTCATGAAAAAAATTAAACGATCTCCTAGTTGCTTTAAACGTAAAAACTTCGCATGACACACCATTTCACGCACCATCACACAAATTTGCACCACTCTATCTCTTCGAATTGAAGACACATTTCAAGCGAGAGTTCTGGTTGTCATTTTAGTCAAATTCGTAGTGGAAGCATAGAAGCAGCCTCAGCACCGTCACCACTCCTTCGCTTAGCTTAGTTGAGTTCCAAATTTTTTTAGAACTGCTAAAATAAATGGTTAATGGCTTAATCATAACTAATAAAGTTGCTTCTTTGGCAAGATTGTGGAACTGTTCATGTACGTTGGTAGCATTGTAAGATGACGTTCGAGCTTGACGAAATCTACTTTCTAGTAAGGCAAAGCTAAAATATTTCCTTATCTGCACGAGCCAAAGCATAAAAATGTTATGAGTATAAACTCAAAGGACGACGATGAAAAATTTTCTATGTGAACAAAATTGATTTATATACTCGAATCAATTATTGCCATTGTAGTGGCAGCTTCTCCAATTTTCTCCGTTCTCCAACTAAGCAATAACATGGCCTGGCAATTTGAATATTTTCAATTCTTACCCTTTTATAACTTCTTGTCATGAAAGGCGAAAGAAACGACAAGTGGGGAGTCAAGGGATATAGTAATTTCATAAAATGTCCTCAATTTTCCTATGTTTACCGAAAATTCCTGCAATATCTGTGCATCTCTGCGGTGTTTCAGTAAATTTTTCATTGAGCAGAATAACTACATTAGATGACAAAAAGCCTAGCGTTTGCGCTAACGGCGAAGATGAAGGATACAGGTCGGCGTTTGTCAAACTCCTCGGATATACGCCACGCATCCTGCTTTTGTGGGATATCGCGGAGGCAATTTGAATGTCTCCTTGGCCCACAACGACCTGCGGCTGCCAGCCGATGGAAAATGTAGTGCTTTGCCGTTCGCAGACAAGTATGACAAGTATAGTATTACCAGTTCATCGGCCCCGGTGGGATGGTTGGTCTGGATTGGAAATTCGAACCTAAAGCTCGGAAGCAGCCTTCATGTCAGTTCACATAACCGATAATCAAAACTGTGAAATAATTTCTTCGAAAACAAATTAACCAGAGTTCATATCTGAATTGTTTAGCAATGAATTCTTTTTCCCACCTCCAGCTACGTGTGACTGGTGGATCACTTCGACCCCACCACTAAGGCTCTGACGAAGGCGACATCGCCGAAACGTAAGCCTAATAAAAGGTCGATACCAATCTTGGTCTATAGCTGAGAGCAACTTACGGAATTCTTTTTCGTTTGTAAATCACGTAAATGATGAACACTTCGAGCGGTAATCTTTTCAGCATTATTTTCAAGCAGTTTAGCCACATGCTTGGTTTGACTGGCAAGTACAAATTAACATTTAACATACAAAGTTATTAACCATATCTCAAACAGCATTCTGCTATATCCTGTTTTACCTCTAAGCCCTATACAGGATATAATACAGGATATAGCAGATTAGAAGAAGAATTAAAAGTACCACCAGCAAGCTCCCGGAGGATTGTCAGTACGGCAGGGAGAGTGGTGCAGCCTATACTACCGGACGGGTTTATATAGAGGATCCCTAAGTCAGAATACGGCGGGAAGTGGTCAAATAAAGATCAAGAAGAACAAGAACATGGGGATGGAGGTGGTCTGATGAGGCATATGCATACATATACCTAAGTTATAGTGTCATGGTATAGAGTAATATTCCATTATCAATAAATAGAAAGGTTAAGTAGGTTTCTAATAAATGTAGTAGCTTCTTTACGTGTATTAAAAATTGCATATTTATAACTCATGCATTTATTTTTTTAGTACGCATCGCTTTCAGGAATTTGTTTATGGTAACCTAATTCTATAAGAGTATTAATGAGCATCGTGAGGCTACTAATGAAATCTTCCTTACGACTGCAATTCCTATAAAGCCGTAAGATTTCTGTATAAATTATAGAACTCCTTAAACTTTCACTTGTATAGGAATCGTAATGAGGCAACCTAATGACTTTAAAGTCGAAATAAGTTTATTATACTCAGCTTTATTATACTGTTTTTTTATATATTTTTCTTTCTTCTATAGTAACAGTCAGGTCTAAAAAATTGCATTCATAGCTATTAGCATTAGTACTACTAACTTCTAAGCAATCTTGGTATATTTTGGCTATAATAATTTCTACATCTCTCTCAGCAAAACTGTAAATAATTAATTTATCATTCATATAACTGAAAGGATGGAATTCTTTATTAGATAAAACATTTTCTATTGTATATTTGTATTCAATGTATGGAAGAGTTAAATCTGCAATGACAGGACTTGCATTACCTCCTTGTGGAACCCGTTTTATCCGTTTATATATGTCATGTCCTATTCTACAATAAGAATTATCTAACAAATATTGTGTAATGTAGATGATACCCTCTATTCTATAAGCTCTATAGTTCTTAGTTGACGGAGTTTTTTTCACTGTAAAAACATTTTTGATTATTTACTAGTAAATATTTTTTGTTGGAGTTTTTAAGACACATTCTTAGTATCTCCGTAATATTTCTAATAAAAACCGTATGAGGAATGTTAGTAAACATACCCACAAAATCTGCTGTATAAAGTTTAAGATTACTATTATGTAGGAAACAAATTTTGATCTCTCCAGTTCCTCTAACCACTAGGCCAGTCACATGATTAGTACGGATGTTCAATGACGTGTAACAGATGGTGTGCCGCTTTCATGGATGCGCTAACACCACGTCATTCCACTGGCGTTTTCTACCTTATTCTCTAGACTGCCCTTATTTCCTGAACAAGTAGATCACTTACTATTTGGAAATGCATGAACACAGTACGCATATTCCCGAGGACCGAGAAGGATGAATAAAACGCCTCATACAGAACTAGAGCGCATTAACGCGTCTATTAATATTGCAGTACATTGATTCAGGAAAACGAGAGCGATGACATGCCTAGACTTCTGGATGCATTAGGCCCCGTTTATACTTCCGACGCTGAGCGACGCGACGGCATGTATAGTGGCCAAATTGATCGATTGCGTCGCTCGATCAATGTGGTCACAATACCTGGAGTCGCGTCGCTTGGCGTCAAAGTATAAACATGCCTTTATACATTCCGTCCGGCACTGTGAAAAGGACGACTGAAAAACGTGAGCAATCAGAGAATGGATGCGCGCTAGAAATAGGTAATGGGCAGAGCAAATGTTCCAGCCGAGGAATTTCGACAACATTTAGACGCACATGACGTCTTTCTGCCTATCAATTTTTGTTGTGACCTGTAAAAATAACAAATATTCCTTGTGAGAAAAATGGATTATTAAAATAGGATTAATGATTGCACTGAACAAAAATTTTATAACTATTTATTCGTTTGTTTATTAACTGTTACCACTAGATCACATGCTGAACAGAATCTCCAGTTTCCCAGAAGCCGTACAGCTGCCTAGTGGTAAACCCAAGGTATGGAACGTCACAACATTTTCAGTCAGAACACACTACACGAGTAGAATAAGTATTTATTTCAACAACAAAATAACGGACTCAACGACAAGGATAAATAAAGGCTGGATGGGATAGTCGACTGTGGAGGAGGAGGCACAGTCGAAGAAGGGCAGGACGGGACGGCGGTGGCCTCGACTCGATCGACGGTAGCCCGGGACGGCAGCAGTACTCAACTGAAAAGCTGCCCACCACTCTAGGGGGGTAGGGGCGGCCCAGATCGTTCTAACGCCCGCGGCGAATTTGACCTGCAACCACCCAGACACATCTGTCGGCCACAGTAAATTGTAATTCACCGGAGTTCTGTGGTCGACAAAGGATCTCATGCACACTACACCAAGGAAAGGATAGTCTTTAGTTCGCTTTTCAGCTTCTCTGATACCTCTAGGTGAAGTTTGTAATGTTGCACAAATCGTTCCCACGCGTCCGCCGCATTTGACCAGTGGCCATTCATACTCATCTATCCGTTACATACTTGTAGAAGTTGGAATAATCAAAGGCGACTGATTACGAGATAAGTTTCGAGGTCAATGCATTCCCTGAATTATTTGTGGCCTATATGCTCATTCAGGCACGAAGAAATTAGTAATCTGATAGATCAGGATCTGAGCTAGGGAAATAGTAGTGTTCAGGTCTTAACACGCTACCTTGAACTGTATCATTTAGCCTCTGAAAATGTAACTATCCAAACAATGGCAAATTGGAGTTCTGCAGATGGAAGGGCTGACCTGAATAAGGAAGGAAAAGAATGAAAATTGCTAGAAGTAAGCTTAGCGAAGTCCAGAAATCCATTGTGGGAAGTAGTCGCAATATAGTAATGTACATATGTATTACTTAAAATTGGGTAGTTGCAAACTTCTCTTAAACTATTCAAACTTTGGGTTGTAGCCGCCGTACTTGCCGCTCGGAAGAACCATGCTTTGAAGAACTTTAGGCACGTAGGATTTTTGGGTTCTGTTCCTGTATATTTTGCAAATAGATCCAGTTGAGAGAGTTGCTCGATCGAGTTTTCAAGGAGGATTTTCCCGTATAAGGTCTGTAGAATATCAATATCCGTTCTGTTTGAAGAATTGACTCCAGTGGTTTGCTATTACAGGGTGGAGTCCGAAAATAGCTCCTTTTCGAGAGGTCCTCACTATTCCGGCAGCGGAATCCGATTCCTAGGGCAACGTTCGAATTTTTTATGGGCAGAAAAGCATTTAGATCAGAAATACTGTGCTGTTGAATGGATTCACATTTTCCGCAATGGACGGCGACATCTCGAGGATTTCGTTGCGAGAATGCAGAATAAATGGATAAAAAGTCCCCAGTGGTACGAAAAACACACTCCGTGTGTTTACTCTACGATTACATTATAATTAAAGAATGTCTAAGTTTTATAGCGGCTCTGGCCAACTCCCACTTATTTCACGAACTAATGTTCATTATCTGTCGAGTGAATTCGAGTGACTGGAGATGAATGCTGGAAGACGATTGTTCCTTGTGTGAGCTAACAATCATCAATACTGAGCAATCATGTGAATCACATTTGAATTCTCGTCAGTCTTTCTATCCTTTGTTAGATTCTCCCTCAAAGTTAGCAGTTTGCTCGTGTAATAGACAATTATTATTATTATTATTATTATTATTATTATTATTATTATTATTATTATTATTATTATTATTATTATTATTATTATTATTATTATTATTATTATTATTATTATTATTATTATTATTATTATAGATATCAAACTTTGTGACAACTACATAGTGACAGTTAGACCTGTAAACTGATTTCAGCAGACAATACTAAGGAGGAATGTACAATATGGTTCCATCACTTTCCGATTCAGTGCACCCTAATTATTAAGCAATTCTTTATGACTCAGTGTTCTTCAAATTGCATAAAGAATTTTGTTCCTAATTCTCGTCTATAAAAAGGATACGCGTGACCCGTTAATCAATTTCTTCGGAATATTTTTTTTTTGCTTCCTGAAGACATTGACTAAAGCATAGCGGGACAACAGTTACGGCAGCGGCGGCAGCAGATGGCTGGTCGCTAAAACCTTTCTATTTGCCCACCTCTGTTCGGCAGCCGCATCGTGGTTCGAGTAGTTATTCCTTGATATCATAATTTATAGGCATAAGACACTGTTGACTGTTGATCTGACGTGGCCGGCAAACCTGACACAGTGAAGATCCGCGTGCTGGCGGAAGACGCCGACGCGCGCAGACCGCTGCTCAGCGGGCGTCAGACGCCGACTCAAAACGCGCCCGCCTCTCGCCAGGCTACGCTCACCACGTTGGTTCCTGCTCTTCCGAGCCTTCTGAAGACTAGCTCCGGCCATGATTCGACTTCATTCTCACATCCTTCATATGTAAGCCGAATGCTCATGCGCACTGTCTCTATGGCAAACCGTGGAAGGATAGTGTATGGTGCAGCCCAGGGACGTCAAAGTGGAACCATTACTGCCAATTATTTCTTTCTGTAGCTCAAAAACCATTTTGAATATTTTTAAGCCTACCAAATTCGTCTCAATGGCAGAGTACACAATCAGGACGCCTCCACGAAATACCACAGAAATAGCATTCCGAACAGAAATTGATTAACGCCGACCTTTGCGTTAATCAACTATTTTTTGAACTTAATGGGAAATACGAGAAACTGTAGAGAGAAACCATCCCGCCTGTCATGTATATAGTCGTAGAAGGCCGTTTTGATGACCACCGATGTTTAGCGGACGTTAGAAGGTATAAGTAAAGTGGTCTCTCCCCCACCTCTCCGGCGAGAGTGATGTTGCTCCCTAAACTAAAGGTACTGCTTGCTTCAGAAAATGGAGTGATACAGTACTTTAACATGCGAGGGTCTTGTTCGGTTTGAGTGAACCTATTTCTATCACGGGAATCTCAAGCTAGGCAGAGCGTGCAGCTCGAAAAACTGCGACTTATACCCGTTGTGAACCACCTGCGAGTCCTCCATGGTCAGCTGCCAAGTTTGAACAGTTCGCAGACCGCGAACACCGTTCCCATTAGAAGAATCCCACGTGGGCCAGTACTTGACAGCTTGGTCAGGTCCGTGCCGTCTCCGTGATGGGAGCACGAACCACTCCTTACGGGAAAACCTCTACTACATCTACTAATGCAGAACTAACCCAATACATGTACCGTGCCTACATGTAGGCAACTCTCATGAGGAGTATTCATTCTCTTGACGCTGGCACTCGTTCGTTTAGACTTTAGTGAACCAAGTGATATCTTAAGGAACGTCTATCCAAATCAATATGCAAACATCAAGGACGAGGACAGATGCTGCAGATCCAACCTATTGTTGTCTGCTCATCACGTTCATTAAACCCTATGCACTCTTGTTGATATTTTCAGGTAGTGCTGCACCTTGTCTTGCCAGGTAGTGCTGCACCCTGTCTAGCCAAAACTGTCAGTAAGCATGCATGTGAGCGCGCGTAGCGCACTCGGAGGTGCTGGCAGTTGCATGACCTAATTCCAGGTTCCTATTTCGGATTTTCCCCTTAAGCCAACCAAGAATTCCATCCTTTCTGGGTGAGTTATTTGCTGCTTATTTGGCAAGGATAAAGCACCTACTTGTTCACCGGCGGCCGCCACGAGGCATTTTATGAGCCAAATTCGCATTTCAATCGCCCCCATGACATCTCATAGAAGTAGAATGCGTGGCGCATTCCAAAGGGATTGACTAAAGTCCTTCACAGACTTTTGCGACAACGCAACAGGCAGAAAAACTACCGCGTAGGAGGCGAAACTATCTCGTAGTAGTGAAAGAACTCAGTACAGAACTCGCTCGGCGGCAAAGCGGCTGCAGCGACAACAATGCCTTGAATCATTACTGCGGGTGCCGCTTTGGCGGCGCCGCGTCTGACGCCAAGGCGGCACATCAGCGGCAAGTTTTTCTGCTGATGTGCCACATTGGCGGCATCCTTTTCGTCTCTGCTCCATGCTTAAAGATAGGTCTGTCGCGTTGCCCCAAAGGTGTGTGGAGGCGTCAACGCCGTCTTTTATCCTTATCCTTTTCAGCATGCATAGAAAACGATTCAATAAATCCCTTGTTAAAATGTGATGAGTTCCGGTGTTACTTACACACTCGCAGCCTCATGTGCTGTTATGACTTTTGCTTGCAGTAGGATAGTTCCCAAAGAATATAATGTTCCTTCGGTGCAATGCAGATTGCTAGGGGTCATTTACTATGAATACAATGAACAAGTTGATGTTGATGCAGGACATGACTGAAGGACTACATACCTGGCGACCCGGAAAAAGTTCAATAATCAGTATTGCTCAACATGGGGTTACTCAACACGAACCACGGTCCGAAACATAAACACCACATGAAGTGGCTTCTTAGGACTCCACGTATGCTTCGTGAATCAATTGCGTGGAGGGAAGTTGACCGAGTCACCATAGTTTTAGTACAACACTAGCTTGAAATACGTAGAGTCTGTTATTTTCACGTGCGCACTGATCGGGCGTCTTTTCGATTCTCTTGGTCCAGAAGTACGGCGTCTTCGAGTCCAAAAATGATCAGCGTCAGTTTCGAGTTCCGACAGATCATTGAATTTTGTGTCACGAAGAGTATGCTTCATGGCCGTAGCCAACTTGAAAATTTGAGCAGCGTACAAATAGGTCATCATTTGGTCCAGGCAGTACGGAGGTCAAAGCGAGCACTCCTTGGTATCCTACTGACGAAGTGAGATCTTCTTCTGATGTTGGTCACCTAGGGTCTCTCTCGGAGGCGTCAGGCAGCCTCTGTCAGTGTCGCGTATGGTTAACATTCAGGACTTAACTCACTAGCATTATCATCGAGTTAGTCCTTCTTGGTTTTTTAGCCTCGAAGACCTTGATCCTCTACGCTTTGTCCTAATCACGCGCTTTGTGTCGCACCCACCTGTCCTGTGCACTGTCGTCCCTTTGATCAGCGAGTTGCTCGAGCACCCGTCAGCAGTGTCTTCATCCGCCCCTTTCGCGTGCCAGAGTGCTCCAATGAAACCTCCCGACTCGGTGAACACGAAGAGCATCATATCGTTCGTTCAGGGTTTTCACAATTGAAGTCCGACTAACGCATCCAAAGGGGTCGTGGTGTTCTCTTGACACTTCGAGGAATCCAATCGGTGACGGTTACCGTCCAGCGGGATCTGCGAAACGTATTACGTAGCCGGTCCACCAGATTCTAGACGACTTGAACAAAGCAAAGTGTCTCTGATTTCCAAACGTCGACGAGGCTGGTAACACCGAATGCCTCTCACATTGGTTCACCCCTAGCATCGTCTTCTCGACTCACCGCTGTGCGACGTTGACCTCCACTTCACTATGCTTTCATCCTGTGGCACCCAAGTCTACAGAATTTTACGGCATCCACTGCCGTGAAGGTTGTTGACCGTGTCTTCCGTTGGCCCGAAGTTGCTAATGGGTGGCCAACAACGCGAGTGGTAGCGTTGGGTTTTTCTTCCAATACATTATACACTCCAAGGTGTTGTCGTTGGCCAATGTAGTAGGGCGTCCAGAACGTGGTTGGTCTTTAAAAGAAATATAATACCTTCCAATCGGAATCACGACGAAGCACGGGTTCGGAGAATGGTTTGCCCCGAAGCGCAGGTTCTGGCGACGTATCAGGTTTCTTCCTCAACCTACTCATATTGAAGCCAAAAGTATTGCAATGACCTAGTGATATGGTGGTTCTTGTATGGTCGTGTGACTTGAAACCGTTTTACAACTACACGAAGATCGTGGAGGTCTTTACCAGTGTGAAATTATCACTAGAAACAATTCTTAGCTTACATCTGCACCATGAATGAGCGGATAACGAAATTTTTGAAACCCGGATAACGAATAATGGATAATTTCACCCAAAAATGGCCGGATAACGGAAAAACGGATAACGAACAAACAACAAAATTTAAAACTAGTTTTAAATTGCTCGAATCTAAACAGAATATCAAAAATTCAAGCGCTGTTAAACTATGAACCATGTCTCACCATTTTAAACGCTTTTGTAGAAAAAAGGTTAACTGTTACCGAGCTTATCGGGGAGGAACATTGACACACGATGCTCATTAGAGAAACAAGGACTGCTTTGCAATACAATCTTTTGCCACTCTACTAGTGTGCTGGTAGCTGGCCTTTCGAAATAACCACCTTCTTCAATGCCTGGAGAGGACAAGGGGAGCTTGAGGAACTGCTCGTCTATGGATTACTCCTCAGCACAATTTGCAATTTACAACTTTTCCTAGAAAAATTTTCCTAGGAAAAGCACTTGAGTCATCATTAGTAGTTTACTCTCAAGATTTCCTTTTTTTATTTAAAGAGCGCAAGCGCGAGGATTGATGCGTAAAGCACCCTAAATGACCTTATGGAAACAGTCGAATTGTTGATAAGTCACCCTTGCAGGGCGACAATAGCGAGATTTACTCACCTCTTATTCACTTACATTTGGCTCGGCCCGACGGTAACTAACTCGCCTTTCGTCTGCTTCCACACGATCGGATGGGTCATTTTTTACATCATGCAACTATTACATTTTTTCTTCGCCTAAGCTCCTTCAAAATATAATGGAATCATTTCTAGGCAAGTTATTTCTCGGTTTTTTTGCCTTTTCTGTGCTGTGAACAAGCGGGCAGCGCAGAAACATCAGTCGAATAAAGTTTGCATAACCAGCTTGGTTCCACAGCTTGGGAATCACTACTGTTGATCGAAACCATTGCAAATTCCGAGGCAGTCGAACGCGGAACTGTCTGGGATGAAAAAATAATAGCTTCCCTCAGCTAGCCAGCGCAAGCCACTGTGTAGTCCAGTATGATCCCATATGCAAGTTATGACATCCAGAAGGGTAAAAGTATAACATTTGCCGCCTTCCTGAAAGGGAATCGTTCCTTATACAACAAAGAAGTTGCACCAAAAAATGTCACAGATCAGAGTGAATCTGAATGCTTTGCAATCCGTATCATGCAAAATTAATTGAATGTAGTTTATTAAATTAATTAAATTCTTCATAGAGAAGACCAAAGCCTTAACAAGCCTTAGCATAACAAACGCACCACTTTCGTTAGCGGGAATCGCTTTCTCCATTTATCTAGACTAAGTATGTTCCCATTTTAACCGCATTCCTTTTTATGCTGTGATATTTGTTTGATGCTTCACAATATCTTATGACTGAAAAGATACCTTCGCCGCATGTAATTATATCGAGCACACTCAGTCGTGGAATCTTGAAGAATAGGACAAAGAACATCACCAAACAGCATACTAAAAATATTCTAGGGATATCCTAGACCCTCCACCTCTAGCGTTGACGAGAGGGGACAAGCCGATGAGCTGCACGTTATCCAAAGGGTCTCATGAATGTATGGGACAAGTTTTGCCATCCTGGAGGGATTGGAGTCAGGCATCTCTCCAATACGCGACCTGTGCCCGCGTCATGAAATGCCTTTCCTACCTTTCTGGACTTAAATATTTCCCTCATCACTCTTACTACTGGATATAATCTTCTACACAGGCCATCCCACCATCCACGTCCAAACCTGGAGAGTCAGTCCATTTGTTGTTCGCACGTGGTAGCGCAGTCCGAGGAGGCGCCGCACACGAATCGAGGTGATTAGTTGGCGCTTTGTCCAGGTTAACAAACCCTTATTCCTGGGCTCGGAGAATTTGTACTAATTCTATCTGGGACCTCAACTCAATGAGCTGCCTTTCAGCTGGTATCTACGATTCCTGTATGAGAAGAATGCGTGGGGCATCCCAACCAGGGATCGGTTAAGGCCTTTTTCTTTGTCCGTTTGCTTAGCAAGTGTATGTCAGTTTTCTGGAGAAGGGTTAAGTTTAATACGTCGTTCAAATTGAGATTTTTCTACAGATGCAGTACTTGACAAAGCAGTTGGTGAAACTGAACTGTAGGGAGAGAGAGAGAGAGAGAGAGAGAGACACCGATTGAAAAACGCGTATGGAACACACGCATGGTGGCAGACCTCCAATAGGACACTTTGATAAAATATTGTCCCATAGTCATAGTCCAGTCCATCTTGTTGTGTTTGCATAACAATTGAACTTCTGTTCTGTTGCAGTTGTCGAGTAGGCGGAGTGGAGGTGCAAAACCGGAACTCCTGATCAAAAAGTAGGAGGTCGATTTATAAAAACACTGTTTTATTACTGTGTGTCAAGCAGGGTTGAAATTTCATACGGTACGGTTTCGTTTTCTGATGCTCCTTCAGAATGGAGAAAATTTTCCCTGACAAGACAATCCTTCGGTTGCGACTTCGTCATCGACTCGAAGAGTGCTTCAAAAATTTTTTCTAGGAAAAGCACTTGAGTCATCATTAGTAGTTTAATCTCAAATTTCATAGAACTTTTACTGTGTGATAATATTCATGGCTTGAAATTTCATAGGGTACAATTTCACTTTCTGATGTTGCTTGCTTCAGATGGAGAAAATCACTTCCGTTCCGTCATCGATTCGAAGAGCGCTTCAAAAAATCTTGTACGGAAAGTACTTTAGTCGGCATAGGTAACTGGCACTCGAAATTTTGTAGAGCATAATTTCGGACTCAGATGTCGCTCCTTCAGGTAGAAAATTGTCATGCCTACGACATTATGAAAAAAACTGTCCAGACTACACAACGAAGGCATACGGGCAATGTCCACAGTCGTCCTTCATGTGAACCAGGGGTGTGCGTTTAACGATTAACGATTTACCGGATTCACCCATTTAAAAGTTTTTACGAAATTTAACGACGAAAATTTCCGTTAAATTGCATCAACGACATTTGCGCACCATTTTTAAAAATTTAATTCTTCTTCATGGAAATTCATTTCGAGCGAATTTTTTGGATGAGCTTTCGCTGTATCGTTGCGATTCCAAGAAGACCCTAACTTAAATCCTGGAAATAGGCAGTCGATACCGCCCTCACATTCGAGAATTGTTGGCATTCTTGCTCATTCACCAAATTATTTGCCCCACTTTTCTATGCAGTCGTTTCGTAGTTTTAGGCTTTCCAGACCGTTTCTTACTTGCCACACAATAGTTTTTCATAATTCCAAACCAGTCAGTTTTAAACAGTTTTTTTGCTGTACTTATTTCACAAGTGGTGTTGAAAAGACATAGAACGCGCGAAGAAAACGCTGCGAAAAACAAATAAAATGAAAAAGTAAGTGTAAGAAACGAAACAGGGTTAGAAAACCTCTCTTCACCACAAGTTTTCCGGAAAGCCGGACGGGTTCATAGTGCAGCATCAGGCGATGATTGTAGGACTAGGTTAAGGCAACGCTGAACACCGCCTCGCTGATAGAGGGTGAGTGCTGGTCCTCTCATTGCTTCGCTTTTACTTCATGGCGTGCATGCCAACGATTTTGCCTAACTTCTTCGTCTTCTTCGAGGGTTCTCTTGGAGTCTTTTGGAAGAAGCACAGTCAGTATGCATGTGATGCAGAGAACATACATAGGTATATAAAAGGGATAGGAACGGACATCGCCACCAAGTATATAAAAGGAATAAAATTGAAAAAGAAGAGAACAAGCCGATGACCGCTTTTCGTCAGTTACTGCCAATATTCTCCAAAAACTGGTGCTTTTCATGTGGTCTATTGCATAAAAATTTTTCAAGTTCTACGAAAATGGCATATCTTTGAGGGTGCAGCTCTGGCTCTAGCAAGGAATTTCCATTAGGTCTATGGATTTTCTCGTCTAATTTGCAAATTTGCTACATAACCGCTCATCAGTACAAAATGCGCTACACAAAAATGGGAGAAAACTGAGAATCCTAAAACACATTCCAATCTCAAGCAAAGCAATGTGCTGTATGTACTGTATGGTACAGGTGTTTCAAGAAGAAAATCGTAGTGGTCAATTGCTGAAACGTCGTAAAAGAGTGATATGCAGTGGCGACTTCTACTTGGAGGAAGTAGGAAGGACAAAGACAGTATGAACCACTGTTAGTACAAGCCGAGAAGCGCCATTTTAAATACGCGTGTTTCTTATGGATGTCCTTAGGAACGCAGAGGAAAAAGAGCTTAACGATTGAGATCTAGGTTACTTGTGTGGCAATGACAAAATGCACAATGCAGCGGAATTCGATTTGATTAAAGTTAGGTCGACGCCTCGTTGCTGTTTATTTTATTTTTTGGTGATCCCCTGCTGTTGTCTGCAATGAGAACAGAACCTTGTGATCAAAGGAATCATTCTGTGAAACAGGTAGATCTGTGGAATTGCGATGTACAGCGGAGGTTTTCAATCTCCGGCAAGGTCTCCCAGGCTGAGGAGTTCGACAATTCTTCGGAAGCCTAGCGAAGTCTGAATCACAGCACGCCCCGAAGGCAAGAAAGGGGTGATGCGAACTCCGCACGGGTGGAGAAAGGAGGTAGACCCACCCCAACCAATAACTACCATAAGCAGTTATTGGTTTGTGATGTCACCTCATGTGAAGTCCGCCACGCCATGCCCTGCAGAAATTGCAAAAATGGCAACGGTTCCAGCGTCAGGCCCAGGTTGACAGGCCGGCTGATGGAGAAACCCGTCACAAACCATGATCAAAAGTCGCAATGGGATCAGTGTAAAGGCTAGGACGTCACCCGGAAGTGACGCGCAGAACCCTCGCACGAGTTCTGCGGTCAGTATGCGAGGGCTATCGGGGGTAGAACGACCTCGGCCAAAGAAGCTAGTTCGACTGAGGACCCTGAATGTGGGGACACTGACCGGAAGATCCAGAGAAGTGGCCGACTTGATGAAGTGCAGCAGGATAGAAATCCTATGTCTGCAGGAAACGCGATGGAAAGGGGCGAAGGCCAAGGAGATTGGAGAAGGGGTCCAGTTGTTCTACAACGGAGAGGACACCAAGAGGAACGTGGTAGGGACAGCTGTCGCGGAGTCCCTCAAGGATTCAGAAGCGGCTGTCCAAAGAATAAACGTCCTCGTCATGTCACTGCGGCTGGACACGAAAGAGGGTTACTGGACCATCATGTCTGTCTACGCTCCGCAGACCGGATGCCCCGAGCACGACAAGGACGACTTCTACCTCACGCTTGAGGAAGCCATAAGGTCCGTACCAGAAGGCGATTACCTGTCCATAGCAGGGGACATGAACCGTCACGTAGGGAGTGGCAGAAGAAGAGTAGAAAGGGTTCATGGAGGTAAATGGGTCGGCTTGGTGAACCCAGATGGAGAAAGGATTCTCGATCTGGCTATCGCCCACGACCTGGTAGTCTGTAGCACCTTCTTCGCGAATGGGGAGAGCCAGAAGGTGACCTATGCTGGCGGAGGAAGACGGACGGAAGTCGACCACATCCTAGTGCGAAGGCCTGCCTTGAAAACTGTCCGGGATGTGAAGGTCCTTCCGGCAGAAGATGCAGCACTACAGCACATGCCATTGGTAGCTGATCTGGCCGTACCTCTACCCAGCAAACCCAAGGTAAGAACAGAGCCCAGAATCCGATGGTGGAATCCGATGGTGGAAACTGCGGGGATCAGAGCGCACGAGCTACGAAGGACTGTGCTCGAAGCAGGTCTTCCGGATCTAACTGACAACCAGTGAACGAGACCTGGAGAAGGGTGACCCAGACGATTCTACGATGTGCCAAGGAGACCCTTGGTGAAACAAAGGGAGGAACCAGAGGATAAAAGGCTGCATGATTCTGGAATGAAGAGGTGCAGGCTGCGGGGAGGAAAAAGAAGGAGGCCTATAAGCAGTGGCAGAAGACAAGCGCACCCGAGCATCTTACAGTCTATAGGAAACTGAAGAGCCTGGCAAAAGCAGCTGTAGCGAAATCAAAGAACGCGGAGATGGATGCCCTATATGAGAAGCTGGACATGCCATAGGGAGAGAAGTTCGCAATCCGGCTAGCTAAGGGATGGCATAGAGCTTGCGTCGACATTCGAGTGGTCAAGACAGTGAGGTGTGCTGACGGCAGTGTACTACGGAGGCAGTCGAGGTCAGAAAAAGATGGGAGGAGTACTTCAAGGAGCTCCTAATTGAAGAATTCCCTCGTCGGGAAGTCCAAGAAGAACAGCCAACGGAAGGACCCATCCCGTCATGGACGCAGGAGGTTCGTAGCGCCATTGGGAAGATAAAGCTCGGGAAGGCAGCTGGCCTTGATGGGGTGCCAGTAGAGGCCTGTAAGGTGCTTGGGAACTGCGGAGTCAATTGGCTGACACAGTTCTTCAACAGAGTCACGATAGAGGGTAAGATGCCAGATGACTGGAGGAACAGCATCATAGTCCCCATCTTTAAGCAGAAGGGGGACGCGTCCGAGTGATCCAGTTACCGCGGGATCAAACCGATCTCACATACTATGAAGGTCTACGAACGACTGGTCGACTCGAGGGTAAGGGAGATGGTCACCATATCCCAGGAGCAGTGGGGCTTCATGCCTGAGAGGTCCACCACAGACGCGATCTTTATCGCCCGCCAGGTGATGGAGAAGTATCGGAAGAAACGAAAGCCCTGCTACCTGTCATTCCTGGACTTAGAGAAAGCATACGACACGCTACCCCGGGCCGTGCTCTGGAAATCCCCTTCGAGGTAGGAGTGTGCCGGAACGTCTCATCTCGGTCATAAAGGACATGTACGAGGGCTCAAAAGCGCCGGTACGAACTCCATACGGAATGACAAAGAAGATGGATATCACAGTGGGGGTGCATCAAGGGTCAGCTCTGAGTCCGTTTCTCTTCGTGCTGACGCTTGATTGCATAGTGAATCGCCTTGAGGAAGGTCCCCTCAGGACCATCCTCTACGCTAAACATATCGCCCTATTAGCCGACAGCCGTGAGGAGTTGGAGGAGAAGGTACAGCTGTGGCAAGTAGCCCTCGCGGATAACGGCCTGCGGCTGAACGTGAAGAAGACGAAGTTCATCAGCTCCGAGTAATGCACCGAACCGATCCTAGACTGCCATGGGGAGATGATAGAAAAGGTAGAAGAATTCCGCTACCTCTGAAGCGACCTATCCGAGGAAGGAAGCGTGGATCAGGCGGTCAGGGGACGGATTAATGCAGCATGGCTCAAATGGAGAGAGTCCACAGGAGTCCTCTGCGACCCTAGGTGCTCCAGGACACTCAAAGGCAAGCTATATAGAACAGTAGTGAGGCCTGCTCTCTTTTACGGCAGTGAGTGCTGGGCCTTATGTAAAGCGCAGGAGCGGCAGCTGCACGCGGCAGAAATGAGGATGCTCAGGTGGGCTTGTGGATGGACCCGTCGGGACAAAGTGCGAAATGAGGATGTTACGGCAGTGATGAAGACAGCCCCAATCCAGCTGAAGATGAGGGAGCAGCGCCTGAGGTGGTATGGGCACATCCCTAGAAGACCAGAGGATCACCCCATCAGGTTGGCCAAAATTTTCGAAGCACCCGGAAGGCGTCCGAGAGGAGCCCCAAGGAAAAGGTGGAAGGACGACATTAATAGAGATCTCGCCGAGCTCGGCGCCACGCCAGACAACGCCCTTGATAGGATGAGGTGGCGAAGGATCATAAGAACAGCGGGCCCTGCGACTGCTCGGGACTAAACGCTCAGAAGAAGAAGAAGAAGAAGGCAGATCTGTGGACTTCGGAAATATCTTCCAAAAACGAACTGTACCAAACAATTCGCTGCGGTCACTGCCTGACATGAATCCTGCATTAAAACATTCTCTTAGTTTTCCGAAACAATTATGGCCGTATAGAATAGAAGAATGTTGAGCTGTAAAATTCTACTTAGCAAAAATTTTTTATACGTTTTGTCGGAATAAATGAAAACGGTCAGAAACGTTCAGCCGACTATGGTGCATAGCACTTTGGATCTTTGCAGAAGCTGAACACTTTCCACAAGATAAACGAACCAGGCATAGAAAGAAACTTGTAGTTCTATGTAGAACTCTTGTTATTACTGTTGACACTGGTGGTTTTGGAATCTTAAAGATTTTTCTCCTTTAGCGATTTTATTGATAGACGGACTGTTGTTATTCTGTTGTGAAGATGAAGAGTCATATAACTGCCACGTAGATGGAGACGAGAAAAATCAAAAGAGAGAACTGGCTTTTTACCTACCAAAATACACTCAAACCGACTACAGCTAATTGTAAGGGAAAGTTTATTTAACGAATTTGCCGAATTTACCGATTTTAATGCAAAAATTTTTCGTTAAAAAACAGTCGTTAAAAATTTACCGAAAAAAATTAAACGCACATCCCTGATGTGGACGATGCGACGAACGACTTGTCGGGCATCTCATGGGACGCAATGAGGGACGCTGGATCACCGCATCCGCGCGTTGGAAATCTCTCAACAAGAAGAGACCACATGGTCGACAGCCTCTGCGGAGGCAAGACCCACTGCTATTCGATTCAACATCGGGACCCTCGCTCGATTAGTCTGCTTGTCAACTGTTCGTCAATGGTTCAAGATTGCGAGACGTGGAGAAGAAGTTAGGGCCCGCTCACGGCGAACCACCACTGAAGAACGGGTCGCAACTAAAGCAGGTATTGTCATGTGATGGCCAGCCGATGGACAAATCAGTATCTTCTTCTTCTTCTTCTTCAGCGTTTGTCCCGCATCGTAGCGGGGTCCGCTATTCTGGTGTTATGACGCCACCTTTCCCGATCCAGCGCTAGATCAGGGTAAACACCAGCAATCTTCAAGTCCGCATGTAACGTATCAGCCCAGCGCTGCTTCGGGCGCCCTCTAGGCCGCTTTCCAATTACCTCGAAGTTAAGGCCTATCTTGCGGACGCTGTCTTCCTTTCCACGCAGAACGTGGCCGTACCATCGCAAGCGAGCTTCGCGCATCTTGTCGGCTATTGGCGCGACACCGAACTTCTGACGAATAGCATCGTTTCGAATGCGGTCCATGCGCGTGACTCCAGCCGTCCAACGCAGCATCTTCGCCTCCATGACGCTGAGGCGCGTTTCAACTTCCCTGGTCGCAGGCCAACACTCAGCGCCGTACATCGCTACTGGCCGGACGACTGCTCTGTATATCTTCGACTTCAAGCGCTCCGGTATCTTCCTATCGCAGAGCACCCCAGTCAACGAGCGCCACTTGGACCAAGCTGCACTCACGCGTGAATTCACTTCAATCATCAGTTTGCCGTCAGACGTGACTGCTGATCCCAGGTACTTAAAGACCGAAGTGCGTGGGAGCTCGATGCCGTTAACCTTGATGGAGCTGGACTCAGTAACGTCCGTCGTTAGATATTCGTTCTTCTTCACGTTCAGTTTGAGTCCAAACCGCTCCAAGCGATCACACCAAGCTTGCACCTCTCGCTCGAGTTCATCTTTATCTCCGCTAGCGAGCATTACGTCATCAGCATAAAGCAACGTCCAAGGGACGGGGTTCTGAAGACCTCGTGTGATGGCATCCATGACGACAACAAAGAGGAGTGGGGAAAGCGCAGAACCCTGATGTACCCCGACAGAGATGGGAAACTCCATCGAGGTTCCAGCTGCAGCTTGAACTCGACTCTTTGGACAAGAGTAGAGAATTCGCACCCACTCTATGAGCTCTTCAGGAACTGCATGATGTCGCAAGGCGTACCATATCACTTCACGCGGTACGCGGTCAAAGGCCTTCTCTAAGTCGAGGAAGGCGATATGCACCGACTTCTGTTTCTCGCGATGCTTCTCTATCAGGAGGCGGGCGGCGTGAATGGCATCAATGGTGCCACAGCCAGCCACGAAGCCGAACTGATTGCTGGACAGCTGGACGATGTCACGAATTCGTCCGTCGATAATTCGCTCAAAGATCTTCATGCTGTGCGAAAGCAAGCGAATCGGACGGTAATTGGAGCAGTCTGCAGGACTGCCCTTCTTCTTCCAAATCGGAATCGTCGTACTTTGGCGCCAACACTCAGGCACTTTTTTCTCCGCCACAACCTGATTAAAGAACTTCGCCAACCACTCAGCAGAGTACCAAAACCTCGACTTCCACAGTTCTGCTGCCACGTCGTCGGGCCCAGTCGCTTTGCCTGGCCTCATCTTCAAAGCCGCTTCAATCTCCTCCACGGTGATCTTCTGAACGGGGCCGTGGGTTGGAGTCGTTGAGGGGATGGCTGGATGAGGAAATTCTACTGTAGAGATTTCCTCAAAGTAATCGCGCCATCGCTTCAATGCCTTCTTGCGGTCCATAAGAAGATGGCCGTTCTCATCATTGATGCCGAAGAACTTCTCGATGTCCTCGGTCTGGCGATGGCGATTCTTTGCGAGTCGGTACAGATACCGCTCACCATCGCGCGACTCGAGCTTCTCGTTGACATCTCCATAATGAGTGGCTTTTGCAACAGCCACTGCCTTCTTTGCAGCTTTCTTCGCTTCTTGGTACTTCCGCCAGTTATCGGCTGTCTTTTCGCCGAGAAACACGTGATATAGCGTCTTCTTCTCTCGAACTTTGGCCTTCACGTCATCTGTCCACAGCCAGGCCTGCTTGTCGACCTTCCGTCGTCCAGGCTTCGTGATGCCGAGCTCCGACTCTGCAGCTTGACGAATCGCGTCGGTGGCCTTCTCCCAAGTTTCGTCGACAGTTGTCACTGTCGGTAACCGCACGCGAGAAATCACAGCTGCTTCCTTCTCTTTCATTCGCCACCACTTGATTCTTGGTGCACCGCATCGCTCGACCTGCTTCAGCCTCGGAGGGGCGATCTTTAAAGTACAGATCAGCGGTCGATGCTGTGGGGCGACCGTCTCATACGGCACGACCTTCGCGTCTGTGACAAGACTTCGGTCCCGATCCTTCACAAGGACAAAGTCTAACTGAGTCCTGGTGTCCCGCTATAGAACGAGATGAGGTGGGAATCGCGTTTGCGAAATACGGTGTTCACTATGGTGAGGTTGTGCGATTCCGCATATTCAAGGATACGCTCACCATCTGCGTTACGCGACCCGTAACCGAACCCACCATGACAGCCGTACCCGTCTTTCGTCGCGCCGACGTGCCGGTTGAGGTCACCAGCGACTATGATGACGTCTTTCGACGGTACCTCTGCTGTCTTCTCATCAAGCAGGCTCCAAAACTCTTCCTTGGCTTGATCCGAGCAGCCAGTCTGCGGAGCATACGCAGAGAAGAAGTGATAGAGTCGCTCCTTCGCGGCGACAACGATCTTCATCAATCGATCGTCAAAGCGCTCGACGCTTACAATCGAGTCACGAAATCGTTCGGAGACGATTATTCCGACACCACTGGTGGTCCTGGGACTTCCACATAGAACGGCCTTGAAGCCTCGTCCTATGTCCCTTGACTTGCGGCAGGACCACCTCGTCTCCTGCACCGCACAGAAATCAACTCTTCTACGCTCCAGTGCTTCAACCAACTCGCACGAGCGGCCCGTCAACGTACCCACATTCAGCGTAGCCACGCGGGTCCTGCTTACGTTACGGGACTTTCGGACTAACTCAGTTGCCCCCCGATGCCGTCCTCGCATCAGGGACCCTCGCATACTTTTCACACTCGCCGGGCTTCGCGAGTGCGCGTCGGCTCCCGCGGACGCCGTAGCACTATCTCGATAAACCTGAACAGTCATACACCATGTGATGTGACATGGGTCTTCGTAGGCCGGCCTGTCACAAGGGCCTGTCGCCTGCAATCGAATGTCCGTGATCGGCTTAGCTCGCAGAGCGAACAGTTTCCAGTGGCACCACGTGGAGGAACGGACATCGCCACCATGGACAAATCAGTATCTTATCCCTTCCAGATAGGTGTGGCACGCATTCGCAGACCCGGAGAGATGGAAGGCTTGGTTGACCTGGACAATACCCGGACCAAGAACTTGGGTTCGCGATGCACTGCAACCGGTGCCATCTTCCAGTTGCGCTCCCACGCCCTTCTCTTTGTGGTGTTGTTTAGATAAACAGACTCTGACTTTGCAGAGCAGGGGCCGGATTTGACATGCGCGGGGGTAAAGGCAAAGAAGTACTGTGGACGTGTATATGGAGATACCCGCAAGGATCGTCGAGTATCCCCCATCTACCAGTACACCCACGATTGGGTGGGATAGGTGTATGTGATAGTATCACATCAAGGGTATGTTTCTCTCATATTCTTTTATGAATCCGGACCCAGCACCACTCGCCAAACTAAACAATAGTTCAAAAAGCTTCAAAAGGAATACTCGACATGTTACGCTACAATTGCGCCTCCACGCTAAATACAGGAGTAGTGATGCGATACGAGGGCATTTATAGTCCGTCGCGAGCGCGATACTCTCAGCTGCCATGGTATTCCCGCTCATACGTGCCCACACGGAGTTCCTACATGTCCACAACTCGTGTAGATGAGTGAATTCCGTGCTCGACGGGTTTGACCTGTCACGAGAGATCAACGTCTGCCTTCGAGAATCCGCATCTTCGCGACCTCTTCAGTCGGATTTTCCTTTGAAATTCGAAGCCTTCATTCTTCCTGACCCAGGCGTGATGCGCTGCTTCATTATGTCATCTCCAAGCTCTTCGTACCTTGGCTAACCCTTTCACGGGGAAACCCCGCAGCCAATATTTCGCTCTAGGCGAAGGCGTGATCATGACCTTCAACGATGTTTGGTCGTTCTTCCTCTTAAGATCACTCAAAGCTCTGATGCAGGATGCAGGTTCCAGCTGTAAAAAAGCGCCACCATTGTTCTTCTTTAAAATTAAGGATGCGAGTCTAGAGAGGCCGGTCCACCCAATATTTCCTCCATAGCTGGCAGCTTCATCCTAGTCAAAGCAGGCTCAGATGGAACTCTGCGGTGCTTTACTTCACACAAAACGGCCTTAACCTTCCTACTTCAGCTGTGCTGTGCGTTCATCCAAGCTTAACGTTTTTACCTCACAGCTCTTTGGATGAAATCTTCAGTCTTTGTAGAGGACCCTTCCTGGACTTGCACCCAAGGAACAAAATCGCATCGGCTGCGCATCTTAAAACGGGCAAGTTGGATCAGTCAGACGCCAGAATTCACTTCCTTGACGAGTTCTGGTCACAGAAGCCGGGGGTGTCATTGTTCTAGGAGCACGTGCAATCTCAATGCCGCCACTAGCCCGCCATCACTCCCAAGCGCTTTGATGGCCATGGTGGTCCTTGTGGCGACATCAGCTGCGCTTTTCAACTGCAAAAAGGCGCATACAGAATTTATTCCTGATTTATTTCTCTTTCTTTGAAAATTTGGGTTGTAAGAGCCAGCCGACGTTCGGTCGAGAATCATTTTCGATGTCATGCGTTCTACAAAAATGTCCCCTCAACAGCAGAATGCTCAGTGATGAGGAGAACGTCCTCGCATTAGAGACACATACGTTTGGAGAATTCGCACCATGCTGAGGCATTTGGTTACTGAACGGGCTTGTGCCTGAGCGAGCACTATGGGTGGCCGCGATCGAAGTCGTGTCGTCTACTGCTCTCCAGTCTTCTCTACCGCTTAGCGGTTCCAGGAATGAACAATGCGCACAACAAGAAGGACAGGACGTTGTTCGTGTCGATGATCCACGAGTCCGTCACCGACGACGATCTATACGAGCTATTGAGCCAAGTGAGTCGGTTACGGTCATCGGTTGATCTGCTCCTCTGCACTACGTCTGCTCTCCTCTCAGCTATGTGTTCAAGTAGATGGCGAATTTATGCCAACTCGCTACACTCAGAGCGCTAGAGGCGTCCAGTTCCTCCTTCCTGCAATCCACCTAACCGGAAAGGCAATATTATTAGGTTGACAACTAAGTTCGTGGAGTCTCAAGCATCTTCAACAAAAGTGTCTACAAGCAAACAACGAATGAGAATCTTTAAACAAGGTAGGATCCCTTGGGACGCGGGACTGTTTCCCGTTTATCAGCTAGCTGGTCCATCCCACAGCTGTAGAATTCTCTTTTGAGGGCAACAATCCTTCGAGGTGCATTTTGACCTTGTCCAAATTAATAAGACTTCTGCCAACCAAGAAGTGCTGCAGCGAAGTAAAAGGGTGGTAGTCACTCGGCTCACAGTTTGAGCTGTAAAGTGGATGAATAAGACGCTCCCAGCCAAGGGGTTCGGTTTTTTGAAGCGTCTGATTAGCGACGTGTAGTCTAGGGTTGTCTTGCCGATAGGTAATTCCACTCCTGAAAATCCGTCTGAACCGATTCTGGCGGAGATCAGTCCGTGCGCGGTCAAGCTAACAGCTTGTAAGACGAGTAGATATTTTCAATGCTGGAACAGGTCTTGATAAGCTCCCAGAAGACAACGCCTTCTCGACACTACCAAGCTAAGAGCACTTCGCGAACTGGGCGCTTTAAAAATCGAACACTTTGGCTGGGGGCGTCTAACTCATCCGCCTTACAGCCCAGACTGTGCGCCGAGGGTCTACCACCTCTTTAGTTAGCTGCAGCAGTTTTGGTTGGAAGGCTATTTATTAGTGTGGACCAGGTCAAAGTGTACCTTCAAGGATTCTTGGCCTTAAAAGCACAAGAATTCTATAGACCAGCTAAATGATAAATGGGAAGCAGTTTTGCGTTCCAAGGAATCTTATTTTGATTATTGATTGTTATTTGTTATTCGTTTTTGTTAATAAATACTTTTGTTAAAGATTCTTAAGAGTTCAAAAACTTAGTTGCTAATCTAATATTCTCAGTGAAATTAATTATAGCAATAATCCAAAACTGATCATGAGTGGGTCCCAAAGCAGAGTGATTACGGGTGGTGCATTAGTGACTTCTTTCCAAGTCTAGGGAAGGGTACACTCTGTATTTTATCCACATCTGACAGCTTTATCCTGCACGAGGTGGGGATGCAATCCCAATGAGGTGGGGGGGGGGGGGTCCACCTTATAATGGGACATTCTACCCCTCGTCCTCTAGGCGCATCCACCCCCTTCCCCCCCCCCCCCCTCCCTCATCGAGAGTCTACTGGCTGCCTTTCGTTGTACATTATGCTGCATGTGCTTCCATTTCAACTACTACTTGAATGTGTGTATAAGGCGGACCCGCTTATTGGGATTGCACAGAGGTAGGTTTTAGTGTCCTTCTGCAGTCTGCAGTTATAATGCATAGCATTTTTGCAACAAAATCACTCTTCAAAGTCTTCCAGATGAAACTAGATACTCTCTGAGATGGTTAAAATAATTTTTTGTTCAAAGAAAGCAAATTGAGTATGACTTTCCTTGAGTTTTTCAAGGGCAGCTGCACTAACAAGTAAACACTGTTTGAAATGTTATGAATTTTATTTTTCAAGAAAAAAATGATGGTTTAAAGCTTGTGCGAAAGCGCAGAGATGCTGCCATTTTTGATACGCTAAAAGAGATCGCGCCATGCACTTGTCCAGCTCGTCGTGACATTTATTTGATTGATAGTGTAAAACCTGCTTACTTTGAACAGCAAAGCAAGATACATGTGTTTTTACAAGTGTTTTTGCTGTACCGTTTACGAATGTGTAACTCCACGCAAACATAGCGATGTCCTTTACGGGTGCATGGCACACTCTCTTTTTGGCAGTAAAAATGCCTCCTTCCTCTTCTTCTTCTTCTTCTTCTTCTTCAGCGTTTGTCCCACTTAGTTGCGGGGTCCGCTTTCCTGGAATGTTGGCGCCATTTCTCCCGATCAAATGCCTGATCAGGGTGCAACCCAGCCATCTTCAAGTCCTGATGCAGCGTATCAAGCCACCGCTGTTTTGGTCGCCCTCTTGGCCGCCTACCGGGCACATCAAGGTTAAGACCAGTCTTCCGGACAGTGTCACCTTTTGCGCGAAGGACGTGGCCGTACCATCGCAGACGAGCTTCGCGCATCTTCTCAAATATCGGGGTGACACCGAACCTCTGCCGTATGGAGTCGTTGCGTACTCGATCCAAACGCGTAACTCCGGCCGTCCACCGCAGCATCTTCGTTTCCATTACGCTGAGGCGCCTTTCAATTTCTTTGGTAACGGGCCAGCACTCAGCTCCGTAAATAGCTACTGGTCGGACGACTGCTCTGTAGATCTTCGACTTGAGGCGCTCTGGTATTTTCTTGTCGCAGAGCACTCCCGTCAGAGAGCGCCATTTGGACCACGCTGCACTCACGCGTGAGTTGGCTTCAACGAGTAAACCGCCATCGGACGCGATTGCTGATCCCAAGTACTTGAATACCGAAGTACGTGGCAGCTCAATGCCATTTACCTTAATGGAGCTGGACTCGTCTTCATCAGTCGTCATATACTCGGTCTTCTTGACATTCAGTTTGAGTCCAAATCTCTCCAAGCGATCGCACCAAGCTTGTACCTGCCGCTGGAGTTCAATCTTATCTTCGCTAGCAAGCATTACATCATCAGCATAAAGCAACGTCCAAGGGACTGGCTGTTGAAGATCACGCGATATGGCATCCATAACGACGACGAAGAGTAGTGGGGAGAGCGCAGACCCTTGATGTACTCCGACAGAGATGGGAAACTCCATCGACGTGCCTGCTCCAGCTTGCACTCGACTCTTTGGACAAGAGTACAGTATTCGTACCCACTCTATGAGCTCTTCGGGGACTCCATGTTTCCGTAAGGCATACCATATCACTTCACGCGGAACGCGATCAAAGGCCTTCTCCAAATCCAGGAAGGCAAGATGCACCGGCTTCTGTCTCTCGCGGTGTTTTTCTATCAGAAGGCGAACGGCGTGTATGGCATCGACTGTGCCACAACCAGCTACGAAGCCGCACTGGTTGGTAGAGAGCTGGACGGTATCACGAATGCGCCCGTCGACAATCCGCTCGAAGATCTTCATGCTATGCGAAAGCAATCGGATTGGACGGTAGTTTGTGCAGTCCGCTGGACTGCCCTTCTTTTTCCAAATCGGAATCGTCGTGCTTCTCTGCCAGATATCGGGCACTTTCTTCTCCGCAATAACCTGGTTGAAGAACGTCGCCAGCCACTTCGTTGGGTACCAGGATTTCGACTTCCATAAGTCGGCCGCCAAATCATCGGGGCCCGTTGCCTTGCCCGGCTTCATCTTCTTCAAAGCCGCTTCTACCTCCTCTACGGTGATTTTCTGAACGGGACCGTATACAGGAGGAGAAGATGGAATGCTTGGATGAGCAAACTCTACTGTCGAGACTTCCTCGAAGTAGGTGCGCCATCGGTTCAAAACCATCTTGCGGTCCATGAGTAGATGACCGTTCTCATCGTTGATGCCAAAGAACTTCTCAACATCCTCAGTCTGGCGATGGCGTACCTTCGCGAGTCGATAAAGAAATCGCTCGCCATCGCGCGACTCAAGCTTCCCGTTGACATCATCGTAATGAGTGCCTCTTGCAACGGCTACCGCCTTCTTAGCGGCTTTCTTGGCTTCCTGATACAGACGCCATTTATCGGCTGTCTTATCGCCGAGGAATGCGTGGTACAATCTCTTCTTCTCTCGGACTTTTTCCTTAACTTCGTTAGTCCACAGCCATGTCTGCTTATCGACCTTACGCCGTCCCGGTTTCGTGGTGCCGAGTTCGGAACGCGCAGCATTGAGAATCGCGTCGGTTGCTATTTGCCATGTCTCGTCGACGGTCGTGACCGTCGGCAACCGAATGCGCGAAGTAACAGCTGCTTCATTCTCTTTCAGTCGCCACCACTTAATTCTTGACGGACCGCTCCGTTCGACCTGCTTAAACATCGGTGGTGTGATCCTCATAGTGCAGATCAGTGGGCGGTGTTGTGTGGCGACCGTTTCATACGGCACGACCTTCGCGTCCGTGACAAGCCCTTGGTCACGATTTCGCACAAGGACAAAGTCGATCTGCGTTTTAGAATTCCCGCTGTAGAATGAGATAAGGTGGGATTCACGTTTTCGGAATCTGGTGTTCACGATGGTGAGGCCGTGCGACTCCGCGTACTCGAGGATACGCTCACCATCGGCGTTACGTGAACCAAAACCGAAACCACCATGACAGCTGTACCCGTCTTTCGCAGCGCCAACGTGCCCGTTAAGGTCACCTGCGACAATGATTACGTCTTGTGACGGCACTTCTGCTGTCTTCTCATCCAGCAGGCTCCAAAATTCATCCTTGGCTCGCTCAGAGCATCCAGTCTGTGGAGCATATGCAGAGAAAAGATGATACCGCCGCCGTTCTGCAGCGATTACGACCTTCATCAAGCGGTCATTGAAACGTTCCACGCTTGCAATCGCGTCTCGGAACCGTTCTGAGACGATTATGCCAACACCGCTGGTGGTCCTGGGACTGCCACACAGAACGGCTTTGTAGCCTCGGCCTATGTCCCTTGACTTGCTACAGGACCACCTCGTCTCCTGCACCGCACACAAGTCAATCTTCCTTCGCTCCAGTGCCTCTGCCAACTCAAAGGAGCGGCCCGACAACGTACCCACATTCAGCGTTGCCACGCGGGTCTTGCTTACGTTGCGGGACTTTTGGACTAGCTCAGTTTCCCCCCGATGCCGTCCTCGCATCAGGGACCCTCGCAAACTTCTCACACTCGCCGGGCTTTGCGAGTGCGCGTCGGCTCCCGCGGACGCCGTAGCATTATCTCGTGAAACATTCAGCACCATCAACCATATGATGTGACATGGGCTGTTCGTAGGCCGGCCTGTCACTAGGGCCTGTCGCCTGCATTCGAGTGTCCGTGTTCAGCTCGGCTCGCAAAAGCGAACAGTTTCCAGTGGCACCACGCGGAGGAACGGACATCGCCACCAAAAAAAAAAAAAAAAAAAAAAAAGACAAAAATGCCTCCTTCCTGCAGTCTAAAATTGGCTATTACGTTGAGTCATAAATTGTGTAACAAAATTGGTCGTCCAGCAAACTATATCATTATTAAAAAAGAAAATTGATTGACTTAACCGAAGCAATTGTTGTTAGTTTCAATGACTTCCTTTCATTTTTCATGCACTGAGTGGATTCCACCTCTGTAGAATTCCGTCAGCTTCAATCAGAAGAAGTCGTCTACCACAGCCGTGACCTCATCGAGTTGGTGAAGCGCCTAAAACGGCGGAAGTGATTTCATGAACGGAAGAGATGGAGGTCGCACAGAGCAATGTTTATGAGGGCTGTATGACGATGGATTGGTCTTCTTCCAGCTCGACAGCTCGATTTTTGCCAGCGTCTAAAGTGCCGTAAGCGGTCGGAGGTGAAGAAACTTCGGCTCGTACGGATTCTTTCCACTAATTTTTGCTGGATCTGGTCTAGTAGTTGACAGGTCGGCCGCCGATGATGGCTTGACTATGTGGAGGCACTTCCCGTACACTGGACCATTGTACATCCATCCAGAAGCAGCAGGACCTGCTTCTGGTGGAGCTCCAATTTTGGCGTCAGGACCCGCTGCTCGCTGTGTCCCAGCCATTGCTTTCCGGCTTGACGGTTATCATAAAGCACCCGCCTTTCATCGCTGATAAGGATTCGATCCAGGCTCTCTCGCTTCATCCGCTGCAGGAGCTCTCGGCAATCGAAACCACAGCAGTTTGTTTCCGTCAACGCATGAAGCATCGTCATAGGCGGTTTTAGTGAGCTTCCATTCTTGTGAAGCTGACGATGTGAGCGACTGTTCACTGTGAGAGGCGTGGAGATCAGCGGTCAGTTACCTGGGCAGATTCATCAATGACTCACAGCAATTTATCAACAACAAAATACAGCCGACACTCCTGATAGACTCTCTCTGGTTTGAAAGATGTTGAGTTTGATTCCAAATTCGTCATGTTTGCCTGGACGACTTTCATTCTGATTGGAAAAGCGTCCAATTTGGTTTAGAAAGTGACCAGCTTACGTAAAAATGGTACATGTGTATATGTCATTTTAAATTTAAAAGTTCCTAGACAATTTGCCTGTGTTTTCTAGAGAAAAATTAAGGTGAACCTTCCTAACAGATTTGCCCCCCCCCCCCTTATTAACTTCGTCTATGAAAGTGCCTGGCAAATGCTCATCGAACCTTGACTTGATTTTCACTTAGGTGTCATGTCAAAAGACAGATGTTAGAGAACATAAGAAAAAGTTAAGCATCGTTTCTGGAGCAAATTTGATTTGATTTGTGGGACAGAAACAGCGACTAAGCGTTAAAAAAGAAGCATTAGTGCCAAAAAACAGAAAAGAGAGATACAATTGAGGAGTAAAACTCTGTCCGAAGTTCTGCGAACGGGCGTGAAAAGCTGCTTATACGATCTGAAGGCGCCAAGTCAGAAGTAAGCCGTTGTGAATAATATTTGATTGTCCCACACGGAATGTCGCATTCATTGCAGCCTTCTTTTCACAGTTATTCGCATCGGTTGTGAACTCACTTAGGGTTAGTTTTTTACGGCGCTTCATCTTCTACATTTCCTATGCTTCCTACTTCATTCCTTCATCGGTTTGTAAAATTAGCCATGGGACTAAAATGGACCAGAAAATTGTGCGCGCGTGCCTGCTCTACGACTCCATATTGAAGAAATCCGCTGCGGAATTGCATCGTTCGTTGATAGCTGCATTTGGCAAAGATGTCGTTTTCAAAAGACATTGCGAGCGGTGGTTTCAACGTTTTGTCGCCGGCGACGAAAGTCTTGAAGGCGAGCAAGACAGGCTCCTATCCTGAATAACGACCTTTCATGGCCTGCCGTTGAAGCCTATCCGACAAGATCGACTCCGGAGCTTGCAGCAAGCTTGTCTGTTCCAAATCCTACTTCGAATCCTGCTCCAAAATTAAATGCAAATCGAGTTGACCCGACCTCTGCCAACTTGCTGCATGCTCATGCGAGACCACATATCGCAAAAGGCATTCAGCAGAAAATTGAGGAACTTAGTTGGACCGTTTTGCCTCATCCGCTGCACAGCCCTGTCATTGCCTCATCCGACTACCACATATTGCGCTGGCTGGAGCACGCTTTGGCTGGGAATAACTTTGCCGACTACGACGAAATCCGGATTTGGTGAACAACTTCCTCGATTCGCGGCCTGCTCATTTCTTTGAAGACGGGATCCAATCTTTGCGTGTACGTTGGACAAGGGTTATTGATAACTGTGGAGAATATATTACCGAATTAGGTTTGGTTTTAATTCCTTTGTATGAATTTAACGTTTCGGTCTCGGCGACATTCCGCGTGGGACACCCTAATAATTCTCGTAGTACCGCGAACTTTAGAGAATAAGTAAAGAAATACCAATTTTGGTACACTCTATACGACCAATTTTTGTTTCAATAATTATGGGACACTTCCCTTAAGGGGAGGGGGCGTTACTACTATCCTCAAGAGCCAATCACCACGACTATTTGCCAGTCGTTTGGATCGACAGCTGCAAGACTCTCCTTTAAAGTAACTGTTTAGGCTGGTCCCATCGAGAAAATTATCCTCAAGCAGAACCGCGACGGTACGCCGTTACATGCACTCGTCATCTTCAGAAATGTCGAATCGGTCGTCTTCTCCATGAACCACATTCTTCCAATGGTGCGGAGTTCGAAACTCGCCATTTTACGTCCGTTGCGGTGAGTGCGTTCAGCTCGAGAGGTGACTACGAAGTAGGACAACGTTCGGCGTTGATCGCTTCTCGTTAATCGGGATGCGCCACACAATTCCCATCTACTAGGTCTTGCGTAGGCGAAGTGTATTTCACATGTGTACGTAATGACCAGCACTGCCCATTCGGTGGGTAAGTCGTTGTTTGGTTTTCAGAGACAAGTAACGTGGGAATTCCCGGGCCTCGAAAGGAAGGAATGTTTGCAGAGCATTAAGTCGGACGCACTCGAAAATCGGTACCTCCTTCGATCGCGCCACCCGCGCTACACACCTACCCCTCATAAGCACAAGATTTTCCCCTTGTGATGAGAGCTCGTAGGAGCGAATTAACGGAACCCTCAGAAATAACCGAAAATTGAGCACGCAGAACACGGCTAATGACACTTCAGTGCCATGGGGATTCGATTCGGTGGAACGGCGTTTATGTATGGTTAGGGCTAGCATTCCAACAAACTTGTTGTCGTCAAAAGCGCCAAGGAAGGTTAAAGCCATAGATCAGCTCATCATTACTCCAAACACTTCACCGCTCCTTCTTCAATTTCCACGGCTTCCCAACAGCTGATGGGAGAATCGCTTATTAGTATGTAAGTAGTGCGAATATATACACCGTTTAGTTTCAGTGCTGACACTTCAAGTCAATGTGGGCGTCTTTTTAAAATATTCCTTGCGCATTTTTTTAAAGTGTGAAACTGGCTCAAACAATTTAATTCTGCTTTCCTCGTACAATTATTATTCCTCTGCATAGGACATCCAGGAAGTGATTAGATTGATTGGATAGTCACTAAAGGTTATATTAAATCATTTTGGAACTATATTAATGTGCAAGTAGTGCGTAAACATTGGATCCGATCAAAAATCGCCGAATGATTGGTTGACTCGGATAACGACGATTTCGCGGGACTCGGACTTTGGATGGTTCGGATCATCCGAATCGGATATACGAAAATGATTCATTCGGATCCGGTGTATACTGCACAAGTTCTGATGGGCAGCATTGGTTCGTCAACCAGGTAAGCATAATGACGTGCTGAAAGAATACTCGGCGCAAACTTTTAGTGTGATACCGGAGCTTTAGGTAATTCTGCAGTTTAAAAATAACTCTAAAATTTTCTTGGTAACCACAGAATATAAGTTTCACAAAAGTTGAGACAATGTAATTTTTCGAAATATAGTGCAAGCGAATGATAATTTTTCAGGGGAGATTAGAAAAACAATAACTCAAACTTTTGTTTTAGTTTGGTTGAAGTGTCCTGTTGGTTTCAGTCCGTTTTGAATGGGGAGGCGTTCCCGTTTCGAGTTTTTGATGCGAGGGTTCTCGCTCAACAAACCGAACGTCCCCAAATGCTATAATACAATACATGTACCTAGGTCGTGAAGACTATATGGCCAACGAGTGCTGCAGCTGGGCAGGAGCAGAGGAGCGGTTTGGGGAACTTTCAAGGCCTTCAAGGAAGGCGAGCAACGTCCGGCCCACTTATTCGATTCAACTCCTGATCGAGCGTATGATTCGGAAATCTCTGTCCTCCGAACATACGATCAGCTAGGAAACGAGGTAGATGGTCGGAATGGCACGATTCTCGCATGTGAGAGAAAGTCGTCGAAGTTCCAGGCATCGTCCGCTTTCAAGGATAAGAGATGACCTCGCAAAGGCCAGGTCCTCGAAAATTAGGTGGACCGGCTAGATAATGCGTTCTCCTGTCACCAAATGGACGAAAGTCGTAAGTCCGAGCTGTGCCCATGTCAAATGAGCACCAGAATGCCAACCGATGTAGGCTGGAATTCCGAAAACTAAAAGAAAGGTGTAGCACTCCCTGCGGCGACCTTCGCGCCCATTGGTCCAATCTCGTACGCAAGGCGATAAGGATACATTGAAGACGCATGCTCTAATCATGATGATCGTGATCAAAAGGACGACATGCTTTACCGGTGAATTCTGTGGACAACCCCGTATTTCATCGGGTGCATTCGCTGTCCTTTTCAGCGAATGCTTTGGGAAGGCTGGTGAATGTGTACCAAATGTAGGTTGAAATTTTTATTTAAAAAACTTCTCTAACGGCTGACACGGGCAAATCACGCAGCGATCTGAAGATAGTGCGCTCACTTTCCTATCATTAGCACTTTTTACTATGTACTAACAACAAATAGGCGGGTGGAGCACCGCCGAAGGAGGTGCCGGCTGCTGCGTACAGCCGATCCCAGGTTTTTGGTTCGGATTTCCCCGTTGAGGTCAGTCCAACTTTTCATCCCTCTGGGATCTTCGAATTGGTACTATACTTGTATGGGAGGGACAGAACATAGACCTGTCTATCGGCTAGCCACCGCAGGTCGTTTTATAGGATAAATGCGCATTCAAATTGCCTCCACGATATTCCGTAGAAGTGGAAAGCGTGGCGCACCCCAAAGGGGGCTGATAAACACCGTCATTTATTTTGATCCTTCACTAACGACCTTAGAGCCTTAAAAGACCAGATAACAACGGATCAGCTATGCCAGCTATTTGAGAAGGCCTGTCCCAGTTTCTGTGCTATTGCTGTTGGATTTCCTTTGTTAACATCTTCTGCCTCAGGGAGAGTAGTCATCAGTGCTCGTCCGCGCAGATCTCACAACGTCATCCAGCTCAGCGACTCACTGAAGAGCAGCCCAGCAGCTACGATGTGTTCCACACTACAAACTGTCGTACCAATTGGAGTCCGAGGTCACCTGGTTTCATGGTCAACAACTCCGCTGCACAAAGGGCTCCAGCGAAGTACGTCCGATGATTGAGCTTCAATCAGTTAGTTGTTCCATCCTTCGAAGTATTGTATTTCGCTCTCTCCAGAACGTCGTCGTCGTCCGTCTCAAGTGATGGCATGTCCCACAGGTCTGGCAACTGGTCCTGGCCGACTTTTATTCCTGTGCTAGGTCCTGTTCAAAACCAGCCAAAGTCTAGCACACCATTGACAACAAGTCCGTGCGCTGGCTACTCAAACTCATACGGTAAGTCTACGCCAGATCCGTTCGCAACGCAAGTTTGCGATCATCTAGCTCGGTCTAGGCGCGATTTTATCTCTTTCTTCTCATAAGAGATCATGGAGCTACGTGGCCTCGGAGAGTGCGGGGCGAAGGATCACCTTGTACTTCTCTAAGGAGAATATGAATGTACAACTACGCAGTGTGGAGCAGTCCAGTACAGGGATAGAATACACCAATAAAATTAGCGTTTATGAAATTTCTAGCTCCATGCAACACTAAGTGACATGAGAGAGCGCCTTTCGCGGTGCCCCACCCCACACACCGGTCCACTTAACGCCGAAATCCTCATCCCTCAAACCCACAAACGTTATCCGGCATATATTAGGTTGAGTCATAAGTTTTGCAACTCTTCCAGCAAAAATAAGAGTATGCCACAGAAGAAAAATGATTGTCCTAAACGAAGTAATTGCTGTTATTTCCAATGAGTTTCTTCCACTTTTCGTGCACTGAGTGTATTACACCTCTGTAGAATTTGATCGGCTTTGACCTGAAGAAGTCGTGCACAGCCGCCGTGACCTCATCGACATTGGCGAAGTGCCTACCACGGAGGAAGTGATCCATCGACGGAAGCATATCGCAGTCAGACGAGGCAATGTCCGGGTGTATGATTGCTTGATTTTGGCCCAGCCCAATTCCTAGATTTTTCCAGCGCCTGAAGTGACGTAAGCTCGGTTGTTGCCCTGGTACAGTAGATGAAACATTGGCTCGTATCGACTCATTTCTCTACTAATTTTTGCTGGATCTAGTCGATTTGTTGTCAAAAGCGAGCGTCGAGAATTGTTTGACTACGTGGAGCAGCTCTCGGAGCTCTGGACCACTACACACCCATCGAACGCACAGCAGTGTGGAGCCCCGGTTTCGACGTCAGAACCCTGAGTTCGTTGCGTTCCAGCTACTGCTTTCCGGCTTCACAATTGTGGTGAAGCATCCCTTTTTCATCGCTGGTAAGGATACGATTCCAGGGCCCCTTGCTTGAACCGGTTCCGCAGCTCTCGGCAGTCGGAAGCACAGCGATTTACTTGGGTTTCCGTAAACGCATGAGGCACTGAAGAAGGCGATTTTGGCGACCTTCCATTCTTCTGCAGCCGACGACCGGTGGTTCACTGGGAGGTGTGGAGATCAGCGCAGCAGTTGATCTTCCCTCGAGTGGTTTGTCTTTGTTGCCCTCCTGGATGGAAAGGAAATTCTGATACCGTCTCCATTAATTTACTGGGTTACGAGTGAACTTGCCGGTGAACTTTCTGAACGTGCTTGACCCCCGTCGCTGGATCGCTACCGAGCTTGAATTAATTAAGAATGAAATTACGTACTTTTCACTTTGAGTGGTCATCGTTCTACTGAATAAAACTTTTCAACAACACAAGAGAATTGACGACCCATAACTCAGAATGATCGCTAGGGATCAAGCTTTTGTAACACTCCAGCGTTTACTTTGAGTTCGAGAAAAACAGAAATGTTACAAAATTTACGACTCAACCTAGTACGACGCGTGAATCAAGGTATGCAGTTCACCACTCAACACTAAATGGGCTGACTTGGTGTTCTAGTCGTGAATCTTATAATATTTCAGATTTTTTAAAGGTTGACAGAAGTGAGCGTTGCTATAGGAATTTACATCAAATTTTCTATTAATATCAAGCAATGCTGGAGAAACTGGGAATCTATTAGGTTGTCCCATAAGTCCTTGCAGTTTTTTTTTCAACGATTCACTGCAGATTTCGCTGGCGGTCGCTTGCATAGAGCTGCATAGGTTTCGAAAGGGAATGATTTGCTCTATAAGAATATGTATTGTATTTCTTTTTTCATCATGAATTTTGTCAATTTTTAGGTCGTTGAAGTGAAAAGTGAAAAAGTGGAAAAGTAGCAATTTGCGCACTTGTTCTCTCCGCTTAGGTTTGGAATTTTTTGCGCAGTTTTTTATAGCATTTGGAAGACAATGTTCTGTACTACAAGAATATGTGTTACTGCTATTTGCTCATTTGTCCTTTATTGATTTTTAGGTCATCGAATTGGGACGTCCGAAGGAGGATGGTTATTTTGCCGACAGCTCCTGCTCTGTGGTTAGACTTTTTGGGTTGGTGTTATATGTCATTCGAAAGAGAATGTCTTGCTCTATAAGAATATTTGTCGCGTTTATTGATTTCTATTGAATATCAACAAAATGCCAAAAAGAAAAAACTCGTCTTCACCAACAACTCCTTCTCCTTCTTCAGTTGTTGATATTCGACAGAAATCCGCATGAGCCAATAAACGCGACACATTCTTACTGAGCAAAACATCCTCTTCCAAACGACATATAACACCAAGCAAAAAAGTCCAACCACAGAACCGGAGTTTTGGTAAAAAATTTGGACGGGAAAGTCGGAATTCCCAATTTGATGGCCTAAAAATCAATAAAGGGCAAGTGAGAAAATAGGGCCAACACATATTCTTGTAGTACAGAACATTGTCTTCCAAGTACTATTAAAAAAAAACTGCGCAAATGGCTACTTTTTCACTTTTTCACTTTTCACTTCAAGGACCTAAAAATTGACAAAATTCATGATGAAAAAAGAAATGCAATAAACTCTCTGATAGAGCAAATCATTCTCTTTCGAACGCTATGCAGCGCTATGCAAGTGACCGCCAGCGAAATCTGCAGTGAATCGTTGAAAAAGCTGCAAGGACTTATGGGACAACCTAATATATCAGCATCGGCATTTGCATTTGCAGCACCTCTGCTTTGGATGTGTACGGTATACATTGCATCCGAATCCGATTCGGAAATTCGGTTGTGATTTTTTCAAACCTCGGATAAATGGATCATGCGGATAATAGCACTCTTGAAAAGTCCGGATCTTAGAATAGTCCACATAAGGGTGATTCCCACGATGCTTGATTTTCCAATGATTTAGATAGGGTGTCGAGCGTTCTATCCCCTCGTCTCCTTGGCCTGCCCACCCCCAACACCCTGGGCTTGCTCGAGAGTCCGGTGGCTGCCTTACGAGATAGCGGAGACGCAGACGTTTGCCACGCCTCTGTTTAAAGGGCGGGGGTAGAACGCCACTCCGCCATTTAGATAACTGACCTTTCCTTACATCGGATACCGGATACCTGATTCGGATACGATATCAGATTTTGATGAAATGCGCTTATCTGAATCCTCCGATAATATGGTCTGGTGAAAGCTAACCTTATCTCAATCATATTATTGGTAAGATCTGGACTTTTCAAGAATCCCGTTATCCAGATGATCCATTTAACCGGGATTTCAAAAAAAAAAAAGACGGATCCGAATTATCTTAATCGGCGTCGAGTCCAGTGTATACTATGTTGTTGGCAAGGGCTACCTTGGGTGTATGGCAATTGCCCTGATGTTCTGCGTCAGGCGGACCGCACTTTTACGGTCCACCGCATCGGTCTTATTGTTAGACTTCTTGAGATGTGATATATATATATATATATATATATATATATCAAACAATCAAATATACACCAAATATACCGACATATCAATCAAATAGCCGCTGAAAGTCGCCGTGTAGGCGGAATGCTCTTTCAGAAAATTTCTACATAAAAGTGCCTCTTATAAGGTTTTAAGTTGGTCCAAAAAGTGGACCACCTAGGGGTTTTAGGTGGCCCAAAATAATGCCGACACATTCAAAGCCAAATATTTATATCCTCTCAAAGGTCGGCTAATCAGCCAAAATAGAACTTGTCAAAATCTACATATACTATTAAATCTACTCGAACACAGAATAGCAAAAATCTGGTACTCCGGTATCAAAAGACTCCAGAGCGGGTGCTTTCAAATTTCTTCACATGCACTTCGGGCTTCGTCCATAGCGTGACTCTCAGGAGTCAGAGGTTGGCGAGACTGCGTTTTATCCCTTCCCTTCAATGTTCTCACCATGAGGCAGTCCTGGCAATGCAGTTGGCCTCGGCTTCTAGACCTACTACGACTCTTGAACCCTACGACTTGTGCAGACTGAAGAAACTCGTGTTTAGCGGGTGCCATTTCAGTGGCTAATCCCCACAAAACATCAGATGTGTGAGGTTAGGGATGCGTTTAGCAGCTGCTTTACAGAGATTTCAGTGGTTGTGCCCAGACGTTTCGCTTCGATGTTAAAGTGCACTGGAGTTCTTTTCAGGTTCGGCTGCGATGCACAATCCCTTGCACTGCCCTGCTGCCTCTCATGTGGACAACTGCTCGAAAATATGCTGCGCCAGGACCTAAATTATCGTCAACTTACCACTATCCCCATCGAAGGCATCGAAGCTTCTGTGAATAACCCCTTCTCATACTCGAAGTTAACAGTTGTTTTCAGTCACGGCATGTTTAGAATAGAGACTGGTCTAACAGTTGCAGATCATTTAGTGTTTCCTGTTTTTGTTTTCCTTGATAGGCTTCCTATTTTTGAAGTTGGCACATTTCCTCATTGTTTCCTGCTGTTACTGCTTGCTAGATGATTGTTGCTAAGTGCTTCAAAAGTTAAGCGTTGCTAGAAGCGATATGATATGCGAATGTTTTATCGTTTTACCAGTTCGACACCTCCGGTAGAACTTTTCCACATTATCTGTACCATTGTTTTACGCTATAAAGTGATTGAAATCCTGAACGTGTTCCTTTTTAGGCACGGAGATTTAAGCACGGAGAAATAGCGACGAAGACCGCTGTTCAAGAGCTGGCGATACAACTGCACAGAATGCGTGGGCAAGAGCTGTCGCGTCCAAAACAATGACTCGCGACTAAATAGAATAGTTGTGCTTTTTCGAAATTTTACCGAACGAATTAATGAACGAAGGAACTCGATGTCAAGAATTTCTGATCGAATGCTCGAGCGAATTTATTCAATGTCGAAAATTTCCGAACGAATGAAACATCGAATTTGTTCGATGTCGAAAATTTCCGACCCAATGCACCATCGAATTTATTCGATGTCAAAAATTTTAAATTGATCGAATAGTCGAATGATTTGTTCAAAAGGATAAAGGACGGCGTTACTCAATCCCTTTTGGGACCCGCCACGCATTTTAGTTCTACGGAATGTTGTGGAGGCGATTTGAATGCGTATTTGGCCTTACAATGACTTCCGATGGCCAGCCAATGAACAAAGCGGCGCTCTATCTTTCCCAGACAAGTCTGGTACCAATTCGCCGATCCCGAAGGGATAGAAGATTTGGTTGGCGTGTGCGGGAAGTCCTAACCAGGAACCCGGTATCGGGTGCAGACGAGAGTCGGCGCCTCCTCCGACTGCGCTACACACGCCCATTATTGTTATACCTTTTGAAATACGCCACGCGCCCTACCTTCTGCATGATATCGCTGAAAAATTGAAGTCATACCCTTTTCAGAAACCATATGAAGATCCTATCCAAAACGGCCTTTTCTTTTTTGCCCCCCTTTCAAACCTTACCAGGGAAGGGTCTCAGACGTGGGTTTGAACGGGGAAAATGGATAGTACTGCGAGAATCTCCAACCTTCATGTAGTATAAGAACCTTTTTGTTTTTGCTGAGTCCATGAACCAAAAGAGCTACGGGCCCTCGAAGGTGGGGTACAGTACTGCATCGTCAGCGTATGCGTGTGCACTGATGTGGCGAAAGACTCTGCGGCAAGCGAGTCGGTGGCTCAGCAGGGTGCGACGCTGCCTTACATGTGCTAGGCCAGATGCTCGTCTCCCGTGCTATGTACTGCTTTTTCATTTTTTCATAACCGCTGCCTCCTTCACCAATTTGCTTCCTGCACATCTCCTAGACATTTATTTCACTCTAAGTTGTCAAATAAGCGTCGATTCGTGCACAACACCCCAGATAACCCCTGTTAACGAAGTTAGGACGAAAGCGGTGACCATGACCATCATTAGACACCCCTACCTTCTGTAAGTTACCGTACTCCAGCGCAATACGAAAGACGGATGTCAGATTCGTGATCAGCACCCCAAATAACCCCCGTGGGAGAAGTTTGGGCGAAATCGGTGAATAAGAGCTCGACGGCCCTAGTCACCCGTACCTTATGTGACCTGCCGTAATCGGTCGAAATTTCGAAAGCTTATGTCAGATTCGTGATCAGCACCCCAAATAACCCCTGGGCAAGGTTTAGGTGAAAAAATTTTCAACCCCTCCTCACCTCTGGAGTCGTAAAAGCACAGTAATGCCTTCTCATGGCGGTTTAAATCAGTTTACTTCCTACACATCTCCTTCACATTCATTTCACTCTGATAAGGGTTTGCTTTGAGCTCTCTTGTATTATATAACGCGTTGTGGTTTTCAGTGAATGCTAAACAGTTACCTCACAGTACTTAGGTATGAGTGACCAATGGTCACCAATACCTACTGTAACTGTTATGGTCAACCAAGTCCATGGTCACCGTTTTCGTCCAAACTTCGTTTATAAGGGTTATCTGGGGTGTGAGCACGAATCAACCCTTAATTGACAATTTAGAGTGAAATAAATGAAGCAAATTGGTGAAGGAGGCAGCGGTCAGGAAAAAATGCAAAAACACTGCATATCACGGGAGTCGAACATCTGGCCTAGCACCTGTGAGGCAGGGTCGCACCCTGCTCAGCGGCCGATTCGCTTACCGCGGATCCTTTCGCACGTCCCATACGTCAGCGCGCGCACGTATGCACGTTTACATGCGCTGAAGGTGCGGTTCTGTACCTCACCTTAGAGAGCCCGTAGCACTTTGGGTTCAAGGGCTCAGCAAAAACGAAACATGTTCTTCTACTATACGAAGAGTGAGGATCAATTTCTGTGCGTTAAATTTTTTTAACGAAATTTTTTTACAAAAAAATTTCGTTAAATTTTCGGGAAGTCGTTAGATTTCGTTAACAAATACAATTAGCTGCAAACCATTATCTCAAAGGAAAAAATGAAGGAAAACATACGTTTCAGTTTTAAAAGGTCAACAGCTGAAATTTCAAGGAGTGCAATGAAAAAAAAAAACAATTCATCATCAACAAACACAGAAAAATTAAAAAGCCTTCAACAACAAATTATCTACAGGGTGTGAAATAAGAACAGGTATGAAAATATCATTCAAGATGATCACTGACAAGGCTTCTTGTCATGTCATCTTGTCTCATCTTAAAATGTGCGATCAAGCAGGTAGCTGGGTTCCCCCTTTTCCTGGTTCTTTTGTCTGACTGCTCTACGAGCATATGCAATCTCGTTGCTGGCACCAACCCATTAGTTACAAAAAGAATTAATAAAAATATAATTAAAAGCCCATCAGTGGGATGTTAACACGTTGTCGAACGCACGATTTTCGAGTGCCTGGTGCGCGAGACCAATCCATTTCTTTCTTTTTTTTTTGAAACCTCGGGACCGTGAAACAACATCGTGTCACGCGTTCTCACACGGCCGAAAAGGTGTGACACGTCGTCAACGTGTTAACGTCTGGGAAAAGTAGCTTTCTTTTGTTGTCAGCGTTTTTCTAAAATCGTCTAAAATACGTCCAGCGGCTGAAAATATTCTTTCCGTCCCGATTGTTCCTGGTGGCGGGCAAAAGTGTTCTGGGATAAGAAACGCCTGGTGAGGATGGGCATATCTTACGAGGAGGTTAGACCAGTTTCTTTGTGGTTGACGTGGTTGAGGGCCCGGCGAAGAAATTTGAAGCTTCAAAATGCATTAAAGGATAAGGAGGACAGTGTTACTCCTTCCATTCTGAGATGTGCCACGCATTCTACTTCTACAGGGTATCGTGGAGGCGATTTGAATGGGTATTCAGCCGTACAATGACTTGCGGTGGCCAGCCGATGAAGAGGTCAGCGCTCTATCCTTCCCAAACAAGTCTGGTCCCAATTCTCCGAACCTAGAGGGATCGAAGGCTTGGTTGAGCTAGGCGGGAAATTCCGAGAAAAGGACCAGAAACCTGGTCCTTTTCTCGGAATTATGGTGGTAGGGTGCTGCCGGCACCTTCTCCGACTGCGCTACACTCGCCCCAAAATGCATTATTTCCAAAAATTCAAAACAAATTCATGAAGACATTAAAATATTCCTGCTGTTTCCAACAGCTTTTTCCAGGAACAGTCCTAATCGGGGGATGAGACCTGCAACATTAGGGAGTACAAAAAATAAATGTGATAAACTCAATGAGAAAAAGTCTGCTAAAAATTCCGTTAAATTTCTAAAAATTTCCGTCAAGTCGTTAAGCCAGATTTTAACGAAAAATACCGTTAATTCGTTGAAATCGTTAAATCTTTGACCGTTAAATGTGGATTCTCTCAGTACTATCCACTTCTCCCCTTCGGACCTACGCCTGAGACCCTTTCCTGATTAGTTCGTCCTTACAAGATAGCGCAGGCAAGCACAAGCTTGCTTGTTGCTTGTCCTACAGTGCATGATGTGCACTGTAGGAGAGGTCCGTTGGCAGTGGGAGTACTGGTGTGGCTCTGTTCTGTGCTCTCCTTAACGTTGACGCGGAGGAGAGCGCAGAAATGGGCAGGGGAAGGGACTCCGGGGATGTGGGCTGACTAACGCATCCGTGCTAAAATTGCCTACATAATGGAAGTCCCTCCCTTGCCCAATTCGGAGGCAGACAAAGCGCGGATCTATAATCGAAAAGGGGAGATAAGAATGTATTTACATTGGCTGTATGTATATGTGTTGGTATGATCGTCTCGAAACGATTTCGTGACTCGATTGTAAGTGTCGACCGCTTTGACGATCGCTTGATCAAGGTCGTTGTCGCCGCTAAGGAGCGACTCTTCCACTTCTTCTCTGCGTATGCTCCGCATAACGCCTGTTCAGATCAAGCTAAGGATGAGTTTCGGAGCCTGCTTGACGAGAAGACAGCAGAAGTACCGTCGAGAGACGCTATCATTGTGACAGCCTCTCGGCTGCAATCTTAAGGTTAGTTGGGACTGTGCCACTTCTGCCTTGTCTCGTTCCATCTCTATCTTCTTAGACCTCTGTGACTTGAAGCTAGTCCTTGGACGAACAACCTCTCTAAGTTCCCTTGTTTTTCCAGGCTCTGACGAAGGCGGTTACGCCGAAACGTTAGCCGGATAAATATTATATCAATCTTGGTCCCGAGGTCAAGGCAATGCTACGATTCCTATTTAAAATTATGCCAAGATTCAGCGACAGTCGGACATGGAACATGCTATCATTGTCGCTGGTGACCATAATGAGCACGCAGGCGCTGCGAAAGACGGGTACAACTGTTATGGCGGATTCGATTACGGGTCGCTAATGCAGATGGTGAGCGTATCCTTGAGTATGCGGATTCGAACAACCTCACCATAGTGAACACTGTGTTTCGTCAACGCGACTCCCACCTCACCTCGTTCTATAGTGGGAACACCAAGACGCGGATAGATTTCGTCCTTGTGAAAGACCGCAACCGAATTCTCATCACAGACGCGAAGGTCGTGCCATATGAAACAGTCGCCCCACAGCATCGTTCGCTGATCAGCACTTTAAAGATCGCGCCACCGAGGCAGAAGCAGGTCGAGTGATGCGGTGCTGCAAGAATCAAGTGGTGGCGAATGAGAAGAAAGGAAGCAGCTGTGATTTCTCGCGTACAATACCCACCATAAGGATTGGAAAAAGGGCGCGGTAGGCGCGTTATCCGCGTTCTTTCTGTTCTTTTACTGTAGCGCTCTTGATATTCATCCTTTTTAAAAAGCTCACATAATATCGTGATCTCCTCGACGAGATCTATCCAGTACCACAAAAACATTTTTCGTTACACCATTTTTGGATGCGATTTTTTTGAAATCACCGGGGGATACTCATTAGCGAGGGACGTCTCCACTAATTGCGCCCAAAGGACATTTAAGCGCGCGGATTCAGAGCCAGTGTAGTGGCAGTAGCGCATTTTAAAGATAATTCTGCAGATCAAAAAGTTCGCAAGGCCATATATAAATTATTCTACTCTATTCATTTGTTTATTTTGGTTATTCTAATAAGCACTAACACACTTTTCCTTCATTTACGTTTCACTAGCAAGAAATTGTCTCTTCTGGTAAATTTAAGAAAGAAGATTAAATATAGGTAGAAGGCAGTATAGTCAGTTTCAAATTGGAACGCGCCATGCACTTGCACACGAAAAATTTTCACTAGTTATAGATTACCTGCTCTCCATTCTCAGTAATCAATTCCCCCTGTTTTACACGTGGCATATCCTTTATGAGAAAGGAGGTGAGCGCTCGAGGGTTCTCCTGTGTACAGTAGACTTTGTTGTCACCAAAATACAGGACGGAGGAGGAGATGGAACGCTTGGGCGTGAAACAACGACGTCATCTAGCGGTCGCAAATCAGTGGCGTACCACCTTCAGCAATGGATTTTCCCGACGTTGCGCGTACTGTAACTTGTTAGAAAAAGATTCCAGGACGCCAAGATTTTTTCCGTGCAAAATAGACCTGAGTGTCTCTGAAACGGGAAAAATGGAAGGAGCCTAGTTGAATCGAGTAGCCTTTTATAGACACCGAAACTCAGATAAAATCCACGGTATCTTTATCCCACTTTGTTTTTACCACCTAGGTCTCTGACAAATTCAGTACCAAAAAATGATTAGGGTAGTGCTACTCACCATCGCAACCACTTTCCAACAATGTAGTTTTACAAAATTTCAAGGGGTGGACCTTTTGCGCCTTTTCCGCCGAGGTCTACATCTATGCATCGTTCGGCTCGACCTCGACGCTGTCTTCATCGCCCGCGTCCGCTGTAGGCCTTCCTCGCACCTGGGTGCGAGGCCCAGCTGTATTATGCCATTTCTAGGGAGCGGCACAGCACCGTTGGACCACAGGACTATTGATTGTCCCTGCTTGTCGCAAGAGTTTGTTTTGAATTATTTTCGTAGATATCAATAAATAGGAATATTTTTTTACTTTTAAAACATGCATGTAGAAGCATCACAATTTAAGTGTTAAAGACTATGTTACCTCCTTAAAGTACCGCCTTCGTGACTGTCCAATATATTCTATCTAGATGTCTCGCGCTATTTGTACGATTCTGATTTGATTCCTTAAATTGGATGGGTTTAATAACGGTGCACCGCCTTTTCAAAGGCAACTAACTCCTCACTATATTTCCTTTGACAAACCATAAAGTATAAATGATAGAGAACGGCGTTGGACAATCTTTTTTTTTGGGATGCGCCACGCATTCTACTTCTATGGAAGGCATTTGAATGCGTATTTGGAAAACGTTGACTTGCGGTGGTGTCCATCCGACGAACAAATCAGCGCTTTATTCCTCCCAGACAAGCCTGGCACATATTCACCGACCGCGGAGGGATGGAACGCTTGGTCGGCCTTGGCGGGAAATCCGAACCAAGAACCTGGTATCGGGTGCAACCGGCACCTCCTTCGAAAGTCGAAAGTGAAAATAATCGAATCAAATAGTTATTAGTGGACTCATGTATGTAGTGTCGAGTCGAAAGTGTTACTAGTATGAATTGAGTTAAATTCAATTAAGTCCTAGGCAAGGTCATTCACATCATTCATATCTGTAAGAAATATCACTGTTACATGCATCAGAGGATTTGACTACCAGCACAAGTCATTGTATTTATATGCCAAATACTCATTCATACTGCCTTTACGGTGCAAGTACATGGAATACATGGCTCATGCCACAAAGTGGTTAATTAACGCTAACCTTTTTCAATTCTTAAAAAATATTTTATGAAGCTCGAAAGCGATACTACTTGAAAGCGGGAGATTAACGGTAGCTAGAACTCCGACATATTCAAGATAGAAGACAAAGATAAAAAAAAAATTGGCGTTATCCAACCCCTTTGAGGAAGGAAAAGGCTGCCGTAGATGCAATTTAGATGCGTATTTGGCCCACAATGACTTGCGATGGCCCGTCGATGGGCAAGTCAGTGTTTCATTTTCCCCAGATAAGTATGGTGTCAATTCACCAACCTCATAAATATGGAAGGGTTGATTCGCCTAGGCGCGAAATCCGTGATCAGGAATCTGGGATCGGGTGCATGATAGAGTAGTGCTCGAATGACCTATTCGTATGGGTATTCGTATGGTTTTCATTCGAGTTTTAGTATTCAAAAGAATCGCGTTTTCAAATAAATTTGAATTTGAGTATTCAAAAAATGGGAATTTTCCGAATGTTTGCGAAAGCGAATAATCGGAGTTTGTGTGCAGTCGAAACGGTTCGACTACATTCTAATTAGAAAACATTTTGAGAGCATAATTGATGAGCACGCGGCAGTCGGCGTCTCATTCGACTGCACTACGCACCCGTTGAAATAAATATGTCTTCAGAATCTGCGGACGGTGAAGGCTTTTATTAAACCAGTATTGGTGAAGAGAGCAGTCAAACACTGGAGGAACTCCTCGCCCGCTATTGTTTTTTCGTAAGATACTCGAACAGTGATAGCTGTAAAAAAAGACCTCAACTATAATGGGCTCGTCCAAGGTCAATGTTTCGTTCTTCCCATATAAGTCTGGTGTGAGTTCACCGACCTCGGAAGTATGGAAGGGTTGATTCGCCTAGGCGCGAAATCCGTGACAGGAATCTGGGAAGGGGTGCATAACGGTACCTCCTCCGACTGCGCTACCACGCAATCTTATCAGGAATGTATACGAAGAATTAGGGAAGAACTGGATTAGCCGTGATTATCGAAACGTGTTTCGAAAATCTATAATTAGTGACCTACCCGTAGGTTTTCCGACATCTTTAAAAATAGAAGCTAATATCATCCCAAAAAATGTGCAACAATGTGGTGAAAAATGCTGAAATCTTATCGCTATAACATGGATGATATGACGATGGATGAGATTCATAAGATGTGACTTTCGAAGGAGGTGCCGGTTGCACCCGATACCAGGTTCTTGGTTCGGATTTCCCGCCAAGGCGACCAAGCGTTCCATCCCTCCGCGGTCGGTGAATATGTGCCAGACTTGTCTGG